>JAPQWN010000001.1:48295000-48767500 GCA_028538565.1 Umbellularia californica | reverse complement strand
GCTTTGGGAAGGGAATCTTCCATTGCCCTTAGTGAAGCAATGGAAGAGGTTTCTGCCTTTTCAAGGACCTCTTGTTTTGGTTGAGACTTCTGCTGCTGTTTGAGCTTGCGGAGTTGTCTCTTGGCTTGCCTTCGCTGTTGAGTGGTCGGCTTTGTTTTGACGATCTCCCAATTTTCATCTTTTAGGAGATCGGGATGCACCCATATGGGTTGTCCATCTGGTGTTGGATAGGGAACCAACTCTTAGGACGCTTGAGCCATTTTTATCACCTTGAATGAAGTAGTGATCTTCTTCCTCGGTGAATTTGAAGTTTGCCCACATGACTACATGTTGACAGAGGCGGAGCCGTAGTTTTTGTCAAAGGTAAGGACTCCGTTTTTCCACATCTCATTGATCGTTGCTCTCACAACGAAGCATTGATTGAGAGGACGCGAGATCATCTGGTGGTATGGATAATATCGGGGATCGTTGGCTTTGCCAACATCTCCCGGTCTTTTGGGCTCGGGCAAGGTGAGTTTGCCGTTTGCGAAGAGAGCCTCAAAGATCTCTTTAACATCTTCATCGAATGTGTATTTCTTTTCTACACATTCTTTGAAGGCATCAGAGAGTTCAGTTCTTTTACCTGTAGCTTTGTTTTCAGCTTTCTTTGGCTGCTGAGGAGCTGACTTGGTCTGCACGTTAAGAACCTCCTTTTTCTTTGGTTATGAGGTTGTAACGGCAGTTGGCTCTTTCTTTGATGATTTCTGACTGTTGAGGTCATTGATCACCATTTCAGCTTCCATGGAAGCTTCTAGGAGTTCTCCCAGGTTCTTTGATTTGTTTGCGATAATCATGGAGCAGATTCTTGCTCTCATGTTGTTGCGGCAGATTTCGACTAGCGACGTTGTGGAAGTACATCTGAGCACTTGTACACCATTGCCTTCCATTTGTGAATGAAGTCGTATGTTGACTCATTCTCTCCCGGTTTTAGGCTGCAGAGTTGAGCCATAGAAACAGGATGATCCTCACCTTGGAAGTGGGTCAGGAAGTGTGTCTCCAGCATGGCCCAGTTTTGGATGGAGTCTCCGAAAGAGTGGAGTACCAATCAAAGGCCGTACCTTTTAGGGTACTTGCAAAGAGACAGATCTTGAGGGCATCTTGATCCGCAATAGCTCCCGTCAGGATCATGAAGTGGATGACATGCTATCTGGCTGAACCTTTCCCCGTATATCCCTGGAGAGTAGGTTGTTTGAGTTTTGTAGGGAACGGAAGCGAGTCCATCTATAGGGGATAGGGTGGCTTGATCCCATGTTCCTTCAATGCATTCTCTTCTTTTGCTTTTGCGAGGATATCGTCAACGTCCTTTTTGGTAAGGGTGCGTGACTCATTGTTTTCTGCGTTGGCCTCGTCATCTTGCTGATTCAGAGGGGCTTGATTATTTTCTTGACGCTGAAAAGCAAGAAGAAAATTTTCCATTAGAGCTTCGATCTTTTGCTGACCTTGCTCCAATTGTTGGATGCGTGCGGTTACGTCATCCTACGGTGGAGGCTGCTCATAACTTGTAGCCAGGATGTTCATCCCTCGGGATTCGAACGAAGAAATCATCCTGGTGACTGAGCTGGGGCTCATTCTTTTCGATGAAGAGTCCGAGGAGTGATTACTCCGGTGTCCTTGGCTTGAAGGAGTGGAGGATTCTTCCAGATGTGTTCGTGTTCGGGAGACGCTGTGAGTCACCGGACGTCTGATACAAATTTTGGTTGCTGACTTCTGGCGTCTTCTGGTTTTGCCAACCATATGGACAGCAACAACTTGGTTGGGTCTTTCTTTTTCGACCCATTTGTTAGAGATATGAAGAGTAGAATGCTGGGTTCTTTGCTTCTCAAGTCTCTTTTGTCGATATGCCGCGCAGCGATGCATACGACGATCAATTTGAGCTTCAGTCAGCTCTGGCTGGGCTCTGGCAATGAAGAATGTAGTCCCCTGTGCACAGCAGCCGAGCTTGTCTTCTTTGAAGCTGGGCATGGACGGGATCCGGACACGGTCCTTAGCCTGTCGCAGCGAGGCTTTGAATTTTGCGAGTTAGGCCCCCGTTGAGATGAAGGGTCAACTCGCAGGAGTGCAAGCTTCAGCGGGTTTTTGAGGAGGCCTAACAATGCAGGATTTGATTTTGGGCTTGTAGGAGCAAACCGGCTCATGCTGGATTTGTTTGTTCTTTTGACGGATGGTAGGTTTCTCCTCTTTCATGTAAGAGAGAGGGTAGAACCGGTTCTCCTTGAGAGGGGCCAGGTATGCTAGCTTTGTAGATGTTCGGGACCTTTGTTGTTTTGGTGAAGATCTCGGGGACAAGGTTTTGGGGTAAACCTGGTTTCTTGTAGGTTGAGGCTTCGTGGGAGTGCCACGGGCTTCAGGCTTCTTTGTGTTCGCCCTTAGTGCCATGTTAGTGACACGTTGCGAGGCGATTTTCTGCTTCTTGGCAGGTACAGTTTCTTCTGCGGGGAGTGGGAATGGTCCCAGTGACTCGAAGATGATGGTCCGGGGAGTTGAGGTTGACCCGGTGTTTTGAGAGTTGTCGAGGGAGATGACGCTTCGGCAATTGGCAGGGCGCTTATGAGTGCGCTTGTTTTGCTTGTCTTGAAGCATATGCTGGTACTTGTTCTCATCAAAAGTGATGGTCAATGAAGCTGCCATTGTTAGTTTTGGAAAACTTCTAAAACAAGACCACATCCATTAGTAATCACAAGAATATGGTGATCATAAATGGAGAACAACTATGGTTTTGTCTTTTCAAATCACTCAAAGGGACATGGCCAAGCCCAAGCAAGATGAAGAAGGCAAAAAGACATAGAGGATACAATTGTTCTAAAATGCAAGTATGGTAGGCTCAAGATGAGCGTTCCAGTGATTGCTAGAAGCAATTGTAGACCTTAATTCAAATTACCGAGAAGCAAGGCTCACTCGAGGTAAAATGATATAAGGTTGGAGATACAATTGTGTCGGTCGCGAATACAGTAGACCCGTAAGGGCGTATTAGCACCGCTGGGCACAAATGTTGCAAATCGCATCCTTGGAAAAGACACGAGATGGGATTTTTTTGTAAGGTCAAAATTGGGTTCATAAAAGAGAGCAAATGGTGTTCCGATCCAAACAAAGGCTCATCATTTCTGTGAGCGCTAAATCCGAAAGGGAAGGAACCAGAATTTCTCGGATGTGAATCCAATAATGATGAAAGTTTCTTTTTTTTTAAAGGGTCATGATTGAATTCATCAAAGAGAGCAAATGGTGTTCCATTCCGAACAAAGGCTCAACATTTCTGCGAGCGCTGAATCCGAAAGGGAAAGAACCAAGATTTCTCAATTCTGAACTCAAAAGTGACGAAAGTTTTTTTTTTTTGAAAGGTCAATATTGAATTCATCAAAGAGAGCAAATGGTGTTCCGATCCGAACAAAGGCTCAACATTTCTGCGAGCGCTAAATCCGAAAGGGAAAGAACCAAGATTTCTCAATTTTGAACTCAAAAGTGATTGAATGTTTTTTTTTTTTTTTGAAGATTTCCTTTTTTTTTTTTTTGAAAGGTTTTTTTTTTTTTGAAAAGTTCACATAGATTTCCAATTCGATCTTATGAAACCTTAGTAGATAGATCAGCCCCCAGGTAAGGGTAGGATTACTTAATGAACCCGTTTGAAGGACCCTTGCCTCGAACAGTGTAGCTACCTCCACACTTTGGACAAGGCTTTTCTTAGATCCACTTTGGTCAAAGAACGCAATTGGTGCAACCTTAGTATTTTTTTTTTGAAAGATTTCTAATGAACTCATCAAAGAGAGCAAATGGTGTTCCAATCCGAACAAAGGCTCAACATTTCTGCGAGCGCTAAGTCCGAAAGGGAAAAACCAAAGTTTCTCAAATTTGAGTTCAAAAGAGAGAAAACTGATTTTTTTTTAAATAAGATTTGTTTTTCGAAAACCTCTATCGGACTTTTCGAAGAGAAGAGATGGCCTAATCCCCAATACGAACAATAGCTACAAACAATTCTGTGAGCTATCAAGTTCAAAGAGGAGATGATCAAAGTTTCTCAAAATTAAATCCGAGAAAGAGAAATCATATTTTTTTTTTGAAAGAGTTTGAAATGAGATTTTTTTTGAAATGAGAAAGAATTAATGAAATCCCATCTCATGTTTTTTAGATGCAAGATACAACATAGGCCACCAACTAGAAAGGAGCCAAGGGATTGAAGCATCACATTCTCAAGTGAATGTGTCCCACCGGGTGTGCCAACTTGATGGACCCTCGATTTCCGTCCTCTCCTTCCGCCCCAGGGGCTGCCAAGTTTCGGCGGAGGAGGAAAAGCGGGTATCAACATTTTTCTACGGGTATGCCAGATTTTCTATTCTACTTGGAATTTGGAATAGTGATGATCCAGAGATTCACCTTCACAAGTAGAAAGGAAATCAATCATTCTTTCTAACTTTTCAAATTGCATAAATATTTAAGAAAAGAGACAATTTTTGTTTTGAATGCCGTAAGAGGCGATTTTTTGTTTGTTTGCCGTGAAAGACGATTTACAAATCTCATCAAAATGAAAGACAAGAATTGTGAAATTTTTTTATCTCTTTAAAAAAAATACAAAGTACAATAGAAAAGAAAGAAAAGGGATCTAACTTCTCAGGAGATTGTGCGGACACGTTCAGATCGACGGTCACAGGTCATGTATGAACTTCGCCATCGTCTTTCATGTAAGACCCCGACCCGACTGTCCATGATTAGTGCTAATTAAGTCACTGTTAGTGCTAAGCGTGGCGTGGTGATTATAATTTGACTAAGCTTGGATTACAATAGCTCTTGTTATAGCTTTGGGGAATTTTTAAGTGTCTTGGGTTTAGTGGGACCCTTTGGGGGTTCCCTTTTGATAGTCTTGCCTTACTTGGGGAGAGTATCCAAGATTCTGGTGATTTGTATTTCTACCCCGTTTCACTTGTCTCATTAATCTCTACAACTTTCATGTTGATCCCGTACCCGTCCGGAACCCCGAAACCCGACTTTCCTAGTATTGAGGGAAAAACAGTCTTTTTACACTAAATCTCTACCCAAAATTTGATATCCCCGAAACCCGTAAAAAATATACTTTTTGGAAACTAGATATTTCAGTGATCACTTTTCTCTTCTTCGTCGATTCCGTTCAAGGTCCCGAAAGTAATGATTTCAGCCTCCCAAGATCCCCAATGGTGGAGCCCACTTCCAATTGCTTTAAATAGAGACTCTTCTTCTTCTTCTTCCTTTTTCCAGCACAAACACCAAGCTAGGGTTTCTTTTTCCCTTTTCTCTTTTCTTCTTGCCTCTCCACCACCAAACCACCATCTAGCTTACATCAATAGCACAAATGGAGGTCATCCTCTTCTTCCCCTCACTTTGAGCTTCAACTTGATATCATTTGGGAAAGAATCTCCTCATCTCAAGACCCTCTTTGAGTCACTCTTGTTCATTTAGAGACCTTGCAAGTAAATTTTCCTTTCCAATCTCTTTGTTTTGTATTCTCCTAGCAATATAGAAGCCCCATCTTCCTTATTGAGAGTTTCTTCTTCTTTATTCCTTGTTTGACCCATTTTAGGGTTTGTATTTTTGGGGGTTTTGTGTAGATTGTGTTCTTGGCTTGGAAGAGGTGATTAGAAGCTTGATTTTCTTGAGTAGAGACCCGAAGGCAAGTGGAATGATTAGATGCTTTGAGTTTTGAATGGTTTCATGACAAACATGATTGATTTTGTATCTTCATTAATGATTTATGTTCTTGCATTCAATGTGAAATAAATGCTCTTGAAAATGGTTGGTTAACTCTTTATGATCTTGAAAATGTTGTTTGTAGCTCTTGTTTTACCTCTTGTTTAAGACTTTAATGAATCCTTGTGGTTGTGGTTATCCTCTTCTTATTTGGTGATTGAATGTGGATGATGGACCCGAAAGGAATCTTCCGTCCTCTCCTTCCGCACCCGGGGGCCTGACCTGGGTCTCGGCGGAGGAGGAAAAATCTCGGGCATCAACATTTTTGTACGGGTATGCCAGATTTACTTTCTACTTGGAATTTGGAATAGTGATAATCCGGAGATTCACCTTCACAAGTGGAAAGGAAATCAATCCTTTTTTCTAACTTTTCAAATTGCATTAATATTAAGAAAAGAGACAAGTTTTTCTTTTTAGAATGCCGTAGGAGGCGTTTTTGTTTGTTTGCCGTGAAAGGCGATTTTGCCGTGAAAGGTGATTTTACAAAACTCATCAAATGTGAAAGACAAGAATTGTGATTTCTTTTTGTCTCTTTAGGAAATACAAACTACAATAGAAAAGTAAGAAAAGGGATCTAACTTCTCAGGAGATTGTGGGGACACGTTGAGATCAACGGTCGCAAGTCATGTGTGGGCTTCGCCATCGTCCTTCAAATGAGAACATGTGATGCTTTGATTCTTTGGCTTGGCTCCTAACCTCGGTTTTTTAAAGGACAAGGACCAAGAGGAGGTCCTATATCCAATGAAAAACCAAGTAAACGGGCTGAAAAGCCGCATTTAGGCCATGTTGGAGAAGGAGGAGACCATGGGGGGGTGGCCCCCCAAGGGACGTTGATCACCTTGTGGTGCTTCCGAGAGCAAAGTAGCAGGACTTCGTCTCTCTCTTGGATTTTCTGGATTTTCAGAGCTTGCACTTGGGATCTATTTTCGTCATTGCTTTCTTCTTGGAATGGACCTCCTTTTATAGGCTTTTGGTAGCCATGAGGTGTCTATTGGCATTGATGGCCATGATGAAAGTGGAGTTACAATTTGATTTTGTAACTCCTTTTTCATGGCTTGTGATTGGCCGATGAAGGTAGTGGGCTTTTAATTGCCTTTATGCTTCATGATGATGGGAGTTTCACGGGTTTAATGCCATGATTACTTGGATTTGTAACTCCCAAATGCTTGAATCTGATTGGGCCGTCCAAAATAATGAGTCAACGACCGCATTAAGTTGTCATAAATGGGTCAATTAACGTCATTAAGTGGTCGCCCAGGCATGTGAAGAGTCGCGGGCTGCGCTGCGCCTTTTGAGATTCTTCTTGCGATCACCACAGGTGGATCCATGCATTGTTTGATGTCGGATTGCGATGCAATTTCAGACATTAGTTGATGTTGGTGGGCCGGTGACATCTGTCTTGTCGATTTCACAATCGGTCGGACAAAAAGTGCACTTTCTTGGTCAGCCGGTTGGCGATCTTGAGGCGATCGGTGATGATTTCATGCTTTTGACGGCGGATCCGAGATGTCGACGAAGATCAGTGGTTTTCAAGCACCAAACATTGGATTTTCAGAAAATCACAGAGGCCGGAACACCCGAAACGCGAAAACCATCGAAAAACGGACGTTTTGGTGCCAAATCCGGCGGCCCGGATTTGCAAGGTCGCCGACGACCATAGGGTTTTTTGCCCTTCGGTCGCCGAGCTCCGTTTTCGGCCGATTTTGCGTCTTTTTCGTTCCTTTTTTCTTCTGTATTTTTCTTGACATTTTCCCTCAATTATTGACTTCTTTTTCTTGAGAAAACTTGACGAGAACTTGCACGAAATCGGAGCACAGAGTTTCCCATTTTTCGGGAAAGCCGAAGACTTTGCAGCCGATTTTTCGTCAAGAGTCGAAACTAGGTCAAACGATGTCGGAATGACCTGAAAATTGAGGTGAAGCTTCTTGAGTAGTGGATACGACTAACCATGGGCTTTTATTTGAGTTTTGAAGCCGTTCGGGGTCCCATCGATGATTCACTTGATTTTGCTGTGAGGAAAATGCCGAGCTTTGATATGTGGTCAAACGATGTCCGATTGACTTGAAATCTGAAAGGGAGCCTATTGGAGTCATTTTGAGACGTTCCATAGGCTCCGTTTTGGATGTCATGGTCCCGGGTTGCTCTGCCGCCGGTAGGCTCGATTTTCTCTCGGAGCATCGAAACCTGGTCAAACATTGTCGGAATGACCTGAAATTTGACGTGCAGCCCTTTGGAGGCATGTTGAAGCCACTCATGTACTTTGTTTGATGAGTGATGGCTTCAGTGGTTCCCACCGCCGGGAGGCTTGATTTTGCTGCTCGAGCATTGATGAAGGGTCAAACGTTGTCGGTTTGACTTGAAATTTGGCGTGGAGCCCTTTGAAGACATTCTGGAGTCATCCGTAGGCTCTGATCGAAGTTTTGGTGTCTTTGATGATGTCGCCGCCGGGAGCGCTTGTTTAGCTATCGGAGCAGTGAAGTTGGGCCAAACGATGTCGGAATGGCCCGAAACCTCAAGTGTACCCCTCTTTTGGCTGCCTTGAAGGATCCTTCAGTTTCTGTCTGATTCTGACAAAATCCGATGCTTGAAGTAGCCTTGCCTATTTTTAGCAGGATGCAGCTTCACGAGGCTTCTTGATGTTGAGGAGACATAGTGACTTTTTTGATGTCAACAACTGCCCCCTCGAGGTACAGCGACGAGTAGCTTTTTGGAGTCGATGTGCCTCAAAGAGAAACTTGGAGGAGAGATTCCAACTTGACCAAGAGTCTTGAGCAAAAATTTTTTTTTTTTTAAATAGCCTTCTGAGTTTCCGGGGGAATTTTATGGTAGTGAGAGGGATCACACACCATCTCAAGGCAAATTTTTGAAAATGACATGGGGTGTTTGGATTTTGGGTTTTGACCTTGTAACCTAACAAGCTGTATGTGGCAAGTTAGGGGGTCGGGGTTTGATTTTTGATTTTGACCTTGTGACCCAACAAGCTGTATGTGGCAAGTTGGAGTCAGATTTAGGGTTTTTGGTTTTGGGTTTGGTTTGGATTTTGGTTTTGGTTTTGGTCTTGTGACCTAACAAGCTGTATGTGGCGAGTTAGGGGACCTGAATTTTGTTTTGTGAAATGTCAATTTCAAGATTTTGGCTCAATTTGGTTCATGAGGTTGGATGGTTTGGTTTTTGGAAACTCATGAGACTTTCTTTTCTCTTTTTTTTTGAATGGTCCCATCAACTCAAAAGAGGCATGGGACATTTTTTTGCTCTTTTCTCTTTTTTTTTGCTCTTGGTAAGAGGAATATTTTGACTAAAAGCCACTTTTAGTGCCTAGGTGGTCAAACCTGGCTCATATGGGCTAACCCATGGGACCTTAGGCTTTGGAGATGGCCTAGATCTCATATGATGTCATATTTGTAAAGAATATCTAAAATATCTCTTTTATGTAGAGAATATCTAAAAATATCTTTACTTGGAGAGAATTTCTCAAGTTTTCTTTTTGTGGAAAGATTCTCTCAAAATATCTTTCTTTTTGGGAAAGTAGCTAAATTTTAGCACTTACCTCCTTTCTTTCTCCTTGTTTCCTCTTTTGGCTTGCTCTCTTCTATAAAAGCAAGAGGGTTGGTGCTTTTGCTCCATTGCTTTCTTTTTGCAAGAAATCTTCAAGAGTGCTCTCCAAGATAAGAAGTGTTTTCTCTTCTTCAAGGATCTCCAAGCTTTTCTTCTTCTTCTCCATCAATGGCTTCAAGTAAGTTTTCTTCCTCCTCAAGAATCTCCATTGTAGAAGTAGCTTCTTGATTTTTTTTTCTTTTCTTTTTTTCTTTTTTTTTTTTCTTCTTCTTCTTCTCTCTTCCCCCTTTTTTTTTTTTCTTCAAGCACGTTTTACTCTTTTTTTTTCGTGCTTCTTCTTTTTCTTTCTTCCTTCTCTCTTTTTTTTTCTTTTTTTTTTTTTCACGGTTTTCTTCTTCTTTTTTTTTCGTGTGCTTTTTTTTCTTCTTTTTTTTTTCGTTGATTTTCCCCTTTCTTTTTTTTGTCAGCGTTTTTTTTTTTTTTGTTTTTTTTTTTTTGTCTTTTCTCCTGGCTGTATGGACAGGTCCGTACAGGCCTGACCGTACTGCCACGTGGCAGTGGGCCAAAAAATTTTTTTTTTTTTGCTGAGATTTTTTTCTTTGTTTGCTCACCATAATAATGAGGCTATGCAATTTCAATATGTATGCAGTTTCTTTTTTTTTTTTGATGCATCAAGATAGAAGGCTAGAGTCTCTAGGTCAAGCCAGCATGATTTTTGACTTGGACAAAGTTTGATTGGTTTTGACCAAATTGGGTTGGAATTGGTCAAACTTTGGTCAAGGTTTTCCTAGCATCTAATGCATGATGATATTTTTTTGATGCATGATTTTGTAAATGGATTTGGAAGTATGATGATGCATACCTGAAAATCTTTTGCAAGTATCGGGATTTTGAGCTCGCAACGATGTTGAAGCCTTTCTCGGTCTTGCTGGATTTTGAGGAAGTTTGCAATTTTCGGATTCTGAAGCTCACAACAATGTTGAGCTCTTTTCCAGATTTTGCGGAAGTTTTGATGAGATCAGCTTGTTCTCGCAGCGATGTTGAGTTCGAACATTCTTTGAGAATTCTCTACTGACTATGAGCTCACAGCGATGTTGAGCTCATCTTCAGGCTTCCTGTCTTTTTCGGAGTATTTTCCTTTTCGTCGGAATTGCTCCGGAACCATGTCAAAATTTTGCTAAAATTTTTGTAGCAGAATTCTTTCATTTTGATGTTGATTGATCTTTTCTCTTCCATCTTTTGCAGGCAGTTCTTCTAGAACGAACAAAGGTAAAGGTCTTGTTACTGACGTACCTCGTCGGTCTGCTAGATCTTCCAATTCGGCCGTTCAGCAGGCTTGGGAGAAGGTCCAGTTTGTTAAGAAGAACTTGGAAGAGTGCGATTCCCTCAATCGTGATGAGATGAGACAGCGATTGATCGCTCTTTCTTTCTTTTGTTTCTTCTTTTCTCTTGTGAGAGAGATTTTTTTTGTTTTGATCCGCTGCTTTTTTTTTTTTTTTTTTTGCAGAGGATGATGACCTGGTGCTGCCTGAGGTTCCTGCCGATGAGGCGATGACGGATCCAGTCGTGGCATTTGAGGAAGAGCCCAGGGACTCTGGAGTGGTTCCAGAACCTTCACCTGGTATGATTGCTTTGGCTTTTTTTTTCTTTTTTGTGCTGTCATTTGCTAACATGTACCTTTTGTTTTCTTGTCAACTGACTTGCCAGAGGATTCTGACGATTTCGAGCCATCCATGGATGCAACTTTTGACGATGCTTCGGATGAGCTCAAAGAGACAGAGAGTACTCCGTCGGTTGTCGAAGCAGGTATATTTGCACTAATAATCTTGATATATTTTTGACAAGATTATATTCATACCTTTTGTCTTTTCCTTGACAGATTGTGAAGCAGCAGGAGAGGTTCCTCCTTCTTCTTTAGAGCCAGAACAGGGGATACTTGCGGCTGATGCAGAAGTAGGGGCTTCTTCCACTTTCAATGAGCCAGCTTCTTCCGTTGGAAAGATTTAATTGATTACTCTTCCAATGGAGCATGACGTGGGTAGTCGGGCACCAGAGCATGACGAATCCTCATCTGCACCGCACCTTCAGTATGCAAGGAAGGTGTTGAAGACTGTCTTGAGCTCATGGGTTAAGACTCTTTCTTCGGGTCATTTGGAAGCTGGTTTTGGCATGGTCAAGCATGTGCAGAACATCCTCGCTGATAGCAAAGAAGTCGGTCTGGACATCGCAAGCGCCAAGGATTTTGTTGAGGAAATCATCGCCTTGGGGAACAAATGGACTAAGACCAAGAGTTTCCCAGATGGTGACTTCTTTGATGAGATGTTCATAAAACCTTCCAGCAAAGTCAAAGCTGAGTTGACTGAGGTCACGAAGACTCAGAGGCAGATCGTTTGGGAGAAGAACGTTACCGAGTTATCCATCATGGGGCTGAAGCAAGACTTGGACCGCCTTGATAAGGAGGTTGTCGAGGCTAGGCAACGTCTTGATTTTTTAGAGGAAGAGGCTGCTGCCAAATGGACCGCCATTGTGGAGGCTCGTGACAAGGAGGGGACTCTCATTCGCCAGGTTAAGGAAGCTGAAGGTAATGTCCGGAGGAAGACTCAGGAGCATGAGCAGTGGCAGGTCCTCTGGGAAGAACTTCCTCGTGCTGCAGATGGATCACGGCATTCGGCCACATTTTATGGGGACATTTTGAAGAAGTGTGGCCTAAAAACTTTGGAAGTTAAGGCCAAGGGTCTGCTTGAGGAGTTGAACCTTTGGTTGAAGACCATGTAGGATTGAGCTCCCGAGTTGTAACAAACTCTTTTTCCTTCTCCTCTTTTTTTTGGTACCTCCATGTATAAACAGTTTTGGTACTATATTTTTTGTATCCCCTTCCTTTCACTTAAATCATTGATGAAAAAAATTTTGAGCAAAATTTGATGGGAATGTTTGTTTAAGAATTTGATCAAAAGGTTGTCATTTTGTGAAAATTTTATGTCAAATGATTGTTTTGGGGAAAGCCAATTTTGTGGAGAAAAGCCTATTTTTTTTATGGTTTGAAAACCGAAATTTTGGATGGCATGAAAGCCTAATTTTGTCTGTGGCATGGGAGCCAAATTTGTTTGTGGCATGAGAGCCAAAAATTTTGAGATGGCATTAGAGCCAAAGTTGTTTTTTTTTTTTTTTTTGTTTGTAGCATGAAAGCCAAAGTTTTTGTTTATGGCATGAAAGCCAAAATTTTGTTTGTGGCATGAGAGCCAAGGTTTTTGGATGGCGTGAAAGCCGATTTTTGGAATGGCATAGGAGCTGAATTTTAAGATGGCATGAAAGCCGAAGTTTTTTTTTTGTTTTGTTTTGGCATAGGAGCCAGATTTTTGAAAACCAAGTTTTGTTTTGTTGGCATTAAAGCCGATTTTGGCGTTTATAGCCGAACTTTTTTTTTACTTTGGCATTTATAGCCGAATTTGGTGTTTGTAGCCGCTTTTTGGTGTTTATAGCCGGATTTGGCGTTTATAGCCGGATTTTGGCGTTTATAGTCGGATTTTGGCGTTTTATAGCCGCTTTTTGGCGTTTATAGCCGGATTTTGGCGTTTATAGCCGAATTTTGCTTTCTTTGTTGTTTGTTTTGTTTTGGCATGGAAGCTAGATTTTTGAAAACCAAGTTTTGTTTTATTGGCGTGAAAGCCGAATTTTGGCGTTTATAGCCGTGTTTTGGCATTTATAGCCGGGTTTGGTTTTCTAAATGCAGGTATCGACTAAATGTCGCCTCCCCGCTGAATGGTCTTGTAAGTATCGATAGAATGTCACTTCCTTGCTCATTCGGTTTGCGAGTATTGATGGAATGTCACTTCCTCGCGGGCTGGGTTTTGCGAGTATCGATGGAATATCGCTTCCTCGCGAATTGGGGTACAAGTATCGACTCAGCGTCGCTTCCCTACTTCTCCCAAAACTTTTGGTTTTGCGGGTACTGACTTGGTGTCGTTTCCCCGTGATTTTTGAAATTTGAGGTTTTCTCAAACCATTTGAAATTTGTGTTGTGGATATCAATTGGTATGTTGCTTCTCCACAATTTTTGAAATTTGGGTTGTGGATATCAACTGGTATGTTGCTTCTCCACGATCTAAGGTTCTGCAAGTATCGAATGGGGTTCGCTTCCTTGCGGTTTTTTGGGTTTTTGGAAGTATCGAATGGGGTTCGCATCCTTCTGGTTTTTTGGTTTTTTGCGAGTATTGACTAAGTGTCGCTTCCCCACGGTTTCTAAAAACCAATTTTTTTTTTGTTTAGAGACACGAGGGTCATAAATTTTGGCTTAAAACCATTTCGGTTGTAAAAGCCAAGGTAGACTAGGGTGAAAATTCCTGAGTCCTGGTTTTTGTTTCAAACCATGAATTTTGGGTTCAAGGATCGAAAATTTTGGTCAAGTCTGGGAAGAGGCTCCTAAACTTGGATTTTGGATTTGATTTTTCTTTTGAACAATGAAACGATGAAAGTAAGCATTGTTTTGAGAGATTGTTTTTTTGGAAACTTCAACATAAAGATGAAAATTTCAAAAGGGGTGGGTTTGACGAGCAAGTACCTTGGAAATACGCTTTAGCAGTGTAGATATTGCTCTGACCCGTTTGAGGAAGTCTTCAAGGGTAGTACTGCTTCAAGAACTTGCCGTTGATGGGTAGCATACATCTGTCTCCTTCCATGTTTAGAAGAGCGTATGCACCGTTGGAGAAGACTTTGTCGATGACGAAGGGTCCCTCCCATTTTGGTTCGAATTTGCCTTTGGATTTGTGGGCAAAGACTATTGGTCTTTTTACTGCAAGAACCAAGTCACCCTTTTTGTAGGCGCGTTGCCTGACCTTTTTGTCGAAAATCCTGCCATGCATGCTTGGTACAACTCAATGCTTTGTAGAGCTTCGAGTCATCTTTCATCGAGATTATCCAGCTCTTGGAGTCTCAATTTGACATTGCTTTCTTGCGTCATGTCATTTTGCAGAGATACCCTTAAGGAAGGAATTTGTACTTCCAAAGGGACAACAGCTTCGCATCCATAGACCAAGAAGAATGGTGTGCTATGGGTTGGTCCTCGAACGGTGGTTCGATAGGCCCACAAAGCTTCTAGTAGTTTGTCGCCCCAATCTCTTTTGTGACTAGAGACCATTTTCTTGAGAATTTTGCAGAGTATCTTGTTGAAGGCTTCTGCTAGTCCGTTCGTTACTGGATTATATGGAGTCGAAGGACAGCTTTGGATTTTGTACTTGTCGCAAAGCCTATAAAATCTGTGATCCCGAAATTGTGGTCCGTTATCATGGACGAATCTTTTAGGTATGCCGAAGCGACAAATAATGTTGGTGCGCAAGAACTGAAGGACTGATGAAGTCTTCATTTCGCTGAGCGCAAATGCTTCTGACCACTTGGAGAAATAATCCGTACCGGCGAAGATGAAGCGATGACCTTTGCTTGATGAGGGAGAAATAGGACCTATGATGTCCATACCCCAGGCTTCGAAAGGCCATGAGATTGCTATTGGATGTAGCTATTCTGGAGGCATGTGGACATAATCTCCACGAATCTGGCATTTTTGGCAGCGCTTGGTAAATTGCATTGCATCAGCTACCATGGTAGGCCAATAATAACCTAGCCTTTTTATCTGGTTGTAGAGCTTAGGGCCAGCCTGATGGGCTCCACAAAGACCAACATGTACTTCTTTGAGAGTTTCCTCAGCCTCTTGTTGTGACAAACAGCGTAGGAGTACTCCGTTGAAGGATTTTCTGTAAAGTGCTTTTGAAGGTATATCCAAATGAAAGTTCGGGGTTCGTCTTTGGATGCTTATCCGCTCTTTTGGATCTTCGGGTAGGATTCCGAACATGATGTAATCAATGAACGGATCTCTCCAGTCGCCAATCGGAGGTTTGAGGATGGACATCCGACTTCCAACCACTTGGTGGCATTCAGCAACTGCTTGGTGTGTGTTGAGAGGAGGGAGAATCCTTCTTTGACACACTGTGACTTGCATGTTTTCCCCTTCTTGGATTGCCATGGATGCGGCGAGTCCGGCCAGGGCATCTGCACGGATGTTTTCACCTTTGAGGATGTGGGTGATATGACAAATGTTGAATTTTTGTCGAAGCAACTGCGCCTTGTTGTAGTAAGGTAGCAAATCAGGCTTCCTGACTTCATATTTCTGATTTATCTGGTTGACGATCAGTTGAGAGTCCCCAAAAGCTTCCAGCATGGTGATGCCGGATTCAAGGGCGAGTTCCAATCCTACAATCAGGGCTTGGTACTCAGCTGTATTGTTTGAACAAGGTTCCAGTAGCGAGAAGGCGTGTGGAATCATGTATTTGTCGGGACTGACAAAGAAGATGCCAATTCCCGATATTTGCTTTCCCTTTTCATTTGTCCTAGTTGCACCGTCAAAGTACATGTCCCAGGAAGCTTTTGATAAGGAAGTTTCCACATTGTAGACAAATTCGTCTAGGAGATCATCCCTGAGTGGAGAATCTTGAAGCAATGGATGCTCTGCGAGGAAGTCTGCTAGAGCTTGTCCTTTGATTGCTTTTTGTGGCACATACCTAATATCAAACTGTGATAGAAGAATAGACCATTTTGTCAGTCGGGCATTGAGAGAACCTGCTTTTGTGACAACGACCTTTAGGAGGTTGATCCTCGAAATCAGGTAGACTGTGTTAGACAGCAGATAGTGACGCATTTTTTGTACAGCGAACATTACTGCAAGACATTCTTTTTCGACTGGGGAGTAGCGATGCTCTGCACCTACCATCATGCGGCTAAGGTAATATAGAGCAGCTTCTTTTCCGTCGTCGTTTTCTTGTGCGACCAGAGAACCTAAAGAGTGGTCGAGAGCTCTTGTGTACAAGATAAATGGTTTTCCAGTTGTGGGGGCAGCCAGCACTTGAGGTTTGGTGAGGTATGCTTTCATGTCTTGAAATGAATTTTCACATTCAGCATCCCAGACAAAGTCTATGCCTTTCTTCATCAAGCGAGAGAATGGACGGCACTTCCCTGATAGATTAAAGATGAACCGTCGAATGTAGGCCAACCTTCCTTGAAGCCCTTTTAATTCTCTTAGGGTTCTGGGAGATGGCATTTCCAGGATAGCCTTGACTTTAGTGGGGTCAAGTTCTATTCCAGCTTTTCGTACTATGAATCCGAGAAACTTACCCGATGAGACACCAAAGAAGCATTTTAGTGGATTCATCCGCAATTTGTGTTTGCGAAGTCGGAGGAAGACTTCTCGAAGATCATCGAGATGGTCCTCTTTTCTTCTGCTTTTGATGGTGAGGTCGTCAACATAGCATTCGACCGTTTTGTGCCGCATATCTTGGAATATTTTCATCATAACCCTCTGATACGTTGCACCTGCATTTTTCAGACCAAATGGCATGACAGTGTAGCAATACACGCCGAATGGTGTCCGAAATGATGTATGCCTTTCGTCTTTAAGATGCATCTTTATCTGATTGTAGCCAGAGAATCCATCCGTGAATGTCATTCGCTCGAACCCATAGGTGTTGTCGATCATCACCTCCGGTATGGGGAGCGGGAATTCATCTTTAGGACATGCATTATTTAGGTCTCTATAGTCGATACAGACCCTTATCTGCCCATTTTTCTTTGTCACGGGGACGATGTTGGCCAACCATTCAGGATGCTGTTCCTCGCGGATGAAGCCAACGTTTTTGAGTTTCTGAACTTCTTGTTCAATTTTGTCCATCATGTCGGGACGGAATCTCCTTTGGCCTTGTTTGATAGGCTTGATTTCTTTTTGCAAGTTGAGTTTGTGGACTGCTACTTTGGGATCCAAGCCAGGCATTTCGGCATAAGACCATGCAAAGCAATCAACGAATTCGCGAAGAAAAGAGATATACTCGGGTAACTCATCATCCTTTATATTCTTGCTTATGAATACAGGACGTGGGTTATCAGATGTTCCCAAGTCTATCTTTTGGACAGGATTTTCTGTCGGAAGGTTTGAAGGTGGTTCCTCCACAATGTTTTCGGAGGCTTTCAACTCAACAAGACCTTCTGGAGTGCCAGAGGCATTTTCAGACTGCGGCTCTGTTTCTGTCCATGAATCTTCTTGATCAGTATCCTTCTCAAGGCTTGCAATGAGATGGTCCCAATCATTTGCTGGAACTGGGTTGAAGTAGGGTACTTCTTTTGGAGACGATGGTTCTTCTGGGACAGAGAACCGCTCGTCTGTGTCATCGGGCAATTCCTTTTTATTATCAGAGAAATTATAGCAATTGGAGGAGCTTTCTGGACCCTTGACGAGTGACTCCTCAAAGAGATATCCATGGATATCAATTTCTTCATGATATGTTGAGGCTTGGTCGGTAAAGCGACTTTATGAGGCATGAAATCATCAAGGATGTTATCTCAGTGGAAGTCACCTGAGAGGATGTGTCTTCGGAAGCTTCAGAGGCACTATCGTCTTGAGCTATTGCATTCCAGGTTATCCTGACAGGAGATGCCCCCAGTGTAGACTGTTGGGAATCGGACTCATCCTCGGATGTGAGAGGATCATCGATCCAACTGTTTTCTCCGTTTTCAGGAGTTAAGGGAGAGAGTTCCTGTTGATTTTCAGGGACTTCCAGTTCTGGATCCTGACGAAGATTGATGCGATCCTGCTCCTGCTCTATGGCAAGATGTTATAAGATTCTTGCATATTCTTCAAGATCAGGCATGGGAGCCAATTCTTCTTCGTCATTTGCTCCTTGTGGTTTGCCCATGTTGGGTTCCACTGAAGCATTTGCTGTTGCTGGATCAACATCGTTTTCTTGAACATGGTCCTGGTCTTTTTCATCAGCAGACCAAGATCCTTGTGGCTGCAATGGGTTATACCAGATTACTGGCATAAGATGAGACTCGGGAATCCATTCCTCGTCGGAGAGGTATTCTCCTGTTTCAAGGGATTCTTACCACTCACGATATCACTGGCAGTATCAATGGACTCGTATCCATCCATAGGGAATCCAACTACCGAATTGCAGGCGTATGATGCCCCCTGTGCAGTTTCATTTTTGTATTGAGGTGGCATGAAATCATCAAGAGTGAATTTTCTTACCGCCTTGGAGGTTTTGGGAAGAGATTCTTCCGTCGTCCCGAGTGAAGCAGTGGAAGAAGTTTCTGCTTTTTCAAGAACTTCTTGTTGTGGTTGAGACTTCTGCTGTTGTTTGAGCTTGCGGAGTTGTCTCTTGGCTTGCCTTCGCTGCTGAGCGGTCGGCTTTGTTTTGACGATCTCCTAATTTTCATCATCTAGGAGATCAGGATGCACCCATATAGGTTGTCCATCTGATGTTGGATAGGGAACCAATTCTTGGGACGCTTGAGCCATTTTTATCACCTTGAATGAAGTAATGGTCTTCTTTTTTGGTAATTTTGAAACTTGCCCGCATGACACCATGTTGACAGAAGTGGAGCCATAGTTTTTGTCAAAAGTTATGACTCCGTTTTTCCACATCTCATTGATCTTCTCTCTCACAACGAAGCATTGATTGAGAGGATGTGAGATCATCTGATGGTATGGACAGTATCGGGGATCATTGGTTTTGCCAACATCTCCCGGTCTTTTGGGCTCTGGCAAAATGAGTTTGCCATTTGCTAGGAGAGCCTCAAAGATTTCTTCAACATCTTCATCGAACGGATATTTCTTTTCTATACGTTCCTTGAAGGCATCAGAGAGTTCAGGTCTTTTACCTGTAGTTTTGTTTTCAGGTTTCTTTGACTGCTGAGGAGCTGATTTAGTCTGCACATTGAGAACCTCCTTTTTCTTTGGTTTTCAGGTTGTAACAGCAGTCGGCTCTTTCTTTGATGATTTCTGACTGTTGAGGTCTTTGATCACCATTTCAGCTTCCATGGAAGCTTCGAGGAGTTCCCCCAGGTTCTTTGATTTGTTGCCGATGATCATGGAGCGAATTTTTGCTCTCATATTGTTACGGCAGATGTCGACTAGCGACGCTTGTGACAGTACATCTGAGCATTTGTACGCCATTGCTTTCCATTTGTGAATGAAGTCGTATGTTGACTCATTCTCTCCCTGTTTTAAGCTGCAGAGTTGAGCCATAGTAACAGGATGATCCTCACCTTGGAAGTGGGTCAGGAAACATGTCTCCAGCATAGCCCAGTTTTGGATGGAGTTCTCCGGCAGAGTGGAGTACCAATCAAAGGCTGTACCTTTTAGGGTACTTGCAAAGAGGCGAATCTTGAGGGCATCTTGATCCGCAATAGCTCCCATCAGGATCTTGAAATGGATGACATGCTATCTGGCTGAACCTTTCCCACTATATGTCTGGAGAGTAGGTTGTTTGAAATTTACAGGGAATGGAACCGAGTCCATCCATAAAGGGTAGGGTGGCTTGATCCCATGTTCCTTCAATATATCCTCTTCTTTTGCTTTTGCGAGGATATCGTCCACGTCCTTTCTGGTAAGGGCGCGAGACTCATTGTTTTTTGCATTACCCTCATCATCTTCATGATTCTGAGGGGTTTCATTGTTAGGTGGTGGACGCGGTAGAGTGAGAATAAGGTTTTCCATCAGAGCCTCAATTCTCTGTTGTCCTTGCTCCAACTGCTGGATGCGTACAGTTACGTCATCATGCGGTGGAGGCTGCTCAGAACTTGTAGCCAAGACATTCATCCCTCGGGATTCGAGCGAAGAAATCGTCCTGGTGACTGAGCTGGGGCTCATTCTTCTGGATGAAGAATTTGAGGAGTGGTTACTCCTGTGTCCTCGGCTTGGAGGAGTGGAAGATTCTTCCAGATGTGTCCAAGTCCGAGAGACGCTGCGAGTCATTGGACGTCTAACATTGATTTTGGTTGCTGACTTCTGGCGTTTTCTGGTTTTGCCAACCATATGAAATGCAACAAATTGGTCTGGTCTTTCTTTTTCGACTCATTTGTTTGAGACATGGAGAGTAGAACGCTGGGTTTTTTGTTTCTCGAGTCTCTTTTGTCGATATGCAGTGCGGCGACGCATACGACGAGCAATTTGAGCTTCAGTCAGCTCTGGCTGGGCTCTGGCGATGAAGGATGTAGTCCCTCGTGCGCAGCAGCCGAGTTTGTCGTCTTTGAAGCTAGGCAAGGACAGAATCTGGACACGGTCCTTTGCCTGTCGTAATGAAGACTTGAATTTTGCGAGCTCGGTCCCTGTTGAGATGAAGGGTCGACTCGCGGGAGTGCAGGCTTCAGCATGTTTTTGCATAGGCCTAACGATGCAGGATTTGATTTTGGGCTTGTAGGAGCAAGCCGGCTCATGATGATTTTGTTTGTTTTTTGGGTGGAGGGTAGGTTTCTCCTTTTTCATGTAAGAGAGAGGGTAGAACTGATTCTCCTTGAGAGGGGCCAGGTATGCTGGCTTTGCAGATGTTTGGGACCTTCGTTGCTTTGGTGAAGATCTCGGGGACCAAGTTTTGGTGTAAACCTGGTTTCTTATGGGTTGAGGCTTCGTGGGAACGCCACGGGTTTCAGGCTTCTTGGTGTTCGCCCTTGGTGCCATTTTAGTGACACGTTGCGGGGCGGTTTTCAGGCTTCTTGGTGTTCGCCCTTGGTGTTTGGAGAGTTGTCGAGGGAGATGACGCTTCGGCAACTGGCAGGACGCTTATGCTTGTTTTGCTTGTCTTGAAGCATAAGCTGGTACTTGTTCTCATCGAAAGTGATGGTTAATGAAGCTGCCACTGTTAGTTTTGGAAAACTTCTGAAACAAGACCAAATCCATTAGTAATCACAAGAATATGGTGATCGTAAATGGAGAACAACTATGGTTTTGTCTTTTCAAATCACTTGGGGGGACATGGCCCAACCCAAGGACGATGAAAAAGGCAAAAAGCCATAGAAGATACAATTGTTCTAAAATGCGAGTATGGTAGGCTCAGAGTGAGCATTCCAGTGACTGCTAGAAGCAATTGTAGACCTTAATTCAAATTACCGAGAAGCAAGGCTCACTCGAGGTAAAATGATATAAGGTTGGAGATACAAATGTGCCGGTCGCGAATACAGTAGACCCGAAAGGGCGTACTAGCACCGCTAGGCACAAATGTTGCAAATCGCATCCTTGGAAAGGACACGAGATGGGATTTTTTGAAAGGTCAAATTTGGATTCATAAAGGAGAGCAAATGGTGTTCCAATCCGAACAAAGGCTCAACATTTCTACGAGCGCTAAATTCAGAAGGGAAGGAACCAGAATTTCTCGGATGTGAATCCAGTAATGACGGAAGTTTTTTTTTTTTTTTGAAGGGTCAAGATTGAATTCATCGAAGAGAGCAAATGGTGTTCCATTCCGAACAAGGCTCAACATTTCTGCGAGCGCTAAATCCGAAAGGGAAAGAACCAATATTTCTCAACTCTGAACTCAAAGTGACGGAAGTTTTTTTTTTTTGAAAGGTCAAGATTGAATTCATCGAAGAGAGCAAATGGTGTTCCATTCCGAACAAGGCTCAACATTTCTACGAGCGCTAAATCCGAAAGGGAAAGAACCAAGATTTCTCATCTCTGAATTCAGAAGTGACAGAAGTTTTTTTTTTCTTTTTTTTTTTTTAATTTTTTTTAGAGGATTTTTTTTAAGGTGCACATAGATTTCCAATTCGATCTTATGAAACCTTAATAGATAGATCAGCCCCCAGGTAAGGGTAGGATTACTTAATGAACCCGTTTGGAGGACCCTTGCCTCGAACAGTCTAGCTTTCTCCACACTCTGGACAAAGCTTTTCTTAAATCCACTTTGGTCAAAGAACGCAACTGGTGGAACCTTAGTGCTTTTTTTTAACTCTTTTTTGAAAGGTTTTTTAATAAACTCATCAAAGAGAACAAATGGCGTTCCAATCCGAACAAAGGCTCAACATTTCTGCGAGCGCTAAATCCGAAAGGGAAGGAACCAAGGTTTCTCAAATTTGAATGCAAAAGAGAGAAAACTAATTTTCTTTTGAAATTATAATTTTTTTTTTTTGAAATCCCAATTGGACTCATCAAACAGAAAAGATGGCCCAATCCCCGATATGAACGATAGCTGCGAACATTTCCGTGAGCTATCAAGTTTGAAGAGGAGAGGATCAAAATTTCTCAAAGTTGAATCTTGAGAAAGAGAGATCATTTTTTTTTTTTGAAAGAATTTGAAATGAAGGTGTTTTTTTTTTTTTTTTGAAATCCCAATTGGACTCATCAAAGAGAAAAGATGGCCCAATCCCCGATATGAACGATAGCTGCGAACATTTCTGTGAGCTATCAAGTTCGAGGAGGGAAGGATCAAAATTTCTCAAAGTTGAGTTCTTAAGAAAAAGAGATCAGATTTGTTTTTTTTTTTGAAGTGAGAAAGAACAATTGAAATCCCATCTCATGTTTTTTTTAGATGCAAGATGCAACATGGGCCACCAACTAGAAAGGAGCCAAGTGATCAAAGCATCACGTTCTCAAGTCAACGTGTCCCACCGGGTATGCCAACTTGATGGACCTGAAAGGAATCTTCCGTCCTCTCCTTCGCACCCCGGAGGCTGACCTGGGTCTCGGCGGAGGAGGGAAAATCTCGGGCATCAACATTTTTGTATGGGTATGCCAGATTTACTTTCTACTTGGAATTTGGAATAGTGATAATCCGGAGATTCACCTTCACAAGTGGAAAGGAAATCAATCCTTTTTTCTAACTTTTCAAATTGCATTAATATTAAGAAAAGAGACAAGTTTTTTTTTTTTAGAATACCGTAGGAGGCGTTTTTGTTTGTTTGCCGTGAAAGGCGATTTTGCCGTGAAAGGTGATTTTACAAAACTCATCAAATGTGAAAGACAAGAATTGTGATTTCTTTTTGTCTCTTTAGGAAATACAAACTACAATAGAAAAGTAAGAAAAGGGATCTAACTTCTCAGGAAATTGTGGGGACACGTTGAGATCGACGGTCGCAAGTCATGTGTGGGCTTCACCATCGTCCTTCAAATGAGAACATGTGATGCTTTGATTCTTTGGCCTGGCTCCTAACCTCAGTTTTTTAAAGGACAAGGACCAAGAGGAGGTCCTATATCCAATGAAAAACCAAGTAAACAGGCTGAAAAGCTGCGTTTAGGCCATGTTGGAGAAGGAGGAGACCTTGGGGGGGTGGCCCCCCAAGGGACGTTGATCACCTTGTAGTGCTTCCGGGAGCAAAGTAGCAGGACTTCGTCTCTCTCTTGGATTTTCTGGATTTTCAGAGCTTGCACTTGGGATCTATTTTCGTCATTGCTTTCTTCTTGAAATGGACCTCCTTTTATAGGCTTTTGGTAGCCATGAGGTGTTTATTGGCATTGATGGCCATGATGAAAGAATTGATGAGGAGTTACAAATTGATTTTGTAACTCCTTTTTCATGGCTTGTGATTGGCCGATGAAGGTAGTGGGCTTTTAATTGCCTTTATGCTTCATGATGATGGGAGTTTCATGGGTTTAATGCCATGATTACTTGGATTTGTAATTCCCAAATGCTTGAATCTGATTGGGCCGTCCAAAATAATGAGTTAACGACCGCATTAAGTTGTCATAAATGGGTCAATTAACGTCATTAAGCGGTCGCCCAAGCATGTGAAGAGTCGCGGGCCGCGCTGCGCCTTTTGAGATTCTTCTTGCGATCATCACAAGTGGATCCACGCATTGTTTGATGTCGGATTGTGATGCAATTTCAGACATTAGTTGATGTTGGTGGGCCGGTGACATCTGTCTTGTCGATTTCACGATCGGTCGGACAGAAAGTCCACTTTCTTGGTCAGCCGGTTGGCGATCTTGAGGCGATCGGTGATGATTTCATGCTTTTGACGGCGGATCCAAGATGTCGACGAAGATCAGTGGTTTTCAAGCACCAAACATTGGATTTTCAGAAAATCACAGAGGCCGGAACACCCAAAACGCGAAAACCATCGAAAAACGGACGTTTTGATGCAAAATCCGGCGACCCGGATTTGCAGGGTCACCGGGCGACCGTGCACCCAAGGTCGCCAGCGACCATGGGCCAGGGTCGCCGGCGACCTTGGGCCAAGGTCGCCAGCGACCTTAGGGTTTTTTGCCCTTTGGTCACCGAGCTCCGTTTTCGGCTGATTTTGCGTCTTTTTCGTTCCTTTTTTCTTTTGTATTTTTCTTAACATTTTTGCTCAATTATTGACTTCATTTTCTTGGAGAAAACTTGACGAGAACGTGCATGAAATCGGAGCACAGAGTTTCCCATTTTTCAGGAAAGCCGAAGACTTTGCAGCCGATTTTCCGTCAAGAGTCGAAACTAGGTCAAACGATGTCTGAATGACCTGAAAATTGAGGTGAAGCTTCTTGAGCAGTGGATAGGACCAACCATGGGCTTTTATTTGAGTTTTGAAGCCGTTTTGGGTCCCATCAATGCTTCACTTGATTTTGCTGCGGGGAAAATGCCGAGCTTTGATATGTGGTCAAACGATGTCCGATTGACCTGAAATTTGACGGGGAGCCTATTGGAGTCATTTTGAGACGTTCCATAGGCTCCGTTTTGGATGCCATGGTCCCGGGTTACTCCGCCGCCGGTAGGCTTGATTTTCTTTCGGAGCATCGAAACCTGGTCAAACGTTGTCGGAATGACCTGAAATTTGACGTGCAGCCCTTTGGAGGCATGTTGAAGCCACTCATGTACTTTATTTGATGAGTGATGGCTTCGGTGGTTCCCGCCCCCGGGAGGCTTGATTTTGCTGCTCGAGCATTGATGGAGGGTCAAACGTTGTCGGTTTGACTTGAAATTTGGTGTGGAGCCCTTTGAAGACATTCTGGAGTCATCCGTAGGCTCTGATCGAAGTTTTGGTGTCTTCGATGATGTCGCCGCCGGGAGCGCTTGTTTAGCTATCAGAGCAGTGAAGTTGGGCCAAACGATGTCGGAATGGCCCGAAACCTCAGGTGAACCCCTCTTTTGGCTACCTTGAAGGATCCTTCAGTTTCTGTCTGATTCCGACAAAATCGGATGCTTGAAGTAGCCTTGCCTATTTTTAGCAGGATGCAGCTTCATGAGGCTTCTTGATGTTGAGGAGACATAGTGACTTTTTTGGTGTCAACAGTGGAGAAAGGAAATGCTTGGGAAACAAATGTTCATGAAAGTTTGAGGAGGGTTTCAAGTAGTATTTGATGCATGATTATTGAAGGCGAGGTGGCCATTTTATTCTAGGTGAAAATGCATAGGAGAATGGGGAAAGAAAGGCCATGAAGGCCAGTCTCGGGCAACAGGGATTGACTGCCCACTCGAGCGCGCAGCCAATCTGCTTGCCAACTCGGGCGGCAGTGTGACTGCTCGCTTGAGCGGACATATGTCCGCTCGAGAGCGCGTGCTGTTCGCTCAAGCGGGCATATGTCTGCTCGAGCGAGCAGCCTTGCTGGCTGCCTGGATTCCTGCGTGGTTCAGGTCCACTCGAGTGCCCTTTGGTCCGCTCCAGCGCAACCCCCTTGGGTCTAAAGCACCTTTAGAGCTTGGGAAACGTTTTAAAGGGACTCTTAGCATTGGGGAGATCCATGAGGCAATGTTCGGAGTCCATTTGAGAAGAAGGACCACAATACAAAGATACATTGAAGTTCTTTTGAGATTTCCAAGGTGTTTAAGTATTCCAGAATGTCTCCAAATTTAAAGAGTACCAAGTCATTATTAATACCGACATACGAGATCCCTATTCACCGTAAACAAATCTTGAACCTGATATTTTGTCCAAAACTCCAATAGTTCATTTGTTTTCCTTGTACCCGAGATTTACACTATGTGATTGTTTTTCCCGAAAGCATTGAAAAAGATACTTGTGCTAATTGCTAGTCCCGAATTACATTTCCAACATGATATGATAGTTGTGCCTTGAGCACCCCCGTCTTGCCCGGTTATATTCTTGCACTTGATTTGTTTTACACATGTCTTGATTTATATGATTTGACTTATGAGTCGGAACCACTAAGCTTGGATAACCTTGTCGGTCTGATCCACTAACTTGGAGATCCCCCTCTTGTCCCGCCAGCTGCAGTTTAGATCCCGCTACCGGGTTATTTAACCATGGTCTTGTCCCGATACCACAAATTGCTACTGTGGTTCTTGATGTCCAGCTTGCTACCGTGGTCATGTCCCGTATATTATATATGTATATGTAAATTTCGTTGTACCTCCTCACTTCGGTGACTGAGGTCAACGCCTTGATATGCTTGCTCTTATCACTTCGGTGATAGAGGATTTAGCTTCGTGTGGTTGCCATCTTGCTTGTTTCCCGAATTCCTTGGTTACCTTTACATGTTTTATTATTGCATATATGTTTTCAATTAAATGATTCATTTACTTCATGAAAGTTATTGTTTAAACAGGTTTAAATGTTTTCCAAGGTAAATGCTTTTATTATCGAATGTTTCTATCTTTTCATCCACCTGCCAGACCGTCGTGTCTGATCCATTCCTTTGGTATTCAGGTCCAGTTGTCGGTTATCCCGAGGAGGAGCTCGAGGAGGCGGTCGGAGAACCGCAACAGTTAGTTGAGTGGCGTGCCGATGATGTTGTCTAAACATCCGGTTGCCGAGACGTGTAACATTTTGGGGGGTGTTATTAACTATTCTTTTGGTAGCTATTGTTTTGTTTATATTGGCCTTTGTTGGCCTCTAATTTTGGGGGATGTAACTAAATGATCTTTTGTTTAAACTTTAACGGTACTTTTGGGTTACGCTTATGATCATTGCTCATTATGATACTTGCTATTCAAATGTGATCAGTCTTAGTATTATGGAAATGATTTACATGGTTGATTTACTACACGCTTCCGCATTTAACAAAAATATTTATGATGTTGTGTTATCCTCACCGCGGACACCTGTGGGAAATCATGTGCACGGGTAATGTGTGTTTTTTTATTAACCCGTGTATGCTTGGCATGAAACATACCATGCCATTATTGTCATCTTTGTTTATCTTTCCATTCATTTATTTACTCATTGAGTCCTGATCCCGGATTGGCCCGCGGGACCCGGTCCGGGGTCGTGACACTTCAAATGAGAACACTTGATGTTTCGATTCTTCGGCTTGGTTCCAACCTCAGTTTTTTAGAGGATAAAGACCAAAGGGAGGTCCTATATCCAATGAAAAACCAAGTAAACGGGCTGAAAAGCCACGTTTAGGCCATGTTGTGGAAGAAGGGGACCTTGGGGGGTGGCCCCTCAAGGGACTTTGATCACCTTGTGGTGTCTTTTGCAGCAGAGCAGCAGGACTTCGTCAGAATTTCTCTGGGATTTTCTAGACTCCGGATAGTAGGTATCAATCGTTCTTTTTTTGTTTCTTTGGAATGGACCTCCTTTTATAGGCTTTTGGTGCCATGAAGTGGTTTATGGACATTGATGGCCATGATGAGAGAATTGATGGCAGTAAGGCCCCATGATGGGAGGAGTTACAAGCTTTTATTTCTTGATTTTGTAACTCCTTTTTCTTGGCTTGTGATTGGCTGATGGAGAATAATGGGCATTTAATCGCCTTTAATCTCCATGATGAGGGGAGTTTCATGGTTTTAATGCCATGATTGCTTGGATTTGTAACTCCCATTTGCTTGCTTCTTATTGGGCCGTCCAAAATAATGAGTTAATGACCGCATTAAGTTGTTATAAATGGGTCAATTAACGACATTAATTAGCGACTTAATGAGACGATCCTTGGAGACGAAATCCATGGTGATGTACTCCCATTTTCACTCCGGAATCTCTAACGGTTGTAGCAAACCTGGGGGTTTATGATGTTCTGCCTTAATCAACTGACAAGTCAGGCAAAGAAATACGAATGCTGCTACCTCTCGCTTTATGTTGTTCCACCAAAATCTATTCCTCAAATTGTGGTACATCTTCATGCTACCCGGATGCATGGAATATCTTGTGCCGTGGGCTTCATTCATTATCTCATTCTTAGATCATCCACATTAGGCACACACAACCGATCACGGAAGTACAAAATTCCATTCACCATCTTGAAATATGGACGTTCTGCGATATGCTCTACAATCTTTGCTAAAAATGGGTCTTGTAACTGACTGTCCTTGATCTTTTGGATGAAGGTAGATTCAGATACTGTCATATTCGCTAAAATCGCACCTTGTCTTAGTGGTTGCACTTCCACACCTAACTCTTCAAACTGCTGGAGAACACTGACTCCTCTTAGACTGGCCATGACCACAGATTTTCTGCTTAAAGCATCAACTACTGCATTCACTTTCCCCAGATAATACTTGATTGGGAAGTCATAGTCTTTGATGTACTCCATCCACCGTCTCTGCCTCATATTCAATTATTTCTGCGAGAACAAGTATTGCAAACTTCGGTGGTCTGAATGGACTTCAAATTTCTCTTACTAGAGGTAGTGTCTCCACATCTTCAAGGCAAATACCACTGCTGCCAATTCCAAGTCATGGGTTGCATTGTTCCTCTCATGATCCTTCAACTACCTTGAGCAATAAGTAACCACTTTGCCATCTTGCATCAATACACAACCCAGTCCCACATTTGAAGCATCTGTATAAACAATAAATCCATCGTTGCCCAATGGTAAGGTGAGGATTGGAGCTGTGGTTAATTTTCTTTTCAGCTCTTGGAAACTAGTTTCACATTGCTCAATCCAAACTAACAGGACATTCTTCCGGGTCAATTTTGTCAAGGGTACTGCAATGGATGAAAATCCTTAGACAAATCTTCGATAGTAGCCTGTTAACCCCAAAAAGCTTCTGATTTCAATCAAACTGTTCGGTCTTTTCCAATTAACAACTGCTTCTATCTTGGATGGATCAACTGCTAAGCCTTTTCTTGAGATGATGTGGCCTAAAAAAGCAACCTACTCTAACCAGAATTCACACTTATTGAGCTTTGCATAAAGGTGGTTGTCCTTCAAAAGTTGTAATGATGTCTCAAGTGCTTTTCATGACCCTCCTTACTCTTGGAATATACAAGAACATCATGGATGAATACCACCGTAGAGTGATCCAAGTACTGTGCAGAGACTTTGTTTGTGAAGGCCATAAATATTGCGGGTGCATTTGTTAAGTGAAAGGGCATCACTAAGAACTCGTATTGCCCATATCTAGTTGGAAAAGCTGTATTCTGCACATTCGAGTCTCTAGCTCTTAACTAATGATACCCGGACCTCAAGTCTATCTTGGAAAAATAAGCTGCTCCTTGCAATTGGTCAAACAATTCATCTATCATTGGCAACGGATACTTGTTCTTAACGGTCACATGGTTCAATCTTCTATAGTCAATGCACATTCTCAAGCTTCCATCTTTCTTTTTCACAAATAACAATCGCGCTCCCCAAGGTGTACACTTGGCCTAATGAAGCCCTTGCTCAACAATTCTTGCAATTGAAGTTTTAATTCACCCAATGCTGTTGGAGTCATTCTATATGGTACAATAGAGATCGGAGATGTCCCTGGAAGAAGCTCAACTGTGAACTCAACTTCTCTGATTGGTGGATATCCCGAGATTTCTTCTGGAAAAACATCCAAAAATTCGCATACAACGGGGATTTCCTCCACCCCTTGGGAAAATTTATCCTCCGTGATAAACACAATAAATGCCTCACAGCCACTCTGCACTAATATGCTTGCCTTCAATATTGAAATAAATCTTGCTTGAGTTTTCTTCCTATTTCCCTTAATAAGAAATTCTACCTATGCTCCTTGCAATCTGAATGTTACGGTTTTGCTAAAACAATCCATGGTAGCATGATATACTTCTAACCAATCGATGCCTAAGATGATATCAAAATCATGCATGTCCTAAACAATAAGATTGGCTGGTAAATTAACATCTCCTAACAAAACTGAACAACTAGGGTAATAGGTTCTACACACAACCTGTTTACCTACTGGTGTGGTGACAATCAAAATGTAACCCAATTCGGTAAGTGGTGCATCAATCATCTTGGCAAATATAGGAGATAAAAATGAATGTGTGGATCTAGGATCAGATAAAATATGTGCTTCTACTCCAGAAACAAGAAGTTTATCTTTTACCATGTCTCTTCCGGCTTCGGCATCCACACAATTGAGATAATATGCACGTCCATGCAGCTAATGCCTATTCTGTGTCTGATTTTGCCTTCCTTGTGCATTTATGTTCTGTTGTGGAGGACGAGCATTTTGATTCTGTGCTTGTTGCCTGCCTTGCTGATGTTGCTGAGGTGGTCTAGCTTGATTTTGAGCTAGTGCCTGATTTTGAGGAGCTCCTTGCCTCTGCTGCTGGTTTCTATTTCCTTGATTAAGAAGTTATGGACAATCCTTGATTGCATGGTTCATGGCTCCACACTTCAAGCAAGCACCTGTGGCCTTATGACATTCGTTAGTTTCATGGTTCTTGCCACAGTGGGCACAACCCTGTCTCACTTGGTTTTGATCTGGTCTTGGTTTCTTGTTTTGTTGTTGCCTTTGATTCTGCTGCTGCTAGTTCTGCTTTCCATCCTGAATAATGTGGTTGTTAATATCTTCAAACTTAAATGCCAACTTGATAGCTTCATCAAAGGTAGCTGGTGGAACTACCCTCGTGGCATCTCTCATAATGATTGGATTCAGCCCCTCCAAGAACTTGGTTATCTTCTTCTATTCGGTGTCAATCAGCTCGGTAGCATATCTGGCTAGCCTCTCAAACTTAGTGACATACTCAAGTATTGTCATGCTGCCTTGCTTGAGCTGCTAGAACTCAATAGCTTTCTATCTCTTGACATGGGAAGGGACGTACTTGTCAGTAAACTGAGTCTTGAACGCTGCCCATGTGTCATCGTTAGCCATTGCTAGATACGGGTCCTTGACCGTTCTACCACCATTGGTCTACAAGCCCATAGAACAACGAAGCTGTAAGATGAACCTATTATCTTCCTGTGCATGTGAAGGCATCAAAGATTTTCTCAGTGTTTGCCAACCAGTCATTGCAATTAACAGGTCTTCTTGACCTGAGAATTCCTTAGGTGCCCTCTTCCTGAACCTTTCAAACAACACATTAGGGTCATGATCCCTATTGTTGATGGCAATATTTGGCCCCGGAGGTTACATAGGTGGAGCTTGAGGCCTGTTCTGAACTTGAGCCATCTCGTCATCTTTCTTTGCCATTTGTTCCTGGAATCTTGTTTGAGTTTCATTTGCATGCCTCTACTGCTCTACTGCTCTAATTCTTGGAACTGTGTAGCTGTTGGTGCATTGGCCGGATCTGTTTCATTCTAATTACTACCCGAAGCATTATGATTTGGAACTTTTCTTGGACGCACATTGCTATAAAACAAAGTGTTAGTACACAATAAATATGGTTTGATGGTCTTCTAGGTCCCAAACTAAACAACTAATGAGCTAACGAATCCTCGCCAAGTTACTAGGATTTTGTATTTTCTTTTAAGTGCCTGAAACAAGTCCCGCTCTGATACAAGTCCTGTCACGACCCCAGACCGATGCCCGGGCCTGCGACACGGTTAAATTTGAATTAAATTTATTGAATTGAATTTCCCACAGGTTCCCGCGGTGAGGATCCCAACACACGGGGACTAACTCACACGATCAAGTTTGCGGAAGCGTGTAGCAAATCACATGAAGACAAGGCATGAATAATATTTCCAAGCGCATGAGTAATAATATCAAGATCAAGATATCAGAAGGAGGGATCTAACAAGGCATTCCCAACATATTTAAAGTTTCACAGTTAACCCAAAAGTAAGTTAAGTTTGTTACAACCCATAAGAGGCCAACAAAGGCCAATACATACCCAAAAGTACAAAAGAACACCCAAGCCAAATAAAACGAATCTCATCATCCCACCCAACGTCTAGTTGATGTCATTGGGCTGCCACTCTCGAGTTGGGAGCAGCTCAACAGCCTCCTCCTGACGCTCCTCCTCAAAGGCAACGTTGCCTGCACCCTAGTCACCAAAATAACAAGTATCAAACACGACGGTTTGGTGGGTAAACAATTTAGGCGCGAGCATGGAACAATTGCAGTTTAAAGAAAATGATGTTAAAACAAATTACTGAATTTAAGATAGGTACATGACTAAGACACATTTTAAAGATACGGAACAAAACTAGCATGAATACATATAATATCATGAATAGTTAATCCACATTGAGCCCATCCTTTCTCCATCATACATGATGATAAGAGTAAGTACGCATAATAAGCACGACACACTAAACATGATTTCCACGCCACATGAGGTAAACGGAGAGGCCGGCAACGGAACCGAAGCACGACACGATGTGTAATATAATACACGACCAATCTGCATATAGTCCACATGTTTAAGGACCCCCGAATAGTAGATCAGATTGAAGGGGTAGTACAAGCTCAGTGGTGTTCACTTGAATTCATGAATGAACAAAACACACGATATATGTTCTAAACAAGTCGAAATTAAGGGGAAAACCACTTGTCAAAACAAGACAAGACACGGCTAGCAAAAGGTATAAATCATATGCATAACAAGCTTAAGAAGTGACCCCTTTTGATTCTTGAAACAAATCTTCAAACGAGTTATACTTGAAATTCAAAATTAATACATGATGATAGTTATTGTATCAAAACTGAAGTTCAACACGACGTCCATCAAGCATATGCTAAGACCATTCATTGACCTTTGTGTAATTGTAACCCAAATGTCGGAAAATGAAACAAATTGGTGTCCCCAAAGTTAGAATACATCTCAGATTTTCAATTGCACAATGTCAAGTTAAAACCCTTATCATAGTCTAGCTTTTCAATCCCCAAAAACCCATGAACGAAACAAAAACTCAGCCTGAAATTTGCCCTGGTCCGCTCAAGCGATCAACCGTTTGCTCGAGCGGATACGACACAGAGGCTTGTCCGCTAGAGCAGACCCCAAGGATTGCTCAAGCGAACAAGTTTTTGCTTGTGTCCGTGCCAGGGACTGGCCTGGCCGCTTAAGCGGACCTTGTGGTTACTCGAGTGAACAGGCTTCTCCCTGTGTCCGCGCCAGGCAGTGGCCTAGCTGCTCGAGCGGACCCTATGGTGGCTCGAGCGGACAGTCTTCTACCTATGTCTGCTAAGTGCAGAAATGCACTCCTTTGTGCAATTTTTCTGAAACTCTTCTTCCCTTCTTCTCATAACTTGACCAACTTGCACACATACGAGCCTCCCTTCTCTCCAAGGGTTCATTCATACATTTCTAAACCATTCAATCCACAACTAATCCATTAATTTCCATTTAAAACATCAAAACCATTCCATATAATAAACAAAACATATACTTGTAATCCCAAAAAGATTTTGTAAAGTCATTGACATCAATACTTGTAAGGAAATGGAAACTAACAAGAGAGAGTCTAAAATCACATAATTAGAAGACTTAGCAACACAATTTGACGCACTTTTAAAAGCAAAGATGCAACTTATACATGCATGCAACCATAATCCTATAAAGATTACTTGCCTTTGCCCAAAATGCCAAACTAAACTCTCTCCAAGATCCTACCAATAGCCGAGCCAAGAAGTCTACAAGAACCCCATGAAAACCATTCAAAAACTAAAATTTTGAAAAAACAAGAACCCATAGTTGACCATTCAAAAACCACAAATTTGAAAAAACAAGAACCCATTTCAACAATGGGTTTGCATGAATGTAAAATAAGATCATTGGGAGTTCAAAGGACTCCAAGGAAGAGATGGGTTGGAAATCTTACCCAGAAATGTCCGAAGAAGAAGAAATGGTTTTCCAACCGAAACTTCCAAGAAAATTGTATTAATGAGAAGCTTGGGATGAGAGGAAGAAAGTGGTCTTAGATTTGCATTTGGAGACTTCAAGCTAGTGCATGCAAGTTGGAGAAAGGAAGAAAACCAAGCTCTCCTCTCAGCTATGGTTTTTGAAAAAAAAAGTTGTGGGAATGGGTTCTGAAACGTGAGGGAAAAGAGATGACTTAAGTGGCATGAAAGTGGGACCCAACAAGTCTAAAACTTGCGCTGACACAAACATGGTCTTACGGCCCCAGATGAACTCAACGAAGAGGGGTAAAATGATCATCGAAAAATCTAGTTTCCAAGAAGTATAAATTTGACATGGTTTTGAGATTTCAAAATTCGTGTCTAATTTGGGCTAAAACATGGGTTTTTTTGGGCTTCAAACACAGACAGGCTGAAAACGAAAGTTGTAGAGAATAAAAAAACCATTCAAATAAAATCAAAACCACAATTAAATTGGAAGAACCAGAACCATCCTCCCATGTTTACACGTGCACTCAGGAAATCCTTTAGCATATCTGACTAACACTAAACGCTCTCAAATTCCCAAAGCTAAGTCCAAGACTAAAACCAATATTATTCTAACCCGATGATAACTAAACCCACTTAAGACTAAACACTCACTAAAAACACACTAATCGGGCTAATCTGGGTAGACGTCTAACACGGGTCGCGCCGCGTCTTTAGTAATTCTAGCCACAATGTAGGAAGCCTTGATCACCGATGGTCATGCCGATTGATGTTGGATGACCATGTAATTGTAGATATTAATTGCTACTAGTGGGCCAACACCATCTGTCTTATCGATTTCTCGATCTATTGGGCAGAAAGTGTGCTTTTTTTGTCAGCCGGTTGGCGATTTCGAAGCATCTGATGACGAACCCATGATTTCGACGACGAATCCGTGATGTTCACAAAAATCGACAGATTTCGTGCCCTGAAAATCAGATTTTTCAGAAAATCTCAGAGGAGAATCATCTCGAAACTCTAAAAGACACCCAAAGATGGGTTATCGGCAGAGATTGATAAGAGGACTACTCTGAACAAAGTACAAATGGACAAGTATGGAGTGAAACAAACGAGTAGTCTTACCAAGATTTTCCAACATGGCGAACCACTCAAAGCTATTTCAAATCGATTTATAGGATAACATATAAATCTTCTAACTTCGAATGAGGTATTTTGTAGTGGTTGATTGGCTTACTTAAGGCCGTCTCATTATATATTTATTATCTCAATGTCGGTCTAGACAAAGGATCTGGTGCCTCTGAAGATCTCCGACATTTGAGAACACCAAGTGTATATCGAGGCTAGCAGTACTGCCCCGGTAATTCAAATATTGAACCTTCTTCCTTTTTCCCCCTTGGTCTCCATGTTATAAAGGGTTTTGGATTCAAATTCCCACTTCCAAACATCCATGAATCCTTAGGGAAGATCTGCACACCAAAACAAAGAAAACAGTGTGCAGGGAGCAGCCCTAGGACAGGGCCCAGGTCCGCTCGAGCAAGGGAACATCTGCTCGAGCAGAGCTACCCAGAAACTTGCTCCTCGCCAGACTGCTGCAGGAGCTCATCTCTTGCAGCATTTTCTACTCTTCTTCATACCTTCAGTTCCCTTTTCCCTCCATTGGTCTCCACCATCCTTCCTACACTAGTCTGAGCTTCCCTTAGCTTCAATCAACACTCCATTCAACCCCAAATATCAGCACCAATTCCAATCACCAAATCAATTTCAGAAAACATAGCATAATACACAGAAATATAGAATTCTGAAGGGCATTTTCAGTACTTAAAGACAACAATTTGACAAGGGAAATCCATGTTCCCATAAAGGACAACTTATAGAAGACATAGATATAAATTATACACTAAAGCAATTCTAGAAAGACACCCATCTGATTGTATAGAGAAACAATTAGTGAATGAGAATGAAAAATCCAGAATTTTGAGAAAAAGTATACATTTAGGTTGCATGCATTTAATAATCATCTTATTCACTTACTTGGTTCAAATTGGCCCTAAAACACTCTAAGCACTCCTCTTCTATGGTAAAACCTTCTATCTACAAAACCCCATGGAAGGAAGTTCAAAAACCCAAAAATTTGAAAGAGGAAAGGGGTTCTCCAAGAACCTCCTTGCATGCATGATGAAAAAAGCATCCTAAGGGTCAAAAGAACTCATGTCTAAGAGGAGAAGTCAAGGCCTTACCTGAAAGTGTACAAATCAGCAAGAAGAGCTTGAAGAAGAAGGTGGTTCCAACTGAAATCCTCCAAAAACAGTATCCTTGGAAAGCTTAGGAAATGAGGAGAGGAGTGGTGCATCCAAATCTCTCTTTGGACCAAGAAAACTCAAGCATGCAGAGGAGAGAAGGATGAAGGAGAAAAAATGTTTTCTCTCGGGTCTGGGATAACAACAGGAAATGGGGAAGAAGGTTGCAAACGTGGGTTTTAGTTGATTTCAAATGGTCTGGGGGCCCCTACTGGCCCCTATGGTTCAAATGGCTAAAACCCTCATCTGAGGGTCCCGGATGAGATCAACGAAGAAGGGAAAATCGATCGTAAAAAAAATCTAATTTCCAAAAAGTATATTTTTCTTATGGTTTTTAAATAACAAAAATTCGAGCACAGATTTTGATGTGAAAAAAATCTAGTTTTGCCCTTTTTGCCGAAAAACGGAGTTTTTAGGGTTCGAACACAGACAGAGCAAACATAAAAGTTGTGGAGCTTGATACGACAAACCAAAACAAGTAGAAATCTGCATTATTCGAAATAAAGGATAAATCCCCCCCCCCCCCCCCCCCCCCCAACACACACACACACACACACGTCACGGCTCTCAAAATTCCCCAAAGCTATGCAAATTCTAGTCTAGCTAAAAACCTAAGCTAAACGTCCTCTAAGCCCACTTAGAGACTAATAATTGGTTAAAACGACGCTAAACACACCAAACCTGGTTCGTGGTCTGACAAAAGGGGAGGAGGAAAAGGAGGTTTATCATACCTAACTTAATTGTTCTAATTAATCTAACTAATATCTAGGATTCTATTTTTTGTTGTTTTATATTTTTTTCTTTTTTTTTTGTTCTTTTGTTTTGAAAATTAAACTAACTCTTTTTTTTTTTTTTTTTGTTTTGAATTATGCAGTTCTAAGAAATGCAACTAAGTTATATGATGTATGGGATTGTTGAATGTAGGGGCAGGTTTGACGCATAATTAAGAACAATTCAAACAAGTAATAGCCAAAAATACTAATTTAAATGCATGGCATATTGGGATGCATGAGATGCATAACTAGAAATAAATTGAAACATATACTAATATATAAGACTGACCTAAATGGATCAGCATATTAGATGCATGGGATATCATAAAAAGAGACAGTAAGGAGATTGAAAGCTTCATTCAATGCAAGAAAAGAAAATAGGGGACCCGGCATGCATGGGTTTTGTAAGACCCCGACCCGAGTGACCGCGATTAGTACTAATTAAGTCACATGTTAGTGCTAAGTGTGATTAGTAGAATTTGACTAAGTTTGGAGTAGAATAGCTCTTTTATAGCTTTTGGGAATTTTGAGTGCCATTGTGATTAGTGGGACCCTTTGGGGGTTCCTTTTTGTGACTTTGGGTTGACTTGGGGGATTATCCGAGATTCCGGTGATTTGTATTTCGATCCCGTTTTACTTGTCTCGTCAATCTCCACAACTTTCATGTTGATCTCGTCCCCGTTCAGAACCACGAAACCCGATTTTCCTAACATTGAGGGCAAAACAGTCATTTTACACCAAATCTGTACCCAAAAGTCGATATCCCTGAAACCCACGAAAAATATAGTTTTTTGAAACTAGATATTTCGATGATCATTTTCCTCTTCTTTGTCGATTGCAACCGAGATCCTGAAAGTCGTGATTTCAACCTCCAAAGATTTCTAGTGGTGGAGCCCACACCCCATTAGTATATATAGAGAACTCATCTCTTTCTTTCTCCTTTTACAGCACAAGAACTTCACCCAAGCTAGGGTTTCCTTTCCCCTCTTTTCTTCTTGCTCATATATCTTCCAATCTCTATCAAACCCTGCCAAATGGAGAAATGAAAATCATCACCTTCTTCCTCTCTTTGAGAGCTATCCCTTGATGCTATTTGTGGAAAAAGAGACCCATTTCAAGACCCTCCTTGAGCTAACTTAATCTTTTTGAAGAACTTCCAAGTAAGCAAATTCCTCTTTTCTCTTTGTTGTGTGTTCTTCTTCACTTTAGGAAGTCCCATTTTTAGTATTGAATCTTTTCTCTTCTTGTTCCTTGTTTGACCCATTTTAGGGTTTGTATTTGGGGGTTTTGTTTGTACTTGTAGGTTTTCGAGAGAGAGCTTGATTAGTGGCTTAATTTCTTGATTAGAAACCCCAAGGCAAGTGGATGAATTGATTTTGTGATTTAATAGTTTCATGGAAAATGTGTTGATTTTTGTTATTCCCATTATACTATTCTTGATTTCCGTGGATTTGAAATAACTGCATATGGTTGAGTTGGTTGGTTTGTTTAACTCCTAGAAATGTTAGCATTTATGGTCTCTCATTTATTTATAGTTGATAACTTAAATGGGTTCTTGTGTTTTGGTGAATTCTTCTTTCTCTTGTGGTTGAATGTGATTGAGAAGAAGGTGATTGGATGTAGGCTCATGGGAGTTTGGATGTGGGGAGATGATGTGTGATGTTTTGAAGGAGCCTTTGTTCATTTTATTGTTGGGAAACGAATGGAGAATGAAGGAAACTGATTGGAGAAGAAAGGAACTGAATCTAAACTGTATTGTGGAGTTCCCGCAACTAGCGGTCACCCGGCGGTTAGCTGTCTAATGACTGGCGGCTAACCAAACCAGTTCGGTTACAATTCCAGAGAGCTGCAATCTCGCGGTCGGCCCCGCAGTCAGCTAGTGGCTAACCGCCTAATCCATTGGCCGCTAACCACAAGCCAACCGAACTGAGGCGATCACAATTCCAGAATGCTGTATTTGGTCAGGTTACCCGCGGTCAGCCTCACGGTCAGCCAGCGGCTAACCGCCGAATCCAATGGCAGTTAATCGCCAGCTGACCGCCAGGTAACCGAATTTCCCAGAAATTTGGGAATAAAGAGAGATGAAGGGAGTTTGCATCCCATTTGCTTGTGGGCCCTTTTTTAGAGCAATGGGCACTGTTCACATGGGGATATGTTCGGAGCAGTGATGAAACGATTGTTCGAAGCCCGTTTGAGAAAGAAACCACATCACAAAGACTCGTTGAAGTGTTAAGATTACTAAGGTGTGTAAGGCGCTCGGAATGTCTCCAAACTCAAGGAGTACTAAGTCTATATTGAAATCGACATACGGGACCCCTATTCACCTTGAGTTACCTCGAATAATCCCGATGCCAGTCCTGAGATTTCGAAAGCTCAGTTTCATTTTATTTACCCATTCGAAATACATGATTTATGACTTGCGATTCCCGAAAGTATTGAAATGACACTTGTAGTTTTTTCTAGCCCCGACGTGCATTACTTGATATTGAAAGGATACTTGTGCCAAGAGCACCCCCGTCTTGCCCGGTTATATTCCTGCAGTTGATTTATTTTACATGTGTCTTTATTTTGTTATTTGACCTATGAGTCGGCACCACTAAGCTTGGATAACCTTGTCAGTCTGATTCACTGACTTGGAGATCCCCCACTTGTCCAGCCAGTTGCAGTTTGGATCTCGCTACCTGGTACCGTGGTCTTGTCCCGATACCGCGGATTGCTACCGTGGTTCCTGATGCCCGGCTCGCTACCGTGGTCATGTCCCGTATATTATATATGTATATGTAAATTTTGTTGTACCTCCTAACTTTGGTGACTGAGGTGAACGCCTTGATATGTTTGCTCTTATCACTTAGGTGATAGAGGATTTAGCTTCGTGTGGTTACCACCTTACTTGTTTTTTCCGATTCCTTGGATACCTGTACATGTTTTATACTGCATATATGTCTGCAATAAATGATTTATTTCCTTTATGAAAGTTATTGTTTAAACATGTTTAAATGTTTTCCAAGGTAAATGTATTTATTTTAGTATTGTGATATCTTTTCACCCACCTGCCAAACCGTCGTGTTTGACCCACTCTTTGGTACTCAGGTCCCGTTGTTGGTTATCCCGAGGAGGAGCACGAGGAGGCGGTTGGCGAACTGTAACGCCTAGTTGAGTGGCATGTCGATGATGTTGTCTAAACATCTGGTTGCCCGAGATGCATAACATTTTGAGGGTTGTGATTAACCATTCTTTTGGGTTTATATTTTGTTGTATTGGCCTTTGTTGGCCTCTATTTTTGGGAATGTAATTAAATGATCTTTGTATAAACTTTAACTATAATTTTTGAAACGCTAATGATCATTGCTCATTCTGATACTTGTTATTCAAATGTAATCAGTCTTATTAATATGGAAATGAATTACATACTTGATTTGCTACACGCTTCCGCACTTAAATAAAAGTATTGTGTTGTTGAGATATCCTCACCGCGGACACCTGTGGGAAATCACGTGCACGGGTAGTACCACATTCTATGTTGACCCGTGTACGCATTGACACTAACCATACTAATTATTCGTATTATCCATCATCATCCACCAGTCTCGATCCCGGATTAGGCTGTAAACCCGGTCCAGGGTCGCGACAGAATTGGTATCAGAGCGAGACGTGTTTCAAGCAATTAAAAGAAACTAGAAATCCTAAGGACGTGACGAGGATTTGTTAGATCTTTCGTTAGCTAGAATCGTGTGAGCAATGTGTGACCCTATTAACAACTTGTTTTGCAGCATCATGCCACCTTGTAAACGACCATTAAATGACAATCCCACCACAAGTAACAGTGATTATACGGGGCCGATTGAGGAGGATATAGTTGAAAATACAATGTAGAATCAATTCCAGCAAATGATGCAAACTATGCTAGATCAGCAGCGTCGGGCAAATGAAAACCAAGCTAGATTGCAGGAACAAATGCTTAAGAAAGATGAAGACCATGCTAGAGAGTTAGCACAGATGAAGAGGCAGTTGTTGGAGGTACTACAGAGAAGGCCAGAACTGGTTCAACCTCAACCCACAATTGTCATCAACTAAAGAGAGCATTATCCTAATGCATTGTTTGAACGGTTTAAGAAGAGAGGTCCAAATGACTTTCTTGGTACAGAAGATCCATTAGCTGCAGACGATTGGTTGGAGCAAATAGAGAATATCTTTGAAGTCTTCAGATGTACAGGAGGTGAAAAAGTACAACTTGCAGCATCACTCTTCACCGGTTTGGCAGACATTTGATGGAAGACAGTGAGGGAAGAGTACAGGACTATGGTTGATGCAGTTGCTTTGGCAAACTTCAAGAGGCAATTTAGAGACAAATATGTGCCCACCCAAGTCAAGAGACAAAAGGCAGTAGAATTCCAGCAGCTTGTACAAGGAAGTATGACAGTGTTAGAATACCTCACCAAGTTTGAGAGGTTGTCACGATATGCCCCGGAATTGGTGGGCACAGTGAAGAAGAAAATTGCTAAGTTCTTAGAAGGACTTCACCCCATTATTGAGAGAGATGCCACGGGGGTAGTACTGTTAGACCTTAAGTTGTGTTTGCAATTTGATGTCCAACATTTGCATCATGATCATCTCATATCATTTCTCAAAGGTTTATCTTGAAAATCACAGGATTTTAAATCAACTTGCTCAAACTCTGTTTTAAACCTTTTGGTTGATTTTAGTCTTACTTTGAAAAGCTTTCTTCTTGATAAAACCTTGTCTCAAACACCCTTACATTATGTGTTTCAAAAGCTTTCAAAAGTTAGATTTTTCTTGTAAACTCAGATCTTCAGAAAACAGTCTGACCATACTGTCGGTCAGCCTGTCGGTCAGGTGTCGGTTAACCGACCTTGGACCGAAGCCTAACCGAAGTCTCTCGGTTAGCTTTTCTGAAGGGTGTCTCTGATGTCGGTTAGAGTGTCGGTTATGTGTCGGTTAACCTTCCATAGAAAATGGACTAACCGAACACCTTGTCGGTCAGATTTCCAGAGAGCTGCATTCTCATACATTTTTCACGTCGGTCAGCATGTCGGTCAGGGCTCGGTTAACCGACATTGCTTCTGATCCTGACCGAAGCTCTCTCGGTTAGATTTCCAGAGAGGTGTTTTCTGACCCTGTTTTCATTGTCGGTTAGGGTGTCGGTCAGGCCTCGGTTAACCGAACCTGTCGGCTAACCGAACCATGCTTTTTGGTCAGCAAAATTTCAAAATTATGACCGTTGACCTGTGACCGTTGGGGTGTCGATTAACCGACCCCTGGATATCGGCTAACCGACATATAGCCGTTGGCCCAAAATTTCTATAAAAGAAAGTTCATTCCAAAGCCAAAGTTAATGATTCTTGAAGCCATTTCTGAGGTGTACTAAGGCAAATCAAAGGGAATGAACTAAGAAGGCCAAAGGATCATTAAGTAAAGCTAAGCTTGGATTAATGAAGTTCAATCACCAAGTAAGCTTTGACTTTTCCTAATCATATGTTTTTATGCGTTGTCAAAATTATTGGTAAGTGATTTTTAGCATATTAACTATGATGTGTTGAATCCATTCCTCTCTTAATCTTTGATTTAAGTTATTGGATTCTTCACCTTGATTCAAATCAAGTTTGTGGTAGAAAACTTCTTAGACATGTTTTTATCAAAATCTTCAATTTATGTTATAACATGTTTCACTAACTTGTATGAATCTTCTTTGTTGTTTTCAATCTTTAAAACTTTAGTTGAATTACTTTGATTTTGAAAACAACATATCACATGCATCACATGTTTAGACATAATTAATTTCATACAACTTGCAAGCTTTGGATTTTCATATCTTCAGCAAGTTTGTACTTTGTTCATGTGATTTGCATATCACTTCAATCAAATCATTTTATGTGCATTAAACTTTTAATTGCTTCAAAGCATAAACTGATTGAGCTTTCATTTTCAACTTGATTGAAGTTTTCACACACACACATCATGAGCATTCATCTTTGCATTTTATAGTGTGTTGTGTGAGTTGATTTTCACTTTCACATTCGCCTATTTTAGAGGCAATATATATTGTGCTTAATGTATTTCTCTCCTAGTGTTTAGACACCATCTTGAGAAAGAAAAATTATTTGTATGTAAGGTTGTTGCTAAGCCTAAGAAAAGCAAAGTGTAAAAGGTTATTGCTTAGCCGATAAAAGCACATTGTTAGGTTATTGCTTAGCCTATTAAAAGCATAGTGTTTAGGGTTATTGCTTAGCCTTTTGTAAAAGCATAAATAGTGGAAATCCGGTGGGGTGTGTGATCACAAGCTGGTAGTGGATGTAGGCATTGAGGCCGAACCACTATAAAACATTGTGCAATGGTGAATGACTTGTGGTGATTGATTTGTTTATCTTCCGCACCTTTTCATGTAATCATCACTAGTTGGAGTTTAATTTAAAGAAAATTAGAATTGGTGATTAATTTGTAGATCGCCCTATTCACACCCCCCCCCCCCCCCCCCCCCCCCCCCCCCCGCCCCCCGCCCCCCCTCTAGGGTTAGGATCCTGGACTTTCAATTGGTATCAGAGCCTCGTGCTCTATATTTAGGATCAAGTGGTTTGGAACTTTTGATTAGGTGTAAAAACCTAGAGCTTAGACCCTAGTTGGACTTATGTTGAAAATCATCTTTATGGATTCCACTAAGATAGAGAGTGTAGATTCTCCTAGTCACCTTCTTCCATCCATTGGAGATTCAAATCTTGAACATAATGAATATCAACTTGAATCAAGTGAAGAAGAAAATGAAAATCAAGATGATCTTCAACAAGCATATGATGATTTGTACACCTTATACTTAAAGCTTGTTAAAAATCATAACAAGTTAAAAGTTGAATCTAAAAGACTAAAGAAAGAATTAGTCACTTCAAAAGATGAACTTAGAGAGAAAGATGAAGCTATACAATGCCTAAACTCCAAGTTTATGATCACTTTACACAACTTGTCTAATGCTCAAAATGAACAAAATGAAATTGAAACAAATAATGATGAGCTAAAGAAAGAAAATTTGAGTTTAATAGATACTCTAAAAAGACAAGATAAAAACATTATCCATCTATAATCAAAATTAAAAATTTCTATGGATAACTTGTCAAAGGTTCAAGAAGAATTAAATGTATCTAAGATAAGTTGTGAGAATCTTCTCAAAGAAAATACAAATATAAGTGATCATGTGAAGAATCAAGTTGAAGACATTTCTAATTTAGAATCCAAGTTAAAAATCACCAAAGAAAATTTATCAAAAACTCAAAGTGATTTAAAAACTTTACAACTTGGATCTAATGTGAATGAACTAAAACTTGAATTGAAACTTGCTTATGAAAAGGTAAACAAGTTTAATGGAATTGAATTTAAACTAATAAAAGTTATAAATGAAAATTCAATTCTTAAAAACAAAGTCACTCAACTTGAGACCCACAAGCAAAAGTTTGAGTGCAAATTTACCGAAAGTGAAGAGAAACTTGAAAATTTGTTTAGATTGGGTAAATCACATGGAGATAGGATGGGTCTTGGATTCAATAAATACACTTATCATGACCCTAAGTTCATAAAAAAATTTGTAAAAAGTGAGTCCTCTCTCTCTAGCACTCTCACCAATTTGCCCAAAACAAAATGTCACTATTGTGGTAAAGAAGGGCATTTCAAATTTGAGTGCAAACTAAGAAGAAGTCATTTGTCGAAACCCATCTATGAATCAAAAAGGGAAAATTCAAATTCTATAAAGGGTAAGACATTGAAATCAAAGGAAGACTCTTTAAAGTTCAAACAAGTCAAACCAATTCAACAAGAGTCTCCTAAGATAGATTTTAAAAGGACCAAACAAGTTCAAAGTTGTCAAACTAAATCTATCAACAAGAAACCTTTCACTTTACCTCCTTTAACCATGGAAATGAAAGAAATTTTGAAAAAGGTTGAACAATTGAAATTAAAATTCAAAATGCAAAAAGAAGGAGGAAAAGGTAAAAGAAATAAGAACATAGTGAAAAATCATCACCAACCTTCAAAGACTAATCATCATTATAAAATTGTCAAACCAAAAATTGATGACAAGTTTACTAAAATTGAAAAATTATCTCCCTTGGTTGGTGGAATCTCAAACATAGGCTTAAAGGCTCAAGACCTTAGATGGATAGCTAAGGTTAGAATCTTAGACAAACATTAAAACCTTTGGAATTAGAATAGACCAATCACTTCTCAAAATGTACATCTTTTTATTGGTCCTAAGTCTAGATAATTCTAAGTTCCTTAAGCATTCTCTACATGTTTAAATTTTGCTTGTTTGAGTACTAATGCATTTTTAAAATTCTAAAGGTATTTTTATGTTAAAATGCATGTGTTTAATCAATCTATTTTGAAAAAGGATTTATTAGATTGCTCCTTATGATCATCTTAATTGTTCTCCATAGTCAAATTTTCTTAAATATCCTCAAACTAGTGATCATAAGTCAAAAATGTAGATTAGTGAATTATTTCACTTCTCTACAGGTGTCGGCTGACCAACACTTAAGTTATCGGCTAACCGACACCTCACAGGGTCGAATAAATCCCTGCGCATAGACTGAAAACACACTTCACTATTTATCATCTTCTTTCTTCGTGCCCTAGACAAGGATTTCCTGTTTCCAATCCTCAAATCTCTTCCCCATTGTTCGAAAAACTTCTTTCAATCCGATTAAAAATCCTCTCTCAATCATCCTCCAAGCAAGTCATCGTCATCTTCATCTCCTTCATCATCGTTGGAGCCTCACGACATTGTCAGACAACTTGAATCCGTGGATCAAAGCTTTGGTCATTTTTTTTGGTCTCTTGCAAGCATTTTATGATCTCTTCAAAGGAATCATTGTCATCAAAAGAGCCTCATCTTCCAAGCATTGGTTCAGTCAAGGTGACTGTTTCCCCTAAGGTCAAGGTGACTGTTTCATCCAAAAATTCCCAAACTTTCATTGTTGAAAATTTCTTGGAATGTATGGTTTATTTGTGGTCTCTATGGAATATTTGCATGTATTGGAGGATTAGAGATCCATATTTTTGGGGCATCCACAGTCAACTGTGCCTTCATTTCCTTAGTCTGCACACTAGGTGTTTGACAAATTGTCACAACCAAATCTGCTTAATCTTCAGTGATCCTCTCACCTTTTGAGCATTGGGAAAAAGATTTATACTGATTCACATTAAAGAAAAACCTTCAATTTTGCCCAACCAATATGCCTCCAAGAATGAAAAAAGCCATGCCAAGGCCATCTAAAAAGGGGAAGGCCACTGCCACATCCAGTAGGCCTATTGATGAACATTCAGACTTTAGTGAATCCCCTCCACCACCATCCATAGAGCTGAGGATTGATGCTAACACTCTGTAACTATTGAGAAATAGGTCAATAGCTATGGAAAGAAGGGTGTTAGTAAACCAAATAAAAAATCATGACTTAATGGGAATAGTTCATAGAGTAGGATGGGATGGTATACTTCATTGGGGTGGAGATGTATATCCCACATTGGTGAGATATATGTACTCATCTATCTCAAGCACTCTCATTGGAGAAAATACTTGTTATTTTACTATCTCCTTTGAAGATAGGAATGTAGAGATCACACCTGAGAGGATAGGGAACATTATGGGGATACCCTGCACCCCAAATGGACTTACATTGGTATCAGATTCCCCTAATGAAGATGAGAGAACCCAGGCCACTAGGGACATTTGTGGTTTCAATGCCACTTGGGATAAAAGAAAACATCATCTCACCTTAAATTCTCTCTTTCCCATTTATAGGATTATCCGTCATTGCTTCACTTACAATGTCTACCCTAGGATGGGAAATATGACTGAGCTTACAGCCTATATGGCTAACCTTTTGTCCAAGGTGTTAACTAGTACACCCATTTGCTTACCTTCCATCATTTGTCATACGATCATCAAATTTCATAACAACGTAGGTCAGAAAAATGCAATACCATTTGGATATTTGATGACTCAACTGGCTTTCTCATTTGGGATACCTAAACCTTCTAGGGAGAAACTATTTTCAAAACTCCATTATCACCAGTTAATGTGAATCAAATGAATCTAATTCCCAACGCTCAAATCCCTATAGCTGATGACCCTCCCTTGGCTCAAGCACCACCTTCTCCTACTCATGGCTCAACATCTATGCCATCTCCTCGTCCTTCCTCTTCAGTGGACCGCTTGGCAGCTCTTGAGAGAGGCATGACTTACATGAAGAAAGAGCAAAAAAAGAACAAGAAGACATTGAACAAACTGTTTCAGTATCTCTCAAGAATTTCAAAGAGTTTCAGTCGAGATGATGTTGGAGCTCCACCTTCTCCTTCACCACCACCTCCTGATTCGGAGTAGAAGATGCTTGCTGTCACCACTATTTTGTTTTCTCATTCGTAGTATGATTGGTGGTGTAATTTGGTTCAATTGGTTTTTGATGGATGTGTTGGATGTTGATGATGTTTATGACTATGTTTATGTTTATGGTTTATGTTTTTTTTTTTTATGTAAACATTTTTATTTGAGACATGAATGAAAACTTGTGAATACATTTTGTCTTTTCATGGTGGTTTCTCCTTTGCTTTTATATTCAAAATTTATCAAATGATATCAATATCATGCTATGAGAAAGGTATATGTTTGCATGAGCTATTTTTGCAGACTTTTTAGCAATTTGATGTCAATGGGGGAGAAGAAATGGAAAGGGCTAAGTATGATTTCTAAGACTATGGGGGAGAAAAAGGTTGTGGGAGAGAATTTGTATGGAAGCACACACAATGGGGGAGACCTAGAAGATTGGGGGAGCAAAGGAGGAAGGAAGAGCATGAAGAAGTCAAGAAGCCAATTTTCAACTCAAGAGGAGTTGAAAAGTATGGAGACCAAGAGTTGTAGAAATGAATGAATGTATGAGTGATGTGCTAGTGATGAGTTTTATGTTTCTTAACTTTTTTTTTAGTATGTTGCCATCAAATTGCAAAGGGGGGGCTTGTTAGACCCTAAGTTGTGTTTGCAATTTGATGTCCAACATTTGCATCATGATCATCTCATATCATTTCTCAAAGGTTTATCTTGAAAATCACAGGATTTTAAATCAACTTGCTCAAACTCTGTTTTAAACCTTTTGGTTGATTTTAGTCTTATTTTGAAAAGCTTTCTTCTTGATAAAACCTTGTCTCAAACACCCTTACATTATGTGTTTCAAAAGTTTTCAAAAGTTAGATTTTTCTTGTAAACTCAGATCTTCAGAAAACAGTCTGACCATACTGTCGGTCAGCCTGTCGGTCAGGTGTCGGTTAACCGACCTTGGATCGAAGCCTAACTGAACTCTCTCGGTTAGCTTTTCTGAAGGGTGTCTCTGATGTCGGTTAGAGTGTCGGTTATGTGTCGGTTAACCGACCATAGAAAATGGACTAACCGAACACCTTGTCGGTCAGATTTCCAGAGAGCTGCATTCTCATACATTTTTCACGTCGGTCAGCATGTCGGTCAGGGCTCGGTTAACTGACATTGCTTCTGATCCTGACCGAAGCTCTCTCGGTTAGATTTCCAGAGAGGTGTTTTCTGACCCTGTTTTCATTGTCGATTAGGGTGTCGGTCAGGCCTCGGTTAACCGAACCTGTCGGCTAACCGAACCATGCTTTTTGGTCAGCAAAATTTCAAAATTATGACCGTTGGCCTGTGACCGTTGGGGTGTCGGTTAACCGACCCCTGGATGTCGGCTAACCGACATATAGCCGTTGGCCCAAAATTTCTATAAAAGAAAGTTCATTCCAAAGCCAAAGTTGATGATTCTTGAAGCCATTTCTGAGGTGTACTAAGGCAAATCAAAGGGAATGAACTAAGAAGGCCAAAGGATCATTAAGTAAAGCTAAGCTTGGATTAATGAAGTTCAATCACCAAGTAAGCTTTGACTTTTCCTAATCATATGTTTTTATGCGTTGTCTAAATTATTGATAAGTGATTTTTAGCATATTAACTATGATGTGTTGAATCCATTCCTCTCTTAATCTTTGATTTAAGTTATTGGATTCTTCACCTTGATTCAAATCAAGTTTGTGGTAGAAGACTTCTTAGACATGTTTTATCAAAATCTTCAATTTATGTTATAACATGTTTCACTAACTTGTATGAATCTTCTTTGTTGTTTTCAATCTTTAAAACTTTAGTTGAATTACTTTGATTTTGAAAACAACATATCACATGCATCACATGTTTAGACATAATTAATTTCATACAACTTGCAAGCTTTGGATTTTCATATCTTCAGCAAGTTTGTACTTTGTTCATGTGATTTGCATATCACTTCAATCAAATCATTTTATGTGCATTAAACTTTTAATTGCTTCAAAGCATAAACTGATTGAGCTTTCATTTTCAACTTGATTGAAGTTTTCACACACACACATCATGAGCATTCATCTTTGCATTTTATAGTGTGTTGTGTGAGTTGATTTTCACTTTCACATTCGCCTATTTTAGAGGCAATATATATTGTGCTTAATGTATTTCTCTCCTAGTGTTTAGACACCATCTTGAGAAAGAAAAACTATTTGTATGTAAGGTTGTTGCTAAGCCTAAGAAAAGCAATGTGTAAAAGGTTATTGCTTAGCCTATAAAAGCACATTGTAAGGTTATTGCTTAGCCTATAAAAGCACATTGTAAGGTTATTGCTTAGCCTATTAAAAACATAGTGTTTAGTGTTATTGCTTAGGCTTTTGTAAAAGCATAAATAGTGGAAATCCGGTGGGGTGTGTGATCACAAGCCGGTAGTGGATGTAGGCGTTGAGGCCGAACCACTATAAAACATTGTGCAATGGTGAATGACTTGTGGTGATTGATTTGTTTATCTTCCGCACCTTTTCATGTAATCATCACTAGTTGGAGTTTAATTTGAAGAAAATTAGAATTGGTAATTAATTTGTAGATCACCCTATTCAACCCCCCCCCCCCCCCCTCTAGGGTTAGGATCCCGGACTTTCAAGTACCACCTGTCACATTTCAGATCTTGTTCTGTTGGAGATGAATGATTTTGATGTCATACTAGGGATGGATTGGTTGGCAAGATACCATGCCACAATGGATTGTTTCCATAAGACCCTCACATTCAGGTTAGATGAGACACCAGCAAGGGTATTGTTTCAGGGAGAGAGGAGAAATCCTCGTGCGGGGTTTGACTCAGCATTGAAAGCTTATAGACTTTTAAGAAGTGGATGTGAAGCCTATTTGGCGTTTATCATGGAGGATAAACGGTCCCAAGGGGTGGAGGAGATCCCTATTGTTTGGGAGTTCCTGGATGTGTTTCTGGAGGAGATTCCAGGATTACCACCCATAAGAGAAATTGATTTCACCATTGAGTTGTTACCAGGGACTGCTCCGATATCTATTGTACCTTATCATATGACTCCGGCGGAATTGGGGAATTGAAGATACAATTGCAAGAGTTATTGGACAAAGGTTTCGTAAGACCTAGCATTTCGCCGTGGGGAGCTCCGGTTTTGTTCATCAAAAAGAAAGATGGTTCGATGAGAATGTGTATTGACTACCGGAGATTGAATCAAGTGACCATCAAGAACAAATATCTATTGCCAAGGATAGATGAATTGTTTGATCAGTTACAAGATGCTTCATATTTCTCGAAGATTGACTTGAGATCCGGTTACCATCCGCTGAGAGTCAGAGAATCAGATGTGTCGAAAACAACTTTCCGTACAAGATATGGACACTATGAGTTCCTAGTAATGCCATTTGGGCTGACTAATGCACCAGCAGTGTTCATGGCATTGATGAACAAGATATTTGCGCAGTATCTGGACCAGTTTGTAGTAGTGTTCATTGACGATATTTTGATGTACTCCAAGACCAAAGGAGAGCATGAAGAGCATCTGAGGATAGCACTGCAACTCCTAGGGGACAATCAGCGTATGCAAAGCTCAACAAGTGTGAATTTTGGCTAGAACAAGTTGCATTTTTTGGGCACATTATCTCCAAGGAAGGATTGTCAGTAGACCCGTCCAAGATTGAGGCAGTAGTGAAGTGGGAAAAACCGAAGAATGTGTCAGAAATCAAGAGTTTTCTTGGATTGGCAGGGTATTATCGGAGGTTTGTACAAGGATTTTCGTCGATTGCATCACCATTGACGAAGTTGATAAGGAAAAATGTATCGTATGTGTGGACAGATCAATGTGAAGCTAGTTTCCAAGAGCTAAATAAGAGATTAACTACAGCACCAATCCTGACTTTACCGTCTGGAAGCGGCGGTTTTACCATTTTTACCGATGCTTCGAGTGTAGGACTTAGATGTGTATTGATGCAAGATAGGGAAGTGATTGCATATGGACCCCGGCAGTTGAAAGATCACGAGAAGAACTATGCAACCCATGACCTTGAGTTGGCAGCGGTCGTCTTTGCATTGACTATGTGGAGACATTATCTCTACGGAGAGAAGTTCGAAGTTTACTCTGATCACCGCAGTTTGCAATATCTATTTTCCCAGAAGGAACTGAACATGAGGCAGAGATGATGGATGTAATATATCAAAGATTACGATTTTCCAATCATGTACCACCCGGGGAAAGCAAATGTAGTTGCCGATGCTTTGAGCAGAAAATCAGTGGGTTTAGCGAATTTAAGTGGCACCTGTATTTTTGACCAGTTTGAAGAGCTGAGAATAGATCTACAACCACTAAGGAAGGGTGTGATATTAGCAATATGTCAGTGTGTGAGCCCTCTTTCATTCAGAAGATCAAGGATAGTTAGTTACAAGATCCAAAGTTGGCTAAGATTTTAGAACATATAGCAGACCATCCAAACTTTCGTATTGTTGATGGAATCTTGTATTATCGAGATCGTCTGTGTGTGCCTAACATTGAAGAATTGAGGAATGACATCATGACAGAAGCTCACAGCATGAAGTACTCCATGCACCCAGGCAGTACGAAGATGTATCAGAACTTGAAGGACAGATTTTGGTGGAACAACATGAAGAGAGAGATTGCAGCATTCGTCTCTCGTTATATGACTTGGCAGTTGATAAAGGCAAAACATCAGAAGGCTCCAGGGTTGTTGCAACCGTTAGAGATACCGGAATGGAAATGGGAGCACATTACCATGGACTTTATTTCAAGACTACTGAGAACTAGCATGGGCAATAATGCAATATGGGTTATTGTGGACAGACTCACCAAGTGAGCACATTTCATTCCTATGAGGACAGGAAAGAAGATGCACATGTTACTGAAAGTCCGGGATCCTAACCCTAGAGGGGGGGGGGGGGGGGGGGGGGGGGGGGTGAATAGGGTGATCTACAAATTAATTGCCAATTTTAATTTTCTTCAAATTAAACTTCAACTAGTGATGATTACATGAAAAGGTACGGAAGATAAACAAATCAATCACCACAAGTCATTCACCATTGCACAATGTTTTATAGTGGTTCGGCCTCAATGCCTACATCCACTACCGGCTTGTGATCTCACACCCCACCGGATTTCCACTATTTATGCTTTTCAAAATGGCTAAGCAATAACCACTACAATATGCTTTCCAAGGATAAGCAATAACCTTACAATGTTGTTTTTCAAGGCTTAACAACAACCTATAGAAAATGCTTTTCTAGGCTAAGAAATAACCTTCACAAACAAGGGTTTTCTTCTCAAGATTAGTGTCTTCAAAACACTTCAAGAGAATATCATTAGGCTCAATTAAAATGCCTCTAGATTAGGCAAATATGAAGGTGAAAATCAAACTCACACAAACACTATAAATGCAAAGATGTATGCTTATGAAGTGAGTGTGTGGAAACTTCAATCAATATTAAAAGTTTAAGATCAATCAATGTATACTAAGAAGTATTCAAGGGTTTAATGCATACAAATATTTGATTGAAATTTAAAGCAAGTCACTTGTAACTAATTAGGGTTTAGACAAGTGAGCATGCTAAGTGTTGTTTTCAAAAACTAGTGCAACAAATGGTTTAGGATTGTGAAAACAACATGGATGATTCAAACAAGTTCAACAAAACTTGTTATCAAACAAATCCAAGATTTTGACAAGAACATGTATTAAAGTTTTAAAGCAAACTTGTTTTGAAATCAAAGTGAAGAATTCAAAGTTTTAAATCAAAGTTTAAATGGTTTAGAATTCAACAATACATAGTTTATATGCTAGAAAATATTTACCAAAAGTTTAGTCAAAGCATAAAACATATGTTTAAGATTAAGCAAAGCTTACTTGGAGATTTAACTTCATTGATCCAAGCTTTAGCTTTCCTTAATGGCCCTTAGCATTCCTTGGCTTGATTCTCTTTCTTTGGTCTTAATGTGTGTCAAAGAGGGCTTCTTAGATCATCAAGAATCATCATATTTGGCCATGGAAAGACTTTGTTTTTATAGAAATTTTGGGCCAACGGCTACATGTCAGTTAGCCGACATCCAGGGGTCGGTTAACCGACACCCCCAACGGTCACAGGCCAACGGTCATATTTTCGAAAATTTACTGACCGTAAAGCATGGTTCGGTTAGCCGACATGTTCGGTTAACCAAGGCCTGACCAACACCCTAACCGACAATGTAAAATAGGTCAGAAAACTCCTCTCTAGTTTTCTAACCGAGATAGCTTCGGTCAGGTTCAGAAGCACGGTCGGTTAACCGATCCCTGACCGACATGCTGACCGACAGAAAACATCTGAAATTTGTAGCTCTCTGGAATTCGGACCGACATGGTGTTTGGTTAGTTCATTTTCTATGGTCGGTTAGCCGACACCTAACCGACACACTAACCGACATCAGAAACACCCTTAAAAAAAGCTAACCGAGTGAGTTCGGTTAGGCTTCGGTCCAGGGTCGGTTAGCGGACACCTGACCGACAGGCTGACCGACAGTATGGTCAGACTATTTTCTGAAGTTCTGAGGTTTTGAAGAAAAATCTAACTTTTGAAATACTTTGAAACACAGAATGTAAAGGTGTTTTGGCAAACTAATTCATCAAGAAAATATATTTAAAAATAAATTTAAATTAACCATGAAGTAGTTTTAATAAAACATGTGTAGGTTAATTTAAAGGAATGATTTTCAAGATGAAAATAGTGAAATGAGTGTTTAAGAGATGAGAAGAATATGATACAAACGTTGGACATCAAATTGCAAACACAACTTAGGGTCTAACAATCTCCCCCTTTGCAATTTGATGGCAACACACTAAAAAGGCTAAGAAACATAAAACACATCATATCATTCATTTATTTCTGCATCTCTTGATCTCCATTCATTTTAATTTCAACTCCTTCTGAGTTGAGGCTTGGCTTCTTCATGTTCTTCCTTTCTTTCTTTGCTCCCCCAGTCTTCTAGCTCTCCCCCATTGTTCTAGGAGATTTCTTTGCTCCTTTCTTCTGTACTCTTCTTTACTCCCCCATAGTGTTTGCTCCTTCATTTTCATTTTTTGTTTTTTTTTTTACACTCCCCCATAGTCTTAAATCACACTTAGTCCTTTCTATGTCTTCTCCCCCATTGACATCAAATTCCTAAATAGTCTGCAAACAAAGCTCATGCAAACATATACCTTTCTCACAACATAATATTGATATCATGAAATTAAAGGAAAAAAAATCAATTGGATGGCTCATTGGACATAAAGGATGTCATTCATGGAAATTAAAAAAGTTTTACACTTGACATAATGACATAAACACAGACATAATACTATAAACCATCCATAAAAGATTAAATGATATTTTCAAACAAAAGTTTCATCCTTTTTCCCAACAAAATAAACACCACCAAAAATACACCAATCATGACAAAATGTGGTGAAGAGCATTTCACTCCATCCTTAATGGCTCCTAGTCAGAATCCGGAGGTGGAGGAGACGGAGAAGGTGGAGTTGCAACATCATCTCTACTACAGCTTTTTGAAATTCTGGAGAGATACTGAAACAATTTGTTTATTGTTTTCTTGTTCTTCTTTTGCTCTTTCTTTATGTAAGCCATATCTCTCTCAAGTGCAGCCAAGTGGTCCACGGAAGAGGAAGGACGAGGAGATGGCATAGATGTTGAGCCATGAGTAGGAGGAAGGGGTTCTTGAGCCAAAGGAGGGTCATCGGCTATAGGGATTTGAGCATTGGGAATTAGATTCATTTGATTCACATTTGCTGGTGATAATGTAGCCTTGAAAATTGTTTGCTCCCCATAAGGCTTGGGTATCCCAAACGAGAATGTCAATTGGGTTATCAAATAACCAAATGGTATTGCATTTTTCTAGCCTACGGTGTTATGAAATTTGATGATCATATGACAGATAATGGAGGGCAAGCATATGGGTGTACTCGTAACCACCTTGAACAAAAGATTAGCCATATAGGCTGTAAGCTCAGTCCTATTTCCCATCCTAGGGTAAACATTATATGTGAAGCTATGATGAATAATCCTATAAATGGGAAAGAGAGAATTTATGGTGAGATAATGTTTTCGTTTATCCCAAGGGGCATTGAAACCACAAATGTCCCTGGTAGCCTGGGTTCTCTCATCTTCAGTAGGGGAATCAGATACCAATGTAATTCCATTCGGGGTGCAAGGTATCCCCATAATGTTCCCTATCTTCTCAGGGGTGATTACTTCATTCCTATCTACGAAGGAGAGAGTAAAAGAACAGGTATTGTCCCCAATGTGTGTGCTGGAGATCGATGCGTACATAGATCTCACCAATGTGGGATAGGCATCTCCACCTCAATGAAGAATTCCATCCCAAGCTACTCTATGAACTACTCCCATCAAGTCATGGTTCTTGATTTGGTTCACTAACACTCTCCGTTCCATTGCTATAGACCTATTCCTCAGTAATTGCAGAGTGTTCAAATCAACCCTCAGTTCTATGGATGGTGGTGGAGGGGATGCACTATAATCTGAGTGCTCATCTATTGGCCTACTAGATGTGGCAGTGGCCTTCCCCTTTATAGAGGGCCTAGGTATGGCATTTTTCATCCTTGGAGGCATGATGGTTGGGCAAGATTGAAATTTTATAATGTGAATTAGTTGAAGTCTTTTTCCCAATGCTCAAGGGGTAAGAGTGTCAATGAAGATTATATAAATTTTGGTTGGGACAAATTGTCAGGCACTTAGTGTGCAGACAGAGAGAATGAGAGCACTGTTGGCTGTGGATGCCCCAAAAATGGATCACAAATCCTACAATATTTGCAAATACACCATAATGACCATAAATAATCCATACACTCCAAGAAAATTTGAAAATGGAAATTTGGGGATTTTTTGGATAGAACAGTCATCTTGAACCCAAGGAAAACGGACTGTTCCAAGCTTGGAAGAGATGGCTCTTTTGTTGACGGCGAAACCCTTGAAGAAATCAGGAAATGCTTGCAAGAGTCCAGAGAAAATGGCATATGCTTGATCCACGGTTTCACAGTCGCCTGTCAATGCCATGACGCCCCAACAGTGACGAGGGAGATGAAGATGACGATGTCCTAGCTTGGAAGATGATCGAAAAATGATTTTGATCGGATTGGAAGTTGTTTTTCGAGCAATGGGGAGGAGTTTCGAGGATTGGAGAATGAGAAGACTCGCCTAGGGCACGAAAGGGGCGAAGAAGATGAAAGAGTGAAATGGGTTTTCTTTCTGCACGCAGGTTTTATTGTCCCTGTGAGTTATTGGTTAGCCGACAACTTAAGTTCGGTTGACCGAACTCTGCAGAATGAAGACTTCCTTATACTTTCGGTTAGCCGACAGATGATGTTCGGTTAGCCGAATTGTGCAAAAGTTTTGACTTATACTATACTGTCGGTTAGCCGAAATCAGAAGTTCAGTTAAACCGAACACTGTAGATATCGACATGAAGTTACCACATCTGATTTTTTTTTTAGCTTATGATAACTACTCAAAGGATTTTATTTATTTATTTTTTTGATCTTTTTACTATTTAGAACATCTGAGAAATCATAAGAACAATAAGATTTTCATTTTTTTTTTTTTTAAAGAAATCATTTAACATATGCATTACCTTTGAAGTTTACATTTTGAAATTGATAATGCATAGGTGTATGTTTTAAAGCAATTTCTCAAATACATAGAATTCAAGCAACTAGAGAAGATTATTATCTAGACTTAGGACCAACATTAGGTTTGACTAATAGAGATGGGTTGGTCTAATCTAAACACTAGTCCTTAATTTCTATCTAAAATTCTAACCTTAGGTTTCCATCTAAGGTTTTGATCCTTTGAGCCTAGGTTTGAGATTCTACCAACCAAAGGAGATGACTTTTGAATTCTTTTAGACTTCACGTCATTTTCTTGGAATTTTACTATTTTATCATGATGGTTAGTCTTCAAAGGTTGGTGATTTGCTTTATTTATTTCTTTTCCTCCTTCTTTTTACATTTTGAATTTTAATTTCAATTTTTCAACCTTTTTCAAAATTTCTTTCATTTCTAAGGTTAAAGGAGGTAAAGTGAGAGGTTTCTTGTTGATAGATTTAATTTGATAACTTTGGACTTGTTTGGTCCTTTTAAAACCTATCTTAGGAGACTCTTTTTGAAAGGATTTTACTTGTTTAAATTTTCTAGAGTCTTTCTTTACTTCAAATGTCTTTCCCTTCATAGAATCTGAATTTTCCCTTTTAGATTCATAAATGGGTTTAGACAAATGACTTCTTCTTAGTTTGCACTCAAATTTGAAATGCCCTTCATTACCACAATAATGACATTTTTGTGTGGGCATCTTAGTGTGAGTGCTAGAGAGAGAGGACTCACCTTTCACAAAGGTGTTGGTAAATTTAGGACCATGTGAAGTATACTTATTAAATCCAAGGCCCGTCCTATCTCCTTGAGATTTACCCAATCTAAATAGTTTTTCAAATTTTTCTTCACCTTGGGTAAATTTGCACTCATACTTATGTTTGTGGGACTCAAGTTGAGTGACTTGGTTTTTAAGAATTGAATTTTCATTTATAACTTTTATTAGTTTAAATTCAATTCCATTAAACTTGTTTACCTTTCCATAAGCAAGTTTTAATTCAAGTTTTAGTTCATTCACATTAGATCCAAGTTGTAAAGTTTTTACATTACTTTAAGCATTTGATAAATTTTCTTTGGTGATTATTAACTTGTATTCTAAATTAGAAATGTCTTCAACTTGATTTTTCACATGATCACTTATATTTGTGTTTTCTTTGAGAAGATTATCACAACTTATCTTAGATACATTTAATTCTTCTTGTACCTTTGACAAGTTATCCATGGAAATTTTTAATTTTGATTCTAGATGGATAATGTTTTTATCTTGTCTTTTTGGTGTATCTCTTAAACTCCAATATTCTTTCTTTAGCTCATCATTATTTGTTTCAATTTCATTTTGTTCATTTTGAGCATTAGACAAGTTGTGTAAAGTGATCATAAACTTAGAGTTTAGGCAATGTATGACTTCATCTTTCTCTCTAAGTTCATCTTTTGAAGTGACTAATTCTTTGTTTAGTCTTTTAGATTCTACTTTTAACTTATTATGATTTTTAACAAGCTTTAAGTATAAGGTATACAAATCATCATATGCTTGTTGAAGATCATCTTGATTTTCATTTTCTTCTTCACTTGATTCAAGTTGATATTCATTATGTTCAAGATTTGAATCTCCAATGGATGGAAGAAGGAGACTAGAAGAATCTACAAGGGAATCTACACACTCTATCTTAGTGGAATCCATTTTAATGATTTTCAAGATTAATCCAACTAGGGTCTAAGCTCTAGGTTTTTACACCTAATCAAGAGTTCCAAAACACTTGATCCTAAATATAGAGCACGAGGCTCCGATACCAATTGAAAGTCAGGGATCCTAACCCGAGAGGGGGGGGGGGGGGGGGGGGGGGGGGGTGAATAGGGTGATCTACAAATTAATTGCCAATTTTAATTTTCTTCAAATTAAACTTCAACTAGTGATGATTACATGAAAAGGTGCGGAAGATAAACAAATCAATCACCACAAGTCATTCACCATTGCACAATGTTTTATAGTGGTTCGGCCTCAATGCCTACATCCACTACCGGCTTGTGATTTCACACCCCACCGGATTTCCACTATTTATGCTTTTCAAAATGGCTAAGCAATAACCACTACAATATGCTTTCCAAGGATAAGCAATAACCTTACAATGTTGTTTTTCAAGACTTAACAACAACCTATACAAAATGCTTTTCTAGGCTAAGCAATAACCTTCACAAACAAGGGTTTTCTTCTCAAGATTAGTGTCTTCAAAACACTTCAAGAGAATATCATTGGGCTCAATTAAAATGCCTCTAGATTAGGCAAATATGAAGGTGAAAATCAAACTCACACAAACACTATAAATGCAAAGATGTATGCTTATGAAGTGAGTGTGTGGAAACTTCAATCAATATTAAAAGTTTAAGATCAATCAATGTATACTAAGAAGCATTCAAGGGTTTAATGCATACAAATATTTGATTGAAATTTAAAGCAAGTCACTTAACTAATTAGGGTTTAGACAAGTGAGCATGCCAAGTGTTGTTTTCAAAAACTAGTGCAACAAATGGTTTAGGATTGTGAAAACAACATGGATGATTCAAACAAGTTCAACAAAACTTGTTATCAAACAAATCCAAGATTTTGACAAGAACATGTATTAAAGTTTTAAAGCAAACTTGTTTTGAAATCAAAGTGAAGAATCAAAGTTTTAAATCAAAGTTTAAATGGTTTAGAATTCAACAATACATAGTTTATATGCTAGAAAATATTTACCAAAAGTTTAGTCAAAGCATAAAACATATGTTTAAGATTAAGCAAAGCTTACTTGGAGATTTAACTTCATTGATACAAGCTTTAGCTTTCCTTAATGGCCCTTAGCTTTCCTTGGCTTGATTCTCTTTCTTTGGTCTTAATGTGTGTCAAAGAGGGCTTCTTAGATCATCAAGAATCATCATATTTGGCCATGGAAAGACTTTGTTTTTATAGAAATTTTGGGCCAACGGCTACATGTCGGTTAGCCGACATCCAGGGGTCGGTTAACCGACACCCCCAACGGTCACAGGCCAACGGTCATATTTTCGAAAATTTACTGACCGTAAAGCATGGTTCGGTTAGCCGACATGTTCGGTTAACCAAGGCCTGACCGACACCCTAACCGACAATGTAAAATAGGTCAGAAAACTCCTCTCTAGTTTTCTAACCGAGAGAGCTTCGGTCAGGTTCAGAAGCACGATCGGTTAACCGATCCCTGACCGACAAAAAACATCTGAAATTTGTAGCTCTCTGGGATTCGGACCGACATGGTGTTCGGTTAGTTCATTTTCTATGGTCGGTTAGCCGACACCTAACCGACACACTAACCGACATCAGAAACACCCTTAAGAAAAGCTAACCGGGTGAGTTCGGTTAGGCTTCGGTCCAAGGTCGGTTAGCCGACACCTGACCGACAGGCTGACCGACAGTATGGTCAGACTGTTTTCTGAAGTTTTGAGGTTTCAAGAAAAATCTAACTTTTGAAATACTTTGAAACACAGAATGTAAAGGTGTTTTGGCAAACTAATTCATCAGGAAAATATATTTAAAAATAAATTTAACTTAACCATGAAGTAGTTTTAATAAAACATGTGTAGGTTAATTTAAAGGAATGATTTTCAAGATGAAAATAGTGAAATGAGTGTTTAAGAGATGAGAAGAATATGATGCAAACGTTGGATATCAAATTGCAAACACAACTTAGGGTCTAACAGTTACCCCCTGGCAGAGTTGTTTGTCAGTGAGATTGTTTGCAGACACGATCAGCCAGTTTCCATCACATTCGATAGGGACAGCAGATTCGTCGCGAAATTCTGGAAAACATTGCATGAGTCTATGGGTACGAAACTACAATTCAGCACAGTTTATCACCCTCAGACAGATGGCCAGTCAGAGAGAACGCTTCAGACGCTTGAGGATATGATCCGTGCTTGTGTGCTGGATTTTAAGACTCAATGGGATGAGACTCTACCATTATGTGAGTTCGCTTACAACAACAGCTACCATTCGAGCATTGGAATGATGCATTTTGAGGCTTTGTATGGTAGAACGTGTAGGACACCTGTCTGTTTGGAAGAAGTTGGCACCCGCAGTTTCCACGGACCAACCAGAGTGAGTGAGACCAGTGACAAAGTGAGACAGATTCAGGAGCGTTTGAAAATAGCCCGGATTAGACAGAAGAGCTATGCAGACTCTCACAGAAGGGATTTACAATTTAAAGAAGGAGACAAGCTTTTCCTAAAGGTGTCACCCACTAGGAACATTGAGATTTGGACAGAAGGGCAAGTTATCACGGAGATACATTGGACCATATGATATCATGAGCAAGATCGGTGATGTGGCTTATAGACTAGCCTTACCACCCGAGCTTTTCGGTGTACACAATGTCTTCCATGTGTCGATGTTGAAGAAGTATGTCCCTGACCCTTCGCATGTACTTCGGCATGAACCCTTGGAAATCCGAGAAGATGCTACATACGTAGAGAAGCCTGCTCAAATAATCGATACGAAAGGGCAAGAGTTGAGGTCACAGACTATTCAGTGAGTAAAAGTACTTTGGGAGAACCATTGACCGGAAGAAGCAACGTGGCAGCTACGAGATCAAGTACATAAGAAGTACCCACAACTACGAACCGAGGTGAGTTTTGTGTTTCATTTGGAGGACAAAATGCCCTAAGGGGTGGAGGATGTAAGACCCTGACCCGAGTGACCACGATTAGTACTAATTAAGTCGCGTGTTAGTGCTAAGTGTGATTAGTAGAATTTAACTAAGTTTGGACTAGAATAGCTCTTTTATAGCTTTTGGGAATTTTGAGTGCCTTTGTGATTAGTGGGACACTTCGGGGGTTCCTTTTTGTGACTTTGCCTTGACTTGGGGTATTATCCGAGATTCCGGTGATTTGTATTTCGATCCTGTTTTACTTGTCTCGTCAATCTCCACAACTTTCATGTTGATCTCGTTCCCATTCGGAACCCCGAGACCCGATTTTCCTAGCATTGAGGGCAAAACCGTCATTTTACACCAAATATGTACCCAAAAGTTGATATCCCTGAAACCCGCGAAAAATATACTTTTTGGAAACTAGATATTTCGGTGATCATTTTCCTTTTCTTCGTCGATTGTAACCGAGATCGCGAAAGTTGTGATTTCAGCCTCCAAAGATTTCTAGTGGTGGAACCCACACCCCATTAGTATATATAGAGAACCCATCTCTTTCTTTCTCCTTTTCCAGCACAAGAACTTCACCCAACCTAGGGTTTCCTTTCCCCTCTTTTCTTCTTGTTCATCCATCTTCCAATCTCTACCAAACCCTTGCCAAATGGAGAAATGAAAATCATCACCTTCTTCCTCTCTTTGAGAGCTATCCCTTGATGCTATTTGTGGAAAAAGAGACCCATTTCAAGACCCTCCTTGAGCTAACTTAATCTTTTTGAAGAACTTCCAAGTAAGCAAATTCTCTTTTCTCTTTGTTTTGTGTTCTTCTTCACTTTAGGACGCCCCATTCTTAGTATTGACGCTTTTCTCTTCTTGTTCCTTGTTTGACCCATTTTAGGGTTTGTATTTGGGGTTTTGTTTGTGCTTGTAGGTTTTCTTGAGAGAGCTTGATTAGTGGCTTAATTTATTGTTTAGAAACCCCAAGGGAAGTGGATGAAATGATTTTGTGAACATTTTATAGTTTCATGGAAAATGTGTTGATTTTTGTTATTCCCATTCATACTATTCTTGATTTACGTGAATTTGAATTAAATGCATATGGTTGAGTTGGTTGGTTTGTTTAACTCCTAGAAATGTTAGCATTTATGGTCTCTCATTTATTTCTAATTGATAGCTTAAATGGGTTCTTGTGTTTTGGTGGATTCTTATTTCTCTTGTGGTTGAATGAGATTGAGAAGAAGGTGAATAGATGTAGGCTCATGGGAGTTTGGATGTGGGGAGATGATGTGTGATGTTTTGAAGGAGCCTTTGTTCATTTTATTGTTGGGAAGTGAATGGAGAATGAAGGAAACTGATTGGAGAAGAAAGGACCTGAATCTGAACTGTATTGTGGAGTTCATGCAACTGGCGGTAACCCAATGGCTAGCTGTCTGGTGACTGGCGGCTAACGGAACCATTTCGGTTACAATTCCAAAGAGCTAAAATCTCGCGGTCAACTAGCGGCTAAGAGCCTAATCCATTGGAGACTAACCACCACCCAACTGAACTGAGGCGGTCACAATTCCAGAAAGCTGCATTTTGTCAGGCTACATTTGGTTAGGCTACCTGCGGTCAGCCTCACGGTCAGCCAGTGGCCAACCGCCAAATCTATTGACTGCCAGTTGGCCGCCAGGTAACCGAATTTCCCATAATTTTGGGAATAAAGAGAGATGATGGGAGTTTCCATCCCATTTGCTTGTGGTCCCTTTTTAGGAGCAATGGGCACTGTTCACCTGGCGATATGTTCAGAGCAGAGATGAAACGTTTGTTGGAAGCTCGTTTGAGAGAGAAACCACATCACAGAGATTGATGGACCCTCGATTTCCGTCCTCTCCTTCTGCCCCGGGGGCTGCCGTGTTTCGGCGGAGGAGGAAAAGCGAGTATCAACATTTTTGTACGGGTATGCCAGATTTTCTATTCTACTTGGAATTTGGAATGGTGATGATCCATAGATTCACCTTCACAAGTAGAAAGGAAATCAATCCTTTTTTCTAACTTTTCAAATTGCATAAATATTTAAGAAAAGAGACAATTTTTGTTTTGAATGCCGTAAGAGGCGATTTTTTGTTTGTTTGCCGTGAAAGGCGATTTTGTGCCATAAAAGGCAATTTACAAATCTCATCAAAATGAAAGACAAGAATTGTGACTTTTTTTGTCTCTTTAAAAAAAATAGAAAAGAAAGAAAAGGGATCTAACTTCTCAGGAGATTGTGGGGACACGTTCAGATCGACGGTCGCAAGTCATGTATGGACCTCGCCATCGTCCTTCAAATGAGAACACTTGATGCTTCGATTCTTCGGCTTGGCTCCAACCTCAATTTTTTAGAGGATAAAGACCAAAGGGAGGTCCTATATCCAATGAAAAACCAAGTAAATGGGCTGAAAAGCCACGTTTAGGCCATGTTGTGGAAAAAGGGGACCTTGGGGGGTGGCCCCCCAAGGGACTTTGATCACCTTGTGGTGTCTCTTGCAGCAGAGCAGTAGGACTTCGTCAGAATTTCTCTGGGATTTTCCAGACTCCGGATACTAGGTATCAATCATTCTTTTTTTGTTTCTTTGGAATGGACCTCCTTTTATAGGCCTTTGGTGCCATGAGGTGGTTTATGGACATTGATGGCCATGATGAGAGAATTGATGGTATTAAGGCCCCATGATGGGAGGAGTTACAAGTTTTTATTTCTTGATTTTGTAACTCCTTTTTCTTGGCTTGTGATTGGCCGATGGAGAATAATGGGCATTTAATCGCCTTTAATCTCCATGATGAGGGGAGTTTCATGGTTTTAATGCCATGATTGCTTGGACTTGTAACTCCCATTTTCTTGCTTCTTATTGGGTCGTCCAAAATAATGGGTTAATGACTGCATTAAGTTGTCATAAACGGGTCAATTAACGACATTAAGTGGTCGCCTGGGCATTTGAAGAGTCGCAGGCCGCGCTGCGTCCTTTGGGATTCTTCTTGTGATGATCGCTGATGGATCCATATGCTATTTGATGTCGGATTGTGATGCAATTCCAGACATTGATTGCTGTTAGCGGGCCGGTGACATCTGTCTTGTCGATTTCTTGATCGGTCGGACAGAAAGTGTACTTTCTTGGTCAGCCGGGTGGCTATCTTGGAGCGATCAGTGATGATTTCATACTCTTGACTGTGGATCCGAGATGTTGGCGAAGATCAGTCATTTTCAAGCATCAAGAATTGGATTTTCAGAAAATCACAGAGGCAGGAACTCTCGAAACGCAGAAAAGATCGGAAAACAGGCCATCCGGCGAAAAATCCGGCGACCCGGACTTCCAGGGTCGTCGGTGACCATGCACCTAGGGTCGCCAGCGACCTTGGGCCATGGTCGCCGGCGACCATGGGGCTTTGGCCTCTTTGGTCGCCGAATATTTTTTGCGGCTGTTTCTTCTTCTTTTTCGCTCCTTTTTTCTTCTGTATTTTTCTTGATATTTTTCCTCAATTATTGACTTGATTTTCTTGGAGAGAACTTGACAAGAACCCGCGCAAAGCCGGAGCACAAAGTTTCCCATTTTTCGGGGAAGTCGAAGACTTTGTAGCTGATTTTCCGTCAAGAGTCGAAACTAGGTCAAACGATGTAGGAATGACCTGAAAATTGAGGTGAAGCTTCTTGAGCAGTGGATGGGACCAACCATGGGCTTTTATTTGAGTTTTGAAGCCATTTGGGGTCCTGTCGATGCTTGACTTGATTTTGTTGCGGGGAAGATGTCGAGCTTTGATATACGGTCAACCGATGTCTGATTGACCTGAAATTTTACAGGGAGCCTATTGGAGTCATGTAGAGGTGATCCATTAGCTCCGATTTGGATGTCATGGTCCCGAGGTGCTCCGCCACCGATAGGCTTGATTTTCTTTTGGAGCGTCGATGTCTGGTCAAACGTTGTCGGAATGACCTGCAATTCGACGTGCAGCCTTTTGGAAGCATGTTGAAGCCACTCATGTACTTTGTTTGATGAGTGATGGCCTCGGTGGTTCTCTCTGCCGAGAGGCTTGATTTTGCTGCTCGAGCGTTGATGGAGGGTCAAACGTTGTCAGTTTGACTTGAAATTTGACAAGGAGCCTTTTGGAGGTATTTTGGAGTCATCTGTAGGCTCTGATCGAAGTTTTGATGTCTTCGATGCTCTCACCGCCGGGAGCGCCTGTTTAGCTGTCGGAGAAGTGAAGTTAGGCCAAACGATGTGGGAATGGCCCGAAACTTCATGTGTACCCCTCTTTTGGTTGTCTTGAAGGATCTTGTAGTTTTTGTTTGATTCTGACAAGATCTGATGCTTGAAGTAGCTTTGCCTGTTTGTAGCAGGATGCAGCTTCATGTGGCTTCTTGATATTGAGGAGACATAGTGACTTTTTTGGTGTCAACAGAGATTCGTTGAAGTGTCGAGATTACTAAGGTGCGTAAGGAGCCCGGAATGTCTACAAACTCAAGGAGTACCAAATCTATATTGAAATCGACATACGGGACCCCTATTCACCTTGAGTTACCTCGAATCCCGATACTAGTCCTGGGATTTTGAAAGCTCAGTTTCATTTTATTTACTCGTCCAAAATACACGATTTATGACTTGTCATTCCCGAAAGCATTGAAATGACACTTGTAGTATTTTCTAGCCCCGACGTGCATTACTTGATATTGAAATGAAACTTATGCCTTGAGCACCCCCGTCTTACCCGGTTATATTCCCGTACTTGATTTATTTTACATGTGTCTTGATTTTGTTATTTGACCTATGAGTCAGCACCACTAAGCTTAGATAACATTGTCAGTTTGATCCACTGACTTGGAGATCCCCCACTTGTCCCGCCAGCTGCAGTTTGGATCCCACTACCCGGTTATTACCATGGTCTTGTCCTGATACCACGGATTACCCACTCTCTGGTACTCAGGTCCCGTTGTTGGTTATCCCTGGGAGGAGCACGAGGAGGCGGTTGGTGAACAGCAATGCCTAGTTGAGTGGCATGCAAATGATGTTGTCTAAATATCCGGTTGCCCGAGATGCGTAACATTTTGAGGGTTGTGATTAACCATTCTTTTGGGTTTATATTTTGTTGTATTGGCCTTTCTTGGCCTCTATAGTTGGGAATGTAATTAAATGATCTTTGTATAAACTTTAACTATATTTTTGGGAAACGCTAATGATTATTGCTCATTATGATACTTGTTATTCAAATGTAATTAGTCTTATTAATATGGATTTGAATTACATGCTTGATTTGCTACACGCTTCCACACTCAAACAAAATCATTGTGTTGTATAGATATCCTCACCGCGAACACCTGTGGGAAATCAGGTGCACGGGTAGTACCACATTCTATGTTGACCCGTGTACACATTGACGTTAACCATACTAATTATTTGTATTACCCGTCATCATCCCCAGTCCCGATCCTGGATTAGGCCGTAAACCAGGTCCGGGGTCACGACATGTTCAGTATAGATAAATGAGCTAGGCAGGTGGGTGCAATAGTGAAGTGGTACACCAGTGAAGTGGTGTGATGGGGGAAGAGAAGGAGGAAAAGGGAAAAGAAAAGAATAATAAGAAAGAAAAAGTGGGGCATGTGCACAGATGAGCGTGTGAGGGAGGAAAGGGAGGAAGGAGGCGAAGAAAGGGCCGCGGGAGGAGAAGAAGCGTAGCGTAGGTGCAGGGTAGTGGGCTGTGTGGAGTGGTGATCAGTGGAGGAAGATGGAGTGTGCAGTGAGGGTGTAGGCTGCTTTGATGGAGGTGTGTGTGAAGTGGTGGTAAGGAAGGAGTGTGAATTGGATGTCACGCCCCCGATCGTGAAACCTGGCATTATGCATGAGATTAGGTCCAATTAAAAATTTTCAACATTAAACAAATACAACATGGCCCTAGTCATGTCTCATATAGATCGAAGATCGCTGTGAGGTACAAACATTTCCTCAAATACATGCAACAGTTAGCGGAAGCTTCATAAAAACAAGTGGTATCTCCATATGTATAGTTAAGAGCAAATTCTGAAATATATTATCTAATATCCAAGTTTGAAATAGTTAATCAAAAGTATTATTTACAACAAAGGCCACACAAAAACTTGGGCCTAATCAAAACGACAAAATAACCAAAAGGTGAATCTAGTCTCAAGGATAACGTGAAGGCTCTCATGTACGGGGATAGTACAGCTACACAATGCCGTCCGTACTATACTCTAAGAGGTCATCATACTGATCTGTTTGAATTTCCTTCATCGTCTCCTCCTCGAGGTAGAAGGGATCAGTACCTATGCACCAAAAGTAGCATCATCAGACACAACAGTTGGTAGGCAATATATATAATTAACATCAATAGATATATATATAGTACGAAGTGAAGTAAACGATAGACAAGATCATAAGAAATGCGTAGCATCGAAATCGTAATCAATCTAACACAAACACCTAACAAAATAGGCGGCCACATATGCCAATTACCACGGGATAGTGTCAATGCCCTCCCTACTCACATTGAATTGTGGTAGAGAGACATACATCAATACGGGATCATAACCCAGTCATTCCAAGCGATACCACTTACGGCATCTAGCGGTGTCCATTACACCAACCCGAACTGCAAACGGTCCTTGTAAGACCTCGACCCCTAATTTCCGGGATTAGTGTTGGGTTTTTCGTGAATTAGTTCTCTAAGTGGGATTAGTGGTTGTTTGGTTGAGTTTGTGAGTTAGAATGCCTTTTCTTTAGCTTTGGGAAGTTTTGAGAGCCAATGAACCTAGTCGGTGACTGTGGGGTCCCATTTGTTTTGCTTGATCAGCATGGAGAGGTTCCTCGTGATTCCCAAAAATTCCCATTTTGGCTCCATTTACTAATCTCATCATTCCCTACAACTTTCGTGTTACTCCATCCCCGTTCGAGACCTCGAAACCCGACTTTTCCAACTTTGTAGGCAAAACCGTCTTTTGACACAAATTTCGATGTCTCCAAAACCCTTGAAATATATAGTTTTTGGAAACAAGATTTTTCGACGAACATTTTTCCCTTCTTCGTCGAAATCATTAGAGGCCCGAAAAATCATGTTTTTAGCCCGACAAGTCTGGTTAGTTGTGGGACCCACCTCTACCCTCTAAATATGGTGAGCCCTTCTTCACTATCCCCATTTCTAGCTCATTTTTGTTATGGAAGTGTTGACACCGAAAAAGTCACTTTGCCTCCTCAACATTAAGAAGCCACATGAAGCTGCAACCTCAGTTTTTTAAAGGATAAGGACCAAGAGGAGGTCCTATATCCAATGAAAAACCGAGTAAACGGGTTGAAAAACAGCGTTTAGGCCATGTTGTAGAAGGAAGGGACCTTCGGGGGGTGGCCCCCCAAGGGACTTTGATCACCTTGTAGTGCTTTTGGCGGCAGAGTAGCAGGACTTCGTCAGGATTTCTTCGGAAGAATGCAAGTGTGCAGACCAGTTGAAAGTTGGAAAAAAGTTCTCTCTCTTTGGAATGGACCTCCTTTTATAGGCATTTGGTAGCCATGAGGTGTTTATTGGCATTGATGGCCATGATGAGAGAAATGATGGTATTGATGAGAAGAGTTACAAGTTTTATTTCTTGATTTTGTAACTCCTTTTTCTTGTCTTGTGATTGGCCGATGAAGGATAATGGGCATTTAATCGCCTTTAATCTTCATGATGATGGGAGTTTCATGCGTTTAATGCCATGATTACTTGGATTTGTAACTCCTAAATGCTTGAATCTGATTGGGCCGTCCAAAATAATGAGTTAATGACCCCATTAAGTCGTCATAAATGGGTCAATTAACGACATTAAGTGATCGCCCGGGCATGTGAAGAGTCGCGGGCCTCGCCGCGTCTTTTGGGATTCTTCTTGTGATCATCGCAGGTGGATCCACACGTTTAATGTTGAATTGCGATGCAATTTCAGACATTGATTGATGTTGGTGGGCCAGTGACATTCTTCTTGTCGATTTCACGATCGGTCGGACAGAAAGTGTACTTTCTTTGTCAGCCGGTTAGCAATCTAGGTGCGATCAGTGATGATTTCATGCCCTTGACGGCGGATCCGAGATGTCGGTGAAGATCAGTCGTTTTCAAGCATCAAAAATTGGATTTTCGAAAAATCACAGAGGCAGGAACACTCGAAACGCGAAGACGATCGGAAAACGGGCCATCCGATGAGAAATCCGCTGACCCAGATTTGCAGGGTCGCCGGCGACCATGCACCCAGGGTCGTCGGCGACCATGGGGCTTTGGCCTTTTTGGTCGCCGAGCTTCTTTTTCGGCCATTTTTCCTTCTTTTTCGTTCCTTTTTTCTTCTATATTTTTCTTGACATTTTTCCTCAATTATTGACTTGATTTTCTTTGAGAAAACTTGAAGAGAACCTGCGCAAAACCGGAGCACAAAGTTTCCCATTTTTCAGGAAAGTCGAAACTTTGTAGCCGATTTTCCGTCAAGAGTCGAAACTAAGTCAAACGATGTCGGAATGACCTGAAAATTGAGGTGAAGCTTCTTGAACAGTGGATAGGACCAACCATGGGCTTTTATATGAGTTTTGAAGCCGTTTGGGGTCCCGTCGATGCTTGACTTGATTTTGCTGCGGGGAAAATACCGAGCTTTGATATATGGTCAAACGATGCCCGATTCACCTAAAATTTGACAGGGAGCCTATTGGAGTCATGTAGAGATGATCCATTAGCTCCGTTTTGGATGTCATGGCCCCAGGGTGATCTGCCGCTGGTAGTGTTGACACCAAAAAGGTCACTATGTCTCCTTAACATCAAGAAGCCTCATGAAGCTGCATCCTGCTACAAAACAGGCAAAGCTACTTCAAACATCAGATCTTGTTAGAATCTGACAAAAACTGCAAGATCCTTCAAGACAACCAAAAGAGGGGTAAACCTGAGGTTTCGGGCCATTCCGATATCATTTGGCCTAACATCATTTCTCTGATAGCTAAACAAGCGCTCTCGGCGGCGACATCATCTAAGACACCAAAACTTTGATAAGAGCATATGGAAGACTTCAGGATGTCTTCAAAGGGCTCCATGCCAAATTTCAAGTCAAACCGACACGTTTGACCCTCCATCAACGCTCAAGCAGCAAAATCAAGCCTCCCGGCGGCGAGAACCACCGAGGCCATCACTCATCAAACAAAGTACATGAGTGACTTCAACATGTTTCCAAAGGGCTGCACGTCGAATTTCAGGTCATTCCGACAATGTTTGACCAGGTTTCGACCCTCCGAAAGAAAATCAAGCCTACCGGCTGCAGAGCACCCCGGGACCATGACATCCAAAATGGAGTTAATGGGTCATCATAAAATGACTCCAATAGGCTCCCTGTCAAATTTTAGGTCAATCGGACATCGTTTGACCACATATCAAAGCTCGGCATTTTCCCTGCAGTAAAATCAAGTCAAGCATCGACGGGACCCCAAACGGCTTCAAAACTCAAATAAAAGCTCATGGTTGGTCCTATCCACTGCTCAAGAAGCTTCACCTCAATTCTCAGGTCATTCCGACGTCGTTTGACCTAGTTTCGACTCTTGACGAAAAATCGGCTACAAAGTCTTCGGCTTTCCCGAAAAATGGGAAACTTTGCGCTCCGGTTTCGCGGGGGTTCTTGTCAAGTTTTCTCCAAGAAAATCAAGTCAATAATTGAGGAAAAATGTCAAGAAAAATACAGAAGAAAGAAGGAACAAAAAAGACGAAAAAACAGCCGAAAAAGAAGCTCGGCGTCCAAAAGGGCCAAAGCCCTATGGTCGCCGGTGACCTTGGCCCAAGGTTGCCAGCGACCCTGGGTGCATGGTCGCTGGCGACCCTGCAAATCCGGGTAGCTGGATTTCGCACCAAACAGCCCGTTTTCCGATCCTTTTCGAGTTTCGAGTGTTCCTGCCTCTGTGACTTTCTGAAAAATCCAATCTTTGATGCTTGAAAACCACTGATCTTCACCGACATCTTGGATCCGCCATCAAAAGCATGAAATCATCACCGATCGCTCCAAGATCGCCAACCGGCTGACCAAGAAAGTACACTTTCTGTCCGACCGATTGTGAAATCGACAAGACAGATGTCACCGGCCCACCAACATCAATCGATGTCTGAAATTGCACCGCAATCCGACATCAAACAATGTGTGGATCCACCTGTGATGATCACAAGAAGAATCTCAAAAGACACGGTGCGCCCCGCGACTCTTCACATGCCCTGGCGACCACTTATTGTCGTTAATTGACCCGTTTATGACAACTTAATGCGGTCATTAACTCATTATTTTGGACGGCCCAATCAGATTCAAGCATTTGGGAGTTACAAATCCAAACAATCATGGCATTAAACCCATGAAACTCCCGTCAACATGAAGATTAAAGGCAATTAAATGCCCACTATCTTTCATCGGCCAATCACAAGCCATGAAAAAGGAGTTAAAAAATCAAAGAATAAAAACTTGTAACTCTTCATCAATTCTCTCATCATGGCCATCAATGCCCATAATCACCTCATGGCTACCAAAAGCCTATAAAAGGAGGTCCAAAAGGAAGAATATAGGGGAATCGATACACACATCGACTTGAAATTCTGTACTTACACACTTGCAGTCTCCCGAAGAAATCCAGACGAAGTTCTGCTGCTCTGCTGCAAGAAACACCACAAGGTGATCAAAGTCCCTTGGGGGGCCACCCCCCAAGGTCCCCTCCTTCTACAACATGGCCTAAACGCGGCTTTTCAGCCTGTTTACTCGGTTTTTCATTGGATATAGGACCTCCTCTTGGTCCTTGTCCTTTAAAAAACTGAGGTTAGGAGCCAAGCCGAAGAATCAAAGCATCAACCGTTCTCATATGAAGGACGATGGCGAAGTCCATACATGACTTGCGACGTCGATCTCAACGTGTCCCCACAATCTCCTGAGAAGTTAGATCCCTTTTTTTCCTTTTCTATGTAGTTTGTATTTTTTAAAGAGACAAAAAGAAATCACAATTCTTGTCTTTCATATTTGATGAGTTTTGTAAAATCGCCTTTCACGGCAAAATCGCCTTTCAAGGCAAACAAACAACAAAAACGCCTCCCACGGCATTCTCAAAAACAAACTTGTCTCTTTTCTTAATATTTATGCAATTTAAAAAGTTAGAAAAAAGGATTGATTTCCTTTCCACTTCTGAAGGTGAATCTCCGGATCATCACCATTCCAAATTCCAAATAGAAAGTAAATCTGGCATACCCGTACAAAAATGTTGATACCTGCGATTTCCTCCTCCGCCGAGACCCAGGTCAACCCTCGGGGTGCAGAAGGAGAGGACGGAAACCTCTGATGGGTCCATTAGGTAGGCTTGATTTTCTTTCGGAGCGTCGAAACCTGGTCAAACGTCGTCGGAATGACCTGAAATTCGACGTACAGCCTTTTGGAGGCATGTTGAAGCCACTCATGTCCTTTGTTTGATGAGTGATGTCCTCAGTGGTTCTCGCCGCCGGGAGGATTGATTTTGCTGCTCGAGCGTTGATGGAGGGTCAAACGTTGTCGGTTTGACTTGAAATTTGGCATGGAGCCCTTTGGAGGTATTTTGGGACCATCCATAGTCTCTGATCGAAGTTTTGGTGTCTTCGACGCTGTCGCCGCCAGGAGCACTTGTTTAGCTGTTGGAGAAGTGAAGTTAGGCCAAACGATGTCGGAATGGCCCGAAACTTCATGTATACCCTTCTTTTGGTTGTCTTGAAGGATCTTGCGATTTTTGTCTGTTTCTAACAAGATCTGATGCTTGAAGTAGCTTTGCCTATTTTGTAGCAGGATGCACCTTCATGTGGCTTCTTGATGTTGAGGAGACATAGTGACCTTTTTGGTGTCAACAAATGCCCCCTTGAGGTACAACGACGAGTAGCTTTTTGGAGTTGATGTGCCTTGAAGAGAAACTTGAAGGAGAGCTTCTGACTTGCCCAAGAGTCTTGAGCATTTTTTTTTTTGAATAGCCTTTTGAGTTTCCGGGGGAATTTTATGGTAGTGAGAGGGATCACTTACCATCTCAAGGCAAAGTTTTGAAAATGACATGGGGTATTTGGATTTTGGGTTTCGGATTTTGGTTTTTGACCTTGTGACCTAACAAGCTGTATGTGGCAGGTTAGGGGGTCGGGGTTTGGTTTTTTTATTTTGACCTTGTGACCCAACCAGCCATATGTGGCAGGTTGGGGGCTCAGATTTGGTTTTTTGGTTTTGGTTTTGGTTTGGTTTTGATTTTGATTTTGGTTTTGGTCTTGTGACCTAACAAGCTATATGTGGCGAGCTAGGGGACCAGGGTTTGGTTTTTTGTAGAATGTCAATTTCAAGAGTTTGGCTTAATTTGGTTCATGAGGTTGAATGGTTTGGTTTTTTGGAAACTCATGAGGCTTTCTTCTTCCATTTTTTTTTCTCTCTCTCTCTCTCTGTTTTTTTTTTTTTTTTTTTTGAATGGTCCAATCAACTCAAAAGAGGCATGGGACATTTTTTTTGCTCTTGGTAATAGGGATATTTTGACTAAATGCCACTTTTAGTACCTTGGTGGTCAAACCTGGCTCATATGGGCTAACCCATGGGACCTTAGGCTTTGGAGATGGCCTAGATCTCATATGGTGTCATTTTTGTAAAGAATATCTAAAAATATCTCTTTTGTGTAGAGAATATCTAAAAATATCCTTACTTGGAGAGAATCTCTCAAGTTTCCTTCTTTGTTGGAGAGATTTTCTCAAAGTATCTTTCTTTTGGGAAAGTAGCTAAATTTTAGCACTTACCTCCTTTCTTTTCTCCTTGTTTCCTCTTTTGATTTGCTCTCTTCTATAAAAGCAAGAGGGGTTGGATCTTTGGCTCTATTGCTTTCTTTGTTCGCAAGAATCTCCAAGAGTGCTCCAAGATCAAGAAGTGCTTTTTCTTCTCCAAAGATCTCCAAGCTTTTTCTTCTTCTTCTCCATGGCTTCAAGTAAGTTTTCTTCCTCCATAAGAAATTCCATTGTAGAAGTAACTTTTTTCTTTCTTTGCTCTCTTTTTCTTTTTTATTTTTCAAGCACGCTCTTTTTTTTTGTACAATTTCTTTCTTTTTGTTTTTTTGCACGTTTTTTGTTGTTTTTTTTTTCGTGCTTCTCTGTTTTTTTTTCTTTTTTCCCTCATTTTTCTTCACGGGTTTTTTTTTCTTTTTTTTTCCACCGTGTTTTCCTTTTTTTTTTCACGGATTTTGTTCTTTCTTTTTTTTTCACAGTGTTTTCTTTTTTTTTTTCATGGTTTTTTTTCTTTTTTTTTCACCGTGTTTTCTTTTTTTCACGGTTTCTTTTTCTTTTTTTTTTCTTCTTTTTTTTTCACACGGTGATTTTTTCTTTTTTTTTCACCTTTTTTTTGCAGCATTTTTTTTTCTCTTTTTTTTTTTTTGTTGGCTGTACGGACAGGTTCGTACGGACTTGGCCGTACTGCCACATGGCAGTGGGCCTGAAAATTATTTTTTTTTTGGTTGAGATTTCTTTCTCTCTCTCTTTTTATTTTCTTTCTTTCTTTGTTTGCTCACCATGATAATGAGGTTATGCAATCTCAATATGTTCATGCATTTTTTTTTTGTTTGATGCATTAAGATAGAAGGCTAGAGTCTCTAGGTCAAGCCAACATGATTTTTGACTTGGACAAAGTTTGATTGGTTTTGACCAAATTGGGCTAGAATTGGTCAAACTTTGGTCAAGGTTTTCCTAGCATCTAATGCATGATGATGTTCTTTGATGCATGATTTTTGTTAAATGGACTTGGAAGCATGATAATGCATACCTGAAAATCTTTTGCAAGTATTGGGATTTGGAGCTCGCAGCGATGTTGAGCTCTTTCTCGGTCTTGCTGGATTTTGAGGAACTTTGCAATTTTTGGATTTTGGAGCTCGCGGCAATGTTGAGCTCTTTTCCAATTTTTGCGGAAATTTGATGAGATTGGCTCGTTCTCACAGCAATGTTTAAGTTCGAACCTTCTTTGAGAATTTTCCGTGACTATGAGCTTGCAACGATGTTAAGCTCATCTTCAGGCTTCCTGTCTTTTTCGGGGTATTTCCATTTTCTTCGGAATTGCCCCGGAACCATGTCAAAATTTCGCTAGAATTTTTTTAGCAAAATTCTGTCATTTTGTTGATGATTGATCTTTGTTTTACTTTCCATCTTTTGCAGGTAGTTCTTCCAGAACGAACAAGGGTAAGGGGCCTGTTATTGACGCACCTCGTCGGTCTGCTAGATCTTCTAATGCGGCCGTTCAGCAGGCATGGGAGAAGATCCAGTTTGTTGAGAATAACTTGGAAGAATGTGACTCCCTCAATCATAATGAGATGAGACAACGATTGATCGCTCTCAAAGATAAGGAATTCTACAAGATCATGGTAAGCATCCGTCCTTGGGTTATGGACGATCAGAGAGCTGTGCCCAAGCCTACCTTCTTCTTCGGTGATGCAGTCCCTGACGACTTGACATACCAAATGAGATGTTTTCAGTTCTCTTACACAGCAGATGGTGAGGAAAGAACTATTTCTACCCGGTCGACCTTCGATCGGACCATCTCGATCATAAGCCTTTCTCCTACGTGCCCTAAGAGGGAAGATCCTCCGAGCTGGGTGAAGATGACCAGTGTGATCAAGACTGGGGTTTTTGTTGGCGGCCCTTCCGGTTTTGCAGGGAAGTCGCCTGTTTGTATGGACATGTTGATGCCAGCCAGTGGCTACCAAGGTTTTGATCATCCACCGATCGATTTGAGACCGGTGGGCCTTGGCATTTTTCGGGGTGACGGCAGCAATTGGGTGAAGCCTTTTCGACTTCGTGGCCGTTTCAGTGCTGACTCGAGCTGGGAATCATGGACTAATCACACCCTGAAGATTGGCGAGGCCATTCTGAGGGAGGCCGAGATTTTTGATGCGGTTCGCGGTTTTCGGCAAACCGTTGTTTTCTCCGATGAGGCTTTCATGGCCATGCTGGATTCATTCCTTCCACAAACCAACACCTTCATTGTGACGAATGGTGAGATTGGTTTTTCTTTGAAGGAACTGAGCGCCATCACCAGGTTGCCTATCCTCAGCAAACTCTATAAGGAGTCTATGCCTATCGACAGCGTCCTTGAGGAGTAGTCTGAGGAGTTTAGGCTTGTATACTTTCAGCTCGTCGCCTTCTATGATTTTTTTAAGGAGAAGGAGAGCTCGAAAGTCAAGTGCAACAGTTGGAGGAGTTGCAGCTTGAACTTTTTTGACAGCGGGGAGTCATCTTATGGCATGGCCCAAGATGCTACGGTTAAAGCATCAAGTTTGAAGAAGATCGCCACTATGCGAGAAGAGTTGATGAAGTTCTTCGCAAGCACAGACGCCATTTGTCCTGACCTTGCATTACGGAGAGATCTCACTATTTACCTCACTTATTGGTTGGGTGAGGCTGTTTTTGCTGGAGGAGATGGAACGCACATTAGGCCGCACTGTATTTTTCCGGCTTGTCAGATGGCGTTTGGAGAGCGGCTGGCTTTGGTACCTGCTCTTTACTCCTACTTGTGTACCGAATTGCAGGCTGCTGCTTTCCTAGTTCGGCTTGGGCTCCTTATGAACAGGGTATTTTCAGCCCACATCTTCTATTCGTGGTATGTATACCACTGTACTAGCTTCCATCGGTTGGGAGTTGCACAGGACGAAGATCCTTTTATAATTTGTTTGGCTAGAGGGACAGCCGTTTCCGAATCTCTTTTGTTTGCCCGTTTGAGGATCCGACAGTTTAGGGACGTCGAGATTGGGCAGTCTTCAGTGAAGCTTTCTCCTGGTTTGCGGAAGAAGGCTTTTGATTTTGGTGTCTCCCGTGATTCGACCAGGGCAGGGTCGGGAAGACACTATGCTTTGACAAACGCGGAGAAGAGATGGCTTTTCAACATACGGGTTGGTACGATGGTGTACCGCAGACATCTTTTTGTAGATATTAAGCCGTATGTCCCTTTGCATTTTGCATTGCAGCTTGGCTTCTCTCAAGGCATTGTTGGAGCGCCTTCGAGCATGGTGAAGCATTTTGGAGGTCTGCAGGATGGGAGGAATGCATGGGCTTTTTACAATGCCGAGGACACTACCGCCATGATTTCCTATCCTGAGCTGTCCACTTTTCGGACTTCTGGCTTCACGAAATGGTTCGTGGAGAGCTTCTCAGTATACCGGGGGCTTTCCAAGAAGGAGCTTGATGTCAAGCAGTCTCCTGGGAAGGGTCTGAAAGTCCGGGATCCTAACCCTAGAGGGGGGGTGAATAGGGTGATCTACAAATAATTGCCCAAATTTAATTTTCTTCAAATTAAACTTCAACTAGTGATGATTACATGAAAAGGTGCGGAAGATAAACAAATCAATCACCACAAGTCATTCACCATTGCACAAAGTTTTATAGTGGTTCGGCCTCAATGCTTACATCCACTACCGGCTTGTGATCTCACACCCCACCAGATTTCCACTATTTGTGCTTTTCAATAGGCTAAGCAATAACCTCTACAATGTTGTTTTTCAAGGCTTAACAACAACCTAACTATGTGCTTTTCTAGGATAAGCAATAACCTTTACAATTTGCTTTTCTTAGGCTTAGCAATAACCTTACATACAAATAGTTTTTCTTTCTCAAAAAGATGTCTAAACAATAGGAGAGAAATACATTGAGCACAATATATATTGCCTCTAAAATAGGCGAATGTGAAAGTGAAAAATCTTACTCACACAAAACACTATGAAAATGCAAATATGAATGTTCATTAAGTGTGCGTGTGAAACCTTCAATCAATTTAAAATTAAAATTCAAACAATTTATGCTAGAAGCATTTGTGAGCTAAAAGCAAGTAAAAGATTTTGATTGAGGGATTTTGCAAATCACATGTATAAAATTAACTTAAAGAAGATATGAAAGTCTAGGATTCAAGTTGTATCAAAAGTTATGTCTAAACATATGATGCTAAACCAATATTGTTTTCAAAGAGCAAGATTTAACTAAAGTTTAAATGATTGAAAACAACAAGGAAAGATTCAAACAAGTTAATGACACATGCTTTTAAAAGAAAACAAGGATTGAAAATTAACTTGCTTTGAGGGAAGGTATGGAATTCAAACTAGTAAATCAAAGATTAGATGTGTTATGAATTCCACACAACATAGTTATCATGCTATAAAACATTTTTCAAAGGTTTAAATAGAAGCATGGAACATGTAAGAGAAAATTAAAGCTTACTAGAATTTTAAACTTCTTAATCTTCAAGCTTTAGCTTTCCATTTAGACCTTAGAGCATCCTTAGTTCATTCTCTTTGCTTGGGCTCTCAAAACACTAAACATGGACTCCCCAATCTCTCTTTTTTGCTTTTGGAATAAACTTGCTCTTTATAAAAAATTGGTCCAACGGATACCTGTCGGTCAACCGACAACTAGGGGTCGGTTGACCGGTGGCTCAACGGTTTAATGGCAACGGTCATATATTTAAAATTTTTCTGACCAACTTGCCATTGTCGGTTGACCCCCTTTAGCGGTCGACCGACCACGGACCGACAGCCGAACTATTGACACCAAAAAGGTCAATATGTCTCATCAACATAAGAAGCCTTGTGAAGCTGCATCTTGCTAAAAATAGGCAAGGCTACTTCAAGCATCAGATTTTGTCAGAATCAAACAGAAACTGAAGGATCCTTCAAGGCAACCATAAGAGGGGTACACTTGAGGTTTCGGGCCATTCCGACATCGTTTGGCCTAACTTCACTGCTCCGATAGCTAAAAAAGCGCTCCCGGCGGCGACATCATCGAAGACACCAAAACTTCGATCAGAGCCTACGGATGACTCCAGAATGTCTTCAAAGGGCTCCATGCCAAATTTCAAGTCAAACCGACAACGTTTGACCCTCCATCAATGCTCGAACAGGAAAATCAAGCCTCCCGGCGGCGAAAACCATCGAAGCCATCACTCATCAAACAAAATACATGAGTGGCCTCAACATGCTTCCAAAAGGCTGCAAGTCAAATTTCAGGTCATTCCGACAACGTTTGATCAGGTTTCGATGTTCCGAGAGAAAATCAAGCCTACCGGCGGCGGAGCAACCCGGGACCATGACATCCAAAAAGGAGCTGATGGAACGTCTCAAAATGACTCCAATAGGCTCCCTGTCAAATTTCAGGTCAATCGGACATCGTTTGACCACATATCAAAGCTCGACATTTTCCCCGCAGCAAAATCAAGTCAAGCATCGATGGGATCCCAAACGGCTTCAAAACTCAAATAAAAGTTCATGGTTGGTCTTATCCGCTGCTCAAGAAGCTTCACCTCAATTTTCAGGTCATTCCGACATCGTTTGACCTAGTTTTGACTCTTGACGGAAAATCGGCTACAAAGTCTTCGGCTTTCCCGAAAAATGGGAAACTTTGTGCTCCGATTTTGCACGGGTTCTTGTCAAGATTTCTCCAAGAAAATCAAGTCAATAATTGAGGAAAAATGTCAAGAAAAATACAGAAGAAAAAAGGAACTAAGAAGACGGAAAATCGGTCGAAAACGAAGCTCGGCGACCAAAGGGCAAAAATCCTAAGGTCGCCGGCGACCTTGGCACATGGTCGCCGGATTTTGCACCAAAAGCCCCGTTTTTCGATCCTTTTCGTATTTCGGGTGTTCCTCCCTCTGTGATTTTCTGAAAATCCAATATTTGATGCTTGAAAACGATTGATCTTCACCGACATCTCGGATCCGCCGTCGAAAGCATGAAATCATCACCGATCGCTCCAAGATCGCCAACCGGCTGACCAAGAAAGTACACTTTCTGTCCGACCGATCGTGAAATCGACAAGACAGATGTCACCGGCCCACCAACATCAATCAATGTATGAGATTGCACTGCAATCCGACATCAAACAATGCGTGGATCCACCTGTGATGATCGCAAGAAGAATCTCAAAAGACGCGGCGCGGCCCGCGACTCTTCACATGCCTTGGTGACCACTTAATGACGTTAATTGACCCGTTTATGACAACTTAATGCGGTCATTAACTCATTATTATGGATGGCCCAATCAGATTCAAGCATTTGGGAGTTACAAATCCAAGTAATCATGGCATTAAACCCATGAAACTCCCATCATCATGAAGCATAAAGGCAATTAAAAGCCCACTACCTTCATCGGCCAATCACAAGCCATGAAAAAGGAGTTACAAAATCAACTTGTAACTCCTCATCAATGCTCTCATCATGGCCATCAATGCCCATAACCACCCTATGGCTACCAAAAGCCTATAAAAGGAGATCCATTTCCAAGAGAAGGATCATGATTGACATCTATCGACTTGAAATTCTGCACTTCTCCCAAAGAAATCCAGACGAAGTCCTGCTGCTCTGCTGCAAAGAACATCACAAGGTGATCAACGTCCCTTGGGGGGCCACCCCCCCAAGGTCACCTCCTTCTCCAACATGGCCTAAACGCGGTTTTTCAGCCCGTTTACTCGGTTTTTCATTGGATATAGGACCTTCTCTTTCTCCTTGTCCTTTAAAAAATTGAGGTTAGGAGCCAAGCCAAAGAATCAAAACATCACATGTTCTCATTTGAAGGATGATGGCGAAGTCCATACATGACTTGCGACCGTCAATCTCAACGTGCCCCCACAATCTCCTGAGAAGTTAGATCCATTTTCTTACTTTTCTATTGTAGTTTGTATTTCTTAAAGAGACGAAAAGAAATCACAATTCTTGTCTTTCACATTTGATGAGTTTTGTAAAATCTCCTTTCACGGCAAAATCGCCTTCTACGGCAAACAAACAAAAATGCCTCCTATGACATTCTAAAAAAACAAACTTGTCTCTTTTCTTAATATTAATGCAATTTGAAAAGTTAGAAAAAAGGATTGATTTCCTTTCCACTTGTGAAGGTGAATCTCCGAATTATCACCATTCCAAATTCCAAGTAGAAAGTAAATCTGGCATACCCGTACAAAAAATGTTGATGCCCGAGATTTTCCCTCGTCCGCCGAGACCCAGGTCAGCCCCCGGGGTGCGGAAGGAGAGGACGGAAGATTTCTTTCGGGTCCATCAAGTTGGCATACCCGGTGGGACACGTTGACTTGAGAACGTGATGCTTTGATCACTTGGCTCCTTTCTAGTTGGTGGCCTATGTTGCATTTTGCATCGAAAAAAAAAAACATGAGATGGGATTTCAATTATTCTTTCTCAGTTCAACAAAAAAACAAAAAAAAAAAAAAAACAAATCTGATCTCTTTTCCTTAAAAACTCAACTTTGAGAAATTTTGATCTTTCCCCTCTTCGAACTTGATAGGTCATAGAAATGTTTGAAGCTATCGTTCATATCGGGGATTAGGCCATCTTTTCTCTTTGATGAGTCCAGTTGGGATTTCGAAAAAAAAAAAAAAACACCTTCATTTCAAATTAAAAAAAAAATGCTCTCTTTCTCAAGATTCAACTTTGAGAAATTTTGATCCTCTCATCTTTGAACTTTATAGCTCACAGAAATGTTCGCAGCTATCGTTCATATCGAGGATTGGGCCATCTTTTCTCTTTGATGAGTCCAATTGGGATTTCAAAAAAATTTATTTCAAAAAAAAAAAATTCAGTTTTCTTTCTTTTGGGCTCAAAATTGAGAAATCTTGGTTCTTTCCTTTTCGGATTTAACGCTCGCAGAAATGTTGAGCCTTTGTTCGGATTGGAACACCTTTTGCTCTCTTTGATGAGTTCATTAGAAATCTTTCAAAAAGGGTTCAAAAAAAAAAAACACTAAGGTTGCACCAATTGCGCTCTTTGACTAAAGTGGATTCAAGAAAAGCCTTGTCCAGAGTGTGGAGACAGCTAGATTGTTCGAGGCAAGGGTCCTCCAAACGGGTTCATTAAGTAATCCTACCCTTACCTGGGGGCTAATCTATCTACTAAGGTTTCATAAGATCGAATTGGAAACCTATGTGCATTTTTCATAAAAAAAAGAAAGAAAAACTCCCGTCATTTTTGAGTTCAGAATTGAGAAATCTTGGTTCTTTTCCCTTTCGGATTTAACGCTCACAGAAATGTTGAGTTGTGGTTCGGATTGGAATACCATTTGCTCTCTTTGATGAATTTAATCTTGACCTTTCAAAAAAAAAAAAAAACTTCCGACATTACTGGATTCACATCCGAGAAATTCTGGTTCCTTCCCTTCTGGATTTAGCGCTTGTAGAAATGTTGAGCCTTTTTTCGGATTGGAACACCATTTGCTCTCCTTTATGAATCCAAATTTGACCTTTCAAAAAAATCCCATCTCGTGTCCTTCCCAAGGATGGGATTTGTAACATTTGTGCCTAGCGGTGCTAGTACGCCCTTTCGGGTCTACTGTATTCGTGACCGACACATTTGTATCTCCAACCTTATATCATTTTACCTTGAGTGAGCCTTGCTTCTCGGTAATTTGAATTAAGGTCTACAATTGTTTCTAGCAATCACTGGAACGCTCACTCTGAGCCTACCATACTTGCATTTTAGAACAATTATATATATACTCTATGGCTTTTTGCCTTCTTCATCTTGCTTGGGCCGGGCCATGTCCCCTCGAGTGATTTGAAAAGACGAAACCATAGTTGTTCTCCATTTATGATCACCATATTCTTGTGATTACTAATGGATTTGTTCTTGTTTCAGAAGTTTTCTAAAACTAACAATGGCAGCTTCATTGACCATCACTTTCGATGAAAACAAGTACCTGCTTATGCTTCAAGACAAGCAAAACAAGCATAAGCGCCCTGCCAGTTTCCGAAGTGTCATCCCCCTCGACAACTCTCGAAACACCGGGTCAACTTCAACTCCTCGGACCATCGTCTTCGGATCGCTGGGACCATTCCCACTTCCCGCAGAAGACACTGTACCTGCCAAGAAGCAGAAAACCGCCCCGCAACGTGTCACTAACATGGCACCAAGGGCGAACATGAAGAAGCTTGAAGCCCGTGACGCTCCCACGAAGCCTCAATCCACAAGAAACCAGGTTTACCCCAAAACTTGGTCCCCGAGATCTTCACCAAAGCAACGAAGGTCCCAAACATCTGCAAAGCCAGCATACCTGGCCCTTCTCAAAGAGAATCGGTTCTACCCTCTCTTTTACATGAAAGAGGAGAAACCTACCCTCCACCCAAAGAACAAACAAAATCATCATGAGCCGGCTTGCTCCTACAAGCCCAAAATCAAATCCTGCATTGTTAGGCCTACGCAAAAACATGCTGAAGCCTGCACTCCCGCATGTCGACCCTTCATCTCAACAGGGGCCGAGCTCGCAAAATTCAAGTCTTCATTGCGACAGACAAAGGACCGCGTCCAGATTCTGTCCTTGCCAAGCTTCAAAGAAGACAAACTCGGCTGCTGCGCACGAGGGACTACATCCTTCATCGCCAGAGCCCAGCCAGAGCTGACTGAAGCTCAAATTGTTCGTCGTATGCGTCGCCGCACTGCATATCGACAAAAGAGACTTGAGAAACAAAGAACCCAGCGTTCTACTCCCCATGTCTCAAACAAATGGGTTGAAAAAGAAAGACCCGACCAATTCGTTGCTGTTCATATGGTTGGCAAAACCAGAAAATGCCAGAAGTCAGCAACCAAAATCAGTGTTAAGACGTCCAGTGACTCACAGCGTCTCTCGAACAAGAACACATCTAGAAGAATCTTCCACTCCTCCAAGCCAAGGACACCGGAGTAACCACTCCTCAGATTTTTCATCCAGAAGAATGAGCCCCAGTTCAGTCACCAGGACGATTTCTTCGTTCAAGTCCCGAAGGATGAATGTCTTGGCTACAAGTTCTGAGCAGCCTCCACCGCATGATGACGTAATTGCACGCATCCAGCAGTTGGAGCAAGGACAACAGAGAATTGAGGCTCTGATGGAAAACCTTATTCTCACGCTACAGCGTCCACCACCTAACAATGAAACCCCTCCGAATCATGAAGATGACGAGGGTAATGCAGAAAATAATGAGTCTCGCGCCCTTACCAGAAAGGACGTGGACGATATCCTTGCAAAAGCAAAAGAAGAGGATCCATTGAAAGAACATGGGATCAAGCCACCCTACCCTCTATGGATGGACTCGGTTCTGTTCCCTGCAAAATTCAAACAACCTACTCTCCAGACATATACTGGGAAAGGTTCAGCCAGACAGCATGTCATCCATTTCAAGATCCTGACGGGAGCTATTGCGGATCAAGATGCCATCAAGATTCGCCTCTTCGCAAGTACCCTAAAAGGTACAGCTTTTGATTGGTACTCCACTCTGCCGGAGAACTCCATCCAAAACTGGGTTATGCTGGAGACACGCTTCGTGACCCACTTCCAAGGTGAGGATCATCCTGTTACTATGGCTCAACTCTGCAGCCTAAAACAGGGAGAGAATGAGTCAACATACAACTTCATTCACAAGTGGAAGGCAATGGCGTACAAATGCTCAGATGTACTACCACAAGCGTCGCTAGTCAACATCTGCCGTAACAATATGAGAGCAAAAATTCGCTCCATGATCATCGGCAACAAATCAAAGAACCTGGGGGAACTTCTCGAAGCTTCTATGGAAGCTGAAATGGTGATCAAAGACCTCAACAGTCAGAAATCATCAAAGAAAGAGCCGACTGCTGTTACAACCTCAAAACCAAAGAAAAAGGAGGTTCTCAATGTGCAGACTAAATCAGCTCCTCAGCAGCCAAAGAAACCTGAAAACAAAACTGCAGGTAAAAGACCTGAACTCTCTGATGCCTTCAAAGAACGTGTAGAAAAGAAATATCCGTTCGATGAAGATGTTGAAGAAATCTTTGAGGCTCTCCTAGCAAATGGCAAACTCATTTTGCCAGAGCCCAAAAGACCGGGAGATGTTGGCAAAACCAATGATCCCGGATACTGTCCATACCATCAGATGATCTCACATCCTCTCAATCAATGCTTCGTTGTGAGAGAGAAGATCAATGAGATGTGGAAAAAACGGAGTCATAACCTTTGATAAAAACTATGGCCCCGCCTCTGTCAACATGGTGTCATATCGGCAACCTTCAAAGTCACCGAAGGAGAAAATCACTACTTCATTCAAGGTGATAAAAATGGCTCAAGCGTCCCAAGAATTGGTTCCCTATCCAACATCAGATGGACAACCTATATGGGTGCATCCCGATCTCCTAGATGATGAAAATTGGGAGGTCGTCAAAACAAAGCCGACCGCTCAGCAGCAAAGGCAAGCCAAGAGACAACTCTGCAAGCTCAAATAGCAGCATAAGTCTCAACCAAAACAAGAAGTCCTTAAAAAAGCAGAAACTTCTTCCACTGCTTCACTTGGGACGACGAAAGAATCTCTTCCCAAGACCTCCAAGGCGGTAAGAAAATTCACCCTTGATGATTTCATGCCACCTCTATACAAAAATGAAACTATGCAGGGGGCATCATACTCTTGCAACTCGGTAGTTGGATTCTCCATGGATGGATACGAATCCAGTGACACTGCCAGTGATATCAATGAGTGGGAAGAATCCCTTGGAAAAGGAGAATACCTCTCCGACGAGGAATGGATTCCCGAGTCTCATCTTATGCCAATAATCTGGTATAACCCATTACAGCCACAAGGATCTTAGTCTGATGATTGTTGACACCAAAAAAGTCAATATATCTCCTCAACATCAAGAAGCCTCCTGAAGCTGCATCCTGCTAAAAATAGGCAAGGCTACTTCAAGCATCAAATTTTGTCAGAATCAGACAGAAACTGAGAGATCCTTCAAGACAGCTAAAAGAGGGGTACACCTGAGGTTTCGGGTCATTCCGACATCGTTTGGCCCAACTTCACCGCTCCAACAGCTAAACAGGCGCTCCCGGCGGCAACATCATCAAAGACACCAAAACTTTGATCAAAGCCTACGGATGACTCCAGAATGTCTCCAAAGGGCTCCATGCCAAATTTCAAGTCAAACCAACAACATTTGACCCCCCATCAATGCTCGAGCAGCAAAATCAAGCCTCCCGGCGGCGGGAACCACCAAAGCCATCACTCATCAAACAAAATACATGAGTGGCTTCAACATGCTTCCAAAAGGTTGTACGTCAAATTTCAAGTCATTCCGACAATGTTTGACCAGGTTTCAATGCTCCGAGAGAAAATCAAGCCTACCGGCGGCGGAGCAACCCGGGACCATGACATCCAAAACGAAGCCCATGGAACGTCTCAAAATGACTCCAATAGGCTCCTCGTCAAATTTCAGGTCAATCGGACATCGTTTGACCACATATCAAAGCTCGGCATTTTCCCCGTAGCAAAATCAAGTGAAGCATCGATGGGACCCCAAACGGCTTCAAAACTCAAATAAAAGCCCATGGTTGATCCTATCCACTACTCAAGAAGCTTCACATCAATTTTCAGGTCATTCCGACATTGTTGGACCTAGTTTCGACGCTTGACGGAAAATCGGCTACAAAGTCTTCGGCTTTCCCAAAAAATAGGAAACTTTGTGCTCCGATTTCGTGAGGGTTCTCGTCAAGATTTTTTCAAGAAAATCAAGTCAATAATTGAGGAAAAATGTCAAGAAAAATACAGAAGAAAAAAGGAACGAAAAAGACGAAAAAACGGCCGAAAACGATGCTCGGCGACCAAATGGGCCGAAGCCCTATGGTCGCCGGCGACCCTGGAAATTCGGGTCACCGGATTTTGCGCCAAATCGTCTGTTTTCCGATTCTTTTCGCGTTTCGGGTGTTCTGGCCTCTGTGATTTTCTGAAAATCCAATGTTTGGTGCTTCAAAATCACTGATCTTCGTCGACATCTCGGATCCGCCGTCAAAAGCATGAAATCATCACTGATCGCCTCAAGATCGCCAACCGGCTGACCAAGAAAGTGCACTTTCTGTCCGACCGATCGTGAAATCGACAAGACAGATGTCACCGGCCCACCAACGTCAATCAATGTCTGAAATTGCATCGCAATCCGACATCAAATAATGCGTGGATCCACCCGTGATGATCGCAAGAAGAATCTCAAAAGGCGCAGCACGGCCCGCGACTCTTCACATGCCTTGGCAACCACTTAATGTCGTTAATTGACCCATTAAAGCAGTCATTAACTCATTATTTTGGACAGCCCAATCAGAACCAAGCATTTGTGAGTTACAAATCCAAGCAATCATGGCATTAAACCCATGAAACTCCCATCATCATGAAGCATAAAGGTGATTAAATGCCCACTACCTTCATCGGCCAATCACAAGCCTTGAAAAAGGAGTTACAAAATCAACTTGTAACTCCTCATCAATTCTTTCATCATGGCCATCAATGCCAATAAACACCTCATGGCTACCAAGAGCCTATAAAAGGAGGTCCATTCCAAGAAGAAAGCATGGTGAAAAGAGATCCCAAGTGCAAGCTCTGAAAATTCAGAAAATCCAAGAGAGAGACGAAGTCCTGCTACTTTGCTCCCGGAAGCACCACAAGATGATCAACGTCCCTTGGGGGGCCACCCCCCCCCCCCCCCCCCCCCCCCCCACCCACCCAAAGGTCACCTCGTTCTCCAACATGGCCTAAACGCGGCTTTTCAGCCCGTTTACTCGGTTTTTCATTGGATATAGGACCTTCTCTTGGTCCTTGTCCTTTAAAAAGCTGAGGTTAGGAGCCAAGCCAAAGAATCAAAGCATCACATGTTCTCATTTGAAGGACGATGGCGAAGCCCATACATGACTTGTGACCGTCGATCTCAACGTGTCCCCACAATCTCCTGAGAAGTTAGATCCATTTTCTTCCTTTTCTATTGTAGTTTGTATTTCTTAAAGAGACAAAAAGAAATCACAATTCTTGTCTTTCATATTTGATGAGTTTTGTAAAAACGCCTTTCACGGCAAAATCGCCTTTCATGGCAAACAAACAAAAACGCCTCTTACGGCATTCTAAAAACTTGTCTCTTTTCTTAATATTTATGCAATTTGAAAAGTTAGAAAAAAGGATTGATTTCTTTTCTACTTGTGAAGGTGAATCTCCGGATTATCACTATTCCAAATTCCAAGTAGAAAGTAAATCTGGCATACCCGTACAAAAATTGTTGATGCCTGAGATCTTCCCTCCTCCGCCGAGACCCAGGTTAGCCCCCGGGGTGCGGACGGAGAGGACGGAAGATTCCCCCTTTTTCGAGTCCATCAATGATGAAGAAGACCAGGACCCTGTTCAAGAAAATGCTGTCAATCCAGCACCAACCAGTGCTTCGGTGGAACCTAACATTGGTGAACCACGAGGAGCGGATGGCGAAGAAGATTTGGCTCCTATGCCTGATCTTGAGGAATATGCAAAAATCTTGCAACATCTTGCCATAGAGCATGAGCAGGTTCGCATTAATGATCTTCGTCATGATCCAGAACCGGAAGTCCCTGAAAATCAGCGGGAACTTTATCCTTTAACTCCTGAAAATGGAGAAAACAGTTGGATCGATGATCCTCTTACATCTGAGGATGAGTCTGATTCCCAACAGTCTGCACTGGGGGCATCTCCTATTAGGATAACCTGAGGGATGATCTCCCAGACGAATTTGTCTACAATGTGGAAACTTCCTTGTCAAATGCTTCATGGGACATGTACTTTGACGGTGCAACCAGGACAAATGAAAAAGGAAAGCAAATATCGGGAATCGGCATCCTCTTTGTCAGCCCCGACAAGTACATAATTCCACACGCCTTCTCGCTACTGGAACCATTTTCAAACAATGCAGCTGAGTACCAAGCCCTGATTGTAGGATTGGAACTCGCCCTCGAATCCGGCATCACCACGCTGGAAGCATTTGGGGACTCTCAACTGGTCGTCAACCAGATGAATCAAAAATATGAAGTCAGGAAGCCTGATTTGCTACCTTACTACAATAAGGCGTTGTCGCTTCGACAAAAATTCAATATCTGCCATATCACCCACATCCTCAGAGGTGAAAACATCCGTGCAGATGCCCTGGCTGGACTTGCCGCATCCATGACAATCCAAGAAGGGGAAAACATGCAAGTCACAGTGTGTCAAAGAAGAATTTTCCCTCCTCTCAACACACACCAAGCAGTTGCTGAATGCCACCAAGTGGTTGGAAGTCGGATGTCCATCCTCAAACCTCCGATTGGAGACTGGAGAGATCCGTTCCTTGATTACATCATGTTCGGAATCCTACCTGAAGATCCAAAAGAGCGGGTAAGCATCTAAAGACGAGCCCCAAACTTTCATTTGGATATACCTTCAAAAGCACTTTACAGAAAATCCTTCAACGGAGTACTCCTACGCTGCTTATCACAACAAGAGGCTGAGGAAACTCTCGAAGAAGTACATGCTGGTCTTTGTGGAGCCCATCAGGCTGGCCCTAAGCTCTACAACCAGATAAAAAGGCTAGGTTACTATTGGCCTACCATGGTAACTGATGCAATACAATTTGCCAAGCGCTGCCAAAAATGCCAGATTCACGGAGATTATGTCCACATGCCTCCAGAATGGCTACATCCAACAGCAATCTCATGGCCTTTCGAAGCCTGGGGAATGGACATCATAGGTCCTATTTCTCCCCCATCGAGCAAAGGTCATCCCTTCATCTTCGCCGCTACGGATTATTTCTCCAAGTGGTCAGAAGCATTTGCGCTCAGCGAAATGAAGAGTTCATCAGTCCTTCAGTTCTGGCGCACCAACATTATTTGTCGCTTCGGCATACCTAAAAGATTCGTCCATAATAACGGACCGCAATTCCGGGATCACAGATTCTATAGGTTCTGCGACAAGTACAAAATCCAAAGTTGTCCTTCGACTCCATATAATCCAGCAGCGAATGGACTAGCAGAAGCCTTCAACAAGACACTCTGCAAAATTCTCAAGAAAATGGTCTCTAGTCACAAAAGAGACTGGGGCGACAAACTGCTAGAAGCTTTGTGGGCCTATCGAACCACCGTTCGAGGACCAACCCATAGTACACCATTCTCTTTGGTCTATGGATGCGAAGCTGTTGTCCCTTTGGAAGTACAAATTCCTTCCTTAAGGGTATCTTTGCAAAATGACATGACGCAAGAAAGCAATGTCAAATTGAGACTCCAAGAGCTAGATAATCTCGATGAAAGACGACTCGAAGCTCTACAAAGCATTGAGTTGTACCAAGCACGCATGGCAGGATCTTTCGACAAGAAGGTCAGGCAACGCGCCTACAAAAAGGGTGACTTGGTTCTTGCAGTAAAAAGACCCATAGTCTTTGCCCACAAATTCAAAGGCAAATTTGAACCAAAATGGGAGGGACCCTTCGTCATCGACAAAGTCTTCTCCAATGGCGCATACGCTCTTCTAAACATGGAAGGAGACAGATGTATGCTACCCATCAACGGCAAGTTCTTGAAGCGGTACTACCCTTGAAGGCTTCCTCAAACGGGTTAGAGCGATATCTACACGGCCAAAGCCGATTTCCAAGGTACTTGCTTGTCAAACCCACCTCTTTTGAAATTTTCATCTTTATGTTGAAGTTTCCAAAAAAAAATCTCTTAAAACAATGCTTACTTTCATCGTTTCATTGTTCAAAAAAAAAAAAAAAATCAAAATCCAAAAATCCAAGTTTAGGAGCCTCTTCCCAGACTTGACCAAAATTTCGATCCTTGAACCCAAAATTCATGGTTTGAAACAAAAATCGGGACTTAGGAATTTTCACCCTAGACCGCCTCGGCTTTTACAACCAAAATGGTTTTAAGTCAAAATTTATGACCTTCGTGTCTTTAAACAAAAATTTTGGTTTTTAGAAACCGCGGGGAAACGACATTCAGTCGATACTCGCAAAACCCAAAAAAACCGGAAGGATGCGAGCCCCATTCGATACTTCCAAAACCCAGAAATCGCAAGGAAGCGAACCCCATTCGATACTTGCAAAATTTCAAAAAATCGTGGAGAAGCAACAAACCAGTTGATACCCACAACCCAAATTTCAAATGGTTCGAGAAAACCTCAAATTTCAAAAAGTCGCGGAGAAACGACATCAAAGTCAGTACTCGCAAAACCAAAAGTTTTGGGAAAAGCAGGGAAGCGACGCTTAGTCGATATTTGCACCCCAATTCGCGAGGAAGCGACATTCCATCGATACTCGCAAAACCTAACCCGCGAGGAAGTGACATTCCATCAATACTCGCAAAACCGAATGAGCAAGGAAGCGACATTCCATCGATACTTGCAAGACCATTCAGCGGGGAGGCGACATTTAGTCGTTACCTGCATTTTGAAAACCAAAACTCGGCTATAAGCGCCAAAATCCGGCTATAAATGCCAAAAATTCGGCTATAAATGCCAAAAACAAATTTTTTCGGCTATAAACGCCAAAATCGGCTTTCATGCCATCTCAAAATCGGCTTTCATGCCAATAAAACAAAACTTGATTTTCAAAAAACTCGGCTATAAACGCCAAAATCTGGCTATAAACGCCAAAACTCGGCTATAAACGCCAAATCCGGCTATAAATGCCAAAAACAAAATTTTTCGGCTATAAACGCCAAAATCGGCTTTCATGCCATCTCAAAATCGGCTCTCATGCAACAAAACAAAATTTTTGGCTCTCATGCCATCTCAAAATTCGGCTATAAATGCCAAAACAAAACAAAAAAAAATCGGCTATAAACGCCAAAATCTGGCTATAAATGCCAAAATTCGGCTATAAACGCCAAGACAAACAAAACAAAATTCGGCTTCTATGCCATTCTAAAATTCGGCTTTCACGCCATCCAAAAATTTTTGGCTCCCATGCCGCAAAACAAATTTTGGCTCTTACGCCACAAAATTAGGCTTTCTCGCCATCCAAATTTTGGTTTTTAAACCATCAAAAACAAGGCTTTCCGCCACAAAATTGGCTTTCATGCCCAAAACAACCCTTTGACAAAAGATTTTCACAAAATGACAACCTTTTGATCAAATCCTTAAACAAACATTCCCATCAAACTTTTGCTCAAAATTGTTTTCATCAAAAAATGATTTAAGTGAAAGGAAGGGGATACAAAATATAGTACCAAAATTGTTTATACATAGAGGTGCCAAAAAAAAAAGAAAAAGGAAAAAGAGTTTGTTACAACTCAGGAGCTCAATCCAACATGGTCTTCAACCAAAGGTTCAACTCCTCAAGCAGACCCTTGGCCTTAACTTCCAAAGTTTTTAGGCCACGCTCCTTCAAAATGTCCCCATAAAAAGAGGCGGAATGCTGTGACCCATCTGCAGCACGAGGAAGTTCTTCCCAGAGGACTTGTCACTGCTCATGCTCCTGAGTCTTCCTCCGGACATTACCTTCAACTTCCTCAACCTGGCGAATAAGAGTCCCCTCTTTCTCCCAAGCCTGCTGAACAGCCGCATTGAAAGATCTAGCAGACCGACGAGGTGCGTCAGTAACAGGACATTTACCTTGTTTGTTCTAGAAGAACTGCCTGGAAAAGATGGAAGAGAAAAGATCAATCAACATCAAAATGACAGAATTCTGCTACAAAAAATTCTAGCAAAATTTTGACATGGTTCCGGGGCAATTCCAACAAAAAGGAAAATACTCGGAAAAAGACAGGAAGCCTGAAGATGAGCTCAACATTGCTGCGAGCTCATAGTCAGTGGAGAATTCTCAAAGAAGGCTCGAACTCAACATCGCTGCGAGAACAAGCCAATCTCATCAAACTTCCGCAAAATCTGGAAAAGAGCTCAACATTGCTGCGAGCTTCAGAATCCAAAAATTGCAAAACTTCCTCAAAATCCAGCAAGACCGAGAAAGAGCTCAACATCCCTGCGAGCTCAAAATCCCGATACTTGCAAAAGATTTTCAGGTATGCATCATCATACTTCCAAATCCATTTACAAAAATCATGCATCACAAGTATATCATCATGCATTAGATGCTAGGAAAACCTTGACCAAAGTTTGACCAATTCCAACCCAATTTGGTCAAAACCAATCAAACTTTGTCGAAGTTAAAAATCATGTTGGCTTGATCTAGAGACTCTAGCCTTCTATCTTGATGCATCAAACAAAAAAAAAATGCATACATATTGAAATTGCATAGCCTCATTATCATAGTGAGCAAACCGTGAAAAGAAAAAAAAAAGAGAAAAAAAAAGAAAGAAAGAAAAAAGAGAAGCACGAAAAAAAAAAAAAAAGAAAAACGTGCATGACAAGAAAAGAAAAAGAAGAAAAAACAAATGAAGAAGCTACTTCTACAATGGAGATTCTTGAGGAAGAAAACTTACTTGAAGCCATTGATGGAGAAGAAGAAGAAAAGCTTGGAGATCCTTGAAGAAGAGAAAGCACTTCTTATCTTGGAGAGCACTCTTGAAGATTTCTTGCAAAAAGAAAGCAATGGAGCAAAAGCATCAACCCTCCTTGCTTTTATAGAAGAGAGCAAGCCAAAAGAGGAAACAAGGAGAAAAGAAAGGAGGTAAGTGCTAAAATTTAGCTACTTTCCCAAAGAGAAAGATATTTTGAGAGAATCTTTCCACAAAAAGAAAACTTGAGAAATTCTCTCCAAGTAAAGATATTTTTAGATATTCTCTATACAAAAGAGATATTTTTGGATATTCTTTACAAATATGACACTATATGAGATCTAGGCCATCTCCAAAGCCTAAGGTCCCATGAGGTTAGCCTATATGAGCCAGGTTTGACCACCTAGGCACTAAAAGTGGCTTTTAGTCAAAATATTCCTCTTACCAAGAGCACAAAAAAAAAAAAAAAAAAAAAGAAAAGAGCAAAAAAAAAAGAAAAAGTCCCATGCCTCTTTTGAGTTGATGGGACCATTAAAAAAAAAAGAAAAAAGAAAGTCTCATGAGTTTCCAAAAACCAAACCATCCAACCTCATGAACCAAATTGAGCCAAAATCTTGAAATTGACATTTCACAAAACCAAATTCCGGTCCCCTAGCTCGCCACATACAGCTTGTTAGGTCACAAGACCAAAACCAAAATCAAAATCCAAAACCTACAAACCAAATCTGACCCCCCAACCTGCCACATACAGCTTGTTGGGTCACAAGGTCAAAATCAAAATCAAACCCCGACCCCCTAACCTGCCACATACAGCTTGTTAGGTCACAAGGTCAAAAAACTAAAATCCAAATACCCCATGTCATTTTCAAAACTTTGCCTTGAGATGGTACGTGATCCCTCTCACTACCATAAAATTCCCCAGGAAACTCAGAAGGCTATTCAAAAAAAAAAAAAAAAAAAAAAAAAAAAAAAAAAAGCTCAAGACTCTTGGTGAAGTTGGAATCTCTCCTCCAAGTTTCTCTTCGAGGCACATCGACTCCAAAAAGCTACTCCTCGCTGTACCTCGAGGGGGCATTTGTTGACACCAAAAAAGTCAATATGTCTCCTCAACATCAAGAAGCCTCCGGAAGCTGCATCCTGCTAAAAATAGGCAAGGCTACTTCAAGTATCAGATTTTGTCAGAATCAGACAGAAACTGAGAGATCCTTCAAGACAGCTAAAAGAGGGGTACAACTGAGGTTTCGGGTCATTCCGACATCGTTTGGCCCAACTTCACCGCTCCGACAGCTAAACAGGCGCTCCCGGCGGCAACATCATCAAAGACAGCAAAACTTTAATCAAAGCCTACGGATGACTCCAGAATGTCTCCAAAGGGCTCCATGCCAAATTTCAAGTCAAACCGACAACGTTCGACCCTCCATCATTGCTCGAGCAGCAAAATCAAGCCTCCCGACGGCGGGAACCACCGAAGCCATCACTCATCAAACAAAATACATGAGTGGCTTCAACATGCTTCCAAAAGGCTGCACGTCAAATTTCAGGTCATTCCGACAACATTTGACCGGGTTTCGATGCTCCAAGAGAAAATCAAGCCTACCAGCGGCGGAGCAACCCGGGACCATCACATCCAAAACGGAGCCCATGGAACGTCTCAAAATGACTCCAATAGGCTCCCCGTCAAATTTCAGGTCAATCGGACATCGTTTGACCACATATCAAAGCTCGGCATTTTCCCCGCAGCAAAATCAAGTGAAGCATCGATGGGACCCCAAATGGCTTCAAAACTCAAATAAAAGCCATGGTTGGTCCTATCCACTGCTCAAGAAGCTTCACCTCAATTTTCAGGTCATTCCGACATCGTTTGACCTAGTTTCGACGCTTGACGGAAAATCGGCTACAAAGTCTTCGGCTTTCCCGAAAAATAGGAAACTTTGTGCTCCGATTTCACGAGGGTTCTCGTCAAGATTTCTCCAAGAAAATCAAGTCAATAATTGAGGAAAAATGTCAAGAAAAATACAGAAGAAAAAAGGGACGAAAAAACGGCCGAAACGACGCTCGGCGACCAAACGGGCCGAAGCCCCAAGGTCGCCGGCGACCTTGGGTGCATGGTTGCCCGGTGACCTTGGAAATCCGGGTCGCCGGATTTTGCGCCGAAATGTCCGATTTCGATTCTTTTTCGCATTTCGGGTGTTCTGGCCTCTGTGATTTTCTGAAAATCCAATGTTTGGTGCTTCAAAACCACTGATCTTCATCGACATCTCGGATCCGCCGTCAAAAGCATGAAATCATCACCGATCACTTCAAGATCGCCAACCGGCCGACCAAGAAAGTGCACTTTCTGTCCGACTGATCGTGAAATCGACAAGACAGATGTCACCGACCCGCCAACATCAATCAATGTCTGAAATTGCATCGCAATCCGACATCAAATAATGCGTGGATCCACCCGTGATGATCGCAAGAAGAATCTCAAAAGGCGCAGCGCGGCCCGCGACTCTTCACATGCCTTGGCAACCACTTAATGTCGTTAATTGACCCATTAAAGCAGTCATTAACTCATTATTTTGGACGGCCCAATCAGAACCAAGCATTTGAGAGTTACAAATCCAAGCAATCATGGCATTAAACCCATGAAACTCTCATCATCATGAAGTATAAAGGTGATTGAATGCCCACTACCTTCATCGGCCAATCACAAGCCTTGAAAAAGGAGTTACAAAATCAACTTGTAACTCCTCATCAATTCTTTCATCATGGCCATCAATGCCAATAAACACCTCATGGCTACCAAAAGCCTATAAAAGGAGGTCCATTCCAAGAAGAAAGCATGATGAGAAGAGATCCCAAGTGCAAGCTCTGAAAATCCAGAAAATCCAAGAGAGAGACGAAGTCCTGCTACTTTGCTCCCAGAAGCACCACAAGGTGATCAACGTCCCTTGGGGGGCCACCCCCCCAAGGTCACCTCCTTCTCCAACATGGCCTAAACACGGCTTTTCAGCCCGTTTACTCGGTTTTTCATTGGATATAGGACCTTCTCTTGGTCCTTGTCCTTTAAAAAACTGAGGTTAGGAGCCAAGCCAAAGAATCAAAGCATCACATGTTCTCATTTGAAGGACGATGGCAAAGCCCATACATGACTTGCGACCGTCGATCTCAACGTGTCCCCACAATCTCCTGAGAAGTTAGATCCCTTTTCTTCCTTTTCTATTGTAGTTTGTATTTCTTAAAGAGACAAAAAGAAATCACAATTCTTGTCTTTCATATTTGATGAGTTTTGTAAAAACGCCTTTCACGGCAAAATCGCCTTTCTCGGCAAACAAACAAAAACGCCTCTTACGACATTCTAAAAACTTGTCTATTTTCTTAATATTCATGCAATTTGAAAAGTTAGAAAAAAGGATTGATTTCCTTTCCACTTGTGAAGGTGAATCTCCGGATTATCACTATTCCAAATTCCAAGTAGAAAGTAAATCTGGCATACCCGTACAAAATGTTGATGCCCGAGATCTTCCCTCCTCCGCCGAGACCCAGGTCAGCCCCCGGGGTGCGGAGGGAGAGGACAGAAGATTCCTCATTTTTTCGGGTACATCAGTCCCAAACATTTTCAAAGCCAGCATACCTGGCCCCTCTCAAGGAGAATCGGTTCTACCCTCTCTCTTATATGAAAGAGGAGAAACCTACCCTCCACCCAAAAAACAAACAAAATCACCATGAGCCGGCTTGCTCCTATAAGCCCAAAATCAAATCCTGCATCGTTAGGCCTCCGCGAAAACATGCTGAAGCCTACACTCCCGCGGGTCGACCCTTCATCTCAATAGGGGCCGAGCTCGCAAAATTCAAGTCTTCATTGCGACAGACAAAGGACCGCGTCCAGATTCTGTCCTTGCCCAGCTTCAAAGAAGACAAACTCGGCTGCTGCGCACGAGGGACTACATCCTTCATCGCCAGAGCCCAGCCAGAGCTGACTGAAGCTCAAATTCCTCGTCGTATGCGTCGCCGCACTACATATCGACAAAAGAGACTCGAGAAACAAACAACCCATCATTCTACTCTCCATGTCTCAAACAAATGGGTCGAAAAAGAAAGACCCGACCAATTCGTTGCTGTTCATATGGTTGGCAAAACCAGAAAACACCAGAAGTTAGCAACCAAAATCAGTGTTAGACGTCCAGTGACTCGCAGCGTCTCTCAGACAAGAACACATCTGGAAGAATCTTCCACTCCTCCAAGCCGAGGACACTGGAGTAACCACTCCTCAGATTCTTCATCCAGAAGAATGATCCCCAGGTCAGTCACCGGGACGATTTCTTCGTTCGAATCCCGAGGGATGAACGTCTTGGCTACAAGTTCTGAGCCGCCTCCACCGCCTGATGACGTAACCGCAAGCATCCAGCAGTTGGAGCAAGGACAACAGAGAATTGAGGCTCCGATGGAAAACCTTATTCTCACTCTGCAGCGTCCACCACCTAACAATGAAACCCCTCTGAATCATGAAGATGACGAGGGAATGCAGAAAACAATGAGTCTCGCGCCCTTACCAGAAAGGACGTGGACGATATCCTCGCGAAAGTAAAAGAAGAGGATACATCGAAGGAACATGGGATCAAGCCACCTTACCCTTTATGGATGGACTCGGTTCCGTTCCCTGCAAAATTCAAACAACCTACCCTCCAGACATATACGGGGAAAGGTTCGGCTAGACAGCATGTCATCCATTTCAAGATCCTGACGGGAGCCATTGCGGATCAAGATACCCTCAAGATTCGCCTCTTTGCAAGTACCCTAAAAGGTACAGCCTTTGATTGGTACTCCACTCTGCCGGAGAACTCCATTCAGAACTGGGCTATGCTAGAGACACGCTTCCTGACCCACTTCCAAGGTGAGGATCATCCTGTTACTATGGCTCAACTCTGTAGCTTAAAACAGGGAGAGAATGAGTCGACATACGACTTCATTCACAAATGGAAGGCAATGGCGTAAAAATGCCCAGATGTACTGCCACAAGCGTCGCTAGTCGACATCTGCCGTAACAATATGAGAGCAAAAATTCACTCCATGATCATCGGCAACAAATCAAAGAACCAGGGAGAACTTCTCGAAGCTTGCATGGAAGCTGAAATGGTGATCAAAGACCTCAACAGTCAGAAATCATCAAAGAAAGAGCTGACTGCTGTTACAGCCTCAAAACCAAAGAAAAAGGAGGTTCTCAATGTGCAGACTAAATCAGCTCCTCAGCAGCCAAAGAAACCTGAAAACAAAACTACAGGTAAAAGACCTGAACTCTCTGATGCCTTCAAAGAACGTGTAGAAAAGAAATATCCGTTCGATGAAGATGTTGAAGAAATCTTTGAGGCTCTCCTAGCAAATGGCAAACTCATTTTGCCAGAGCCTAAAAGACCGAGAGATGTTGGCAAAACCAATGATCCCCGATACTGTCCAAACCATCAGATGATCTCACATCCTCTCAATCAATACTTCGTTGTGAGAGAGAAGATCAATGAGATGTAGAAAAACAGAGTCATAACCTTTGATAAAAACATGGTGTCGTGTCGGCAAACTTCAAAATCACCAAAGAAGAAGACCACTACTTCATTCAAGGTGATTAAAATGGCTCAAACGTCCCAAGAATTGGTTCCCTATCCAACATTAGATGGACAACCTATATGGGTGCATCTCGATCTCCTAGAAGATGAAAATTGGGAGATCATCAAAACAAAGCCGACCACTCAGCAGCGAAGGCAAGCCAAGAGACAACTCTGCAGGCTCAAACAGCAGCAGAAGTCTCAACCAAAACAAGAAGTCCTCGAAAAAGCAGAAACTTCTTCCACTTCTTCACTAGGGACGACTGAAGAATCTCTTTCCAAAACTTCAAAGGCGGTAAGAAAATTCACCCTTGATGATTTCATGCCACCTCTATACAAAAATGCAAATGTGCAGGGGGCATCATACTCTTGCAACTCGGTAGTTGGGTTCTCCAAGAATGGATATGAGTCCAGTGATACTGCCAGTAAAATCGATGAGTGGGAAGAATCCCTTGAAACAGGAGAATACCTCTCCGACGAGGAATGGATTCCCGAGTCTCATCTTATGCCAGTAATCTGGTATAACCCATTACAGCAACAAGGAACTTGGTCCAATGACGAACAAAACCAGGACCCTGTTCAAGAAAATGCTGTCGATCCAGCACCAACCAATGTTCCGGTAGAACCCAACATGGGCAAACCACAAGGAGCAGATGACGAAGAAGATTTGGCTCCTATGCCTGATCTTGAGGAATATGCAAGAATCTTGCAACATCTTGCTATAGAGCAGAAGCAGGATCGCATCAATGATCTTCGTAATGATCCAGAACCGGAATTCCTTGAAAATCAATGGGGACTTTCTCCCTTAACTCCTGAAAATGGAGAAAACAGTTGGATCGATGATCCTCTTACATCTAAGGATGAGTCCGATTCCCAACAGTCTACACTGGGGGCATCTCCTGTTAGGATAACCTGCAATGCAATAGCTCAGGACGACAGTGCCTCTGAAGCTTCCGAAGACACGTACTCCCCAACCGGTAGCGTATCTTCTAGAGCTACATCTTCTTAGGTGACTTCCACTGAGATAACATCCTCTCAACCCTCGTCTCCTGAAGCTGTGACATCAGAACTCAAGCCTCTCCCGATTGATCATCTTGAAGAAACTTCTGCCAATGAAATCTTCTTCAATGAAAACTCAGTCAATTGGTCCCAGATACCCGATCTCACAGGCAATGTCTGGGCTAATAAAGAAAAGTTGCAGGCTGCTGTTCAGGACTTGTTCCCGGAAATTGCTCCGTACAACACAATTACTGAAGAGACGAATGCTGTTACAGAGACATCTTCAGCAAAGGATCAACCCCTTGATCCTGAGGGTGATCTTCCAAAAAAAAACCAGTCTCTAGAAACTCTTGAAGTTGGTAGAGGTACCCGTTCTGGCCGGGATTACCACAAAAATTACAACCAACCTTCTTCTTCTTATGTAAATCCTTCGGGAAAACAAGTTGTAAGCGCCCCAAGTCGCAACAATAATGAAAATGCAGGCCCGAAGAAGGCTTTCAAGTACGATTTGATTGAGCACTTCAAACACATACCTGCATGTCTGCACATCCTTGACTTATTACGAATGTCTCCACAAACTCGTAATAGTCTCGTTTCAGAATTACAAAGGCTGAATGCGGATGTCGACAAACACGCCCCACAAGTCCTACAAATTGAAATGGACTACAGGGTCAAAAAATCAAATACTCCCCCAAAGGGAGAAAAGAAGAGAACTGAGGGATCTAGCAATGAATGCCTCTCGGTACAAAAAGCAGCAAGTGCAACAATTGCTTTCGACAAGGATGACCTCCTCCTAGGCGAAACAAAGCACAACCGTCCCTTGTACTTTACGGGGTACGTCAAAGAAATGCCAGTACACAGAGTTCAGATCGATCCAGGTTCTGCACTCAACCTCATCTCTATTTCGGCACTCGAAGAGCTGGGCATCCCACCTAGCAAGCTGAGTCACATGTCTGTATCCATCTTCGGATATGACGGCAGCGTTCAAAGGCCTATTGGCAAAATCAAGTTTAAATTGCAAATCAGTGATCTTATTTCTGAAGTCACCGTGTATGCGATAAAGACCCCTTCATGTTACAATATACTCCTTGGACGCCCCTGGATACATCAGTGCATCAAGTTCGTTGGCAACGATGGCTTGGTACATCGAGAGTTTGCAGACAAAAAGCCCTTCAAAGGCAGAGATGTCCATTTTGCAGATGCTCAAATGTATAAAGATGGAAAAGAAGAACAGGAGGAAAAAATAATTGACTTTGCCGACAATCTCCAGAAAGATAAAGGCAAGGCTCCTCAGCTGTCACGCCCCCAAAACCGAGATTCGATCTTAGGGACGCGAGTTTGGGGGATTTGTATTCCCCCTCCCAGGATCCGCGTGTGTGAGGATAACAAAATTCACAACACATCAAAATATTTCGCGGAAGCTCTACAAGACGTTACGACCCGGAATCCGTATCCATCGGGTTCCGTGTCGTACTCGATCTGTCAGCCTAAGATGATCATAAACATATTTAAACTCAGACTGGAACAATTCATAATATCAAAATATACAGAGCTAACAGTAACAGGCTTATCATTACCCAAACATATTCAAGTTACAAATTAACGAGTACATTAATTACAATTCCCAAGAAACAGGCTAACAAAAGCCGTACAAAACAGCAAGCTAGAACAAATACTACCCAATGGCGTAACGTAACTCCGGAGTCAAGCATGACGTCTACATGACATCGCTGACACAACAGGCCTGCAAAACCCGTGGCTCAACAGCCTTCTGCACACGAACTAGCTCAAAGCGAGGACCTGCTATCTAGAGCACCAAAGCAGAAGAATATCAGACACGACGGTCTGGCAGGTGATCAATATAGGCAAGAGCATAAATAAAATTTGAAGTTTAAGGGAAACAAGAACTAAAAACACTTTATTGAACTTGAACAGATTTACAAGATTTAAAACCAATGCATGAACATGATACTTATCGAGAAATCACGAGTACATGCACGATATACGAAACAAGACATGAATACATATAATATCATGATTAGTAAATCCACAAAGAGCCCATCCTTTGTCCATCATACATGATGACAAGAGTAAGCACGCACGACAAGCACGACACGATCCCACATATACGGGGAATTTCCGGCCGCGGAACTGGAACACGAACACGCACGATGTGTCATTCAAGACACGACTAGTCTGCAAACAGTCCACATGTTTAAGGACCCCCAGGTAGTGGATCAAGCTAAAAGGGCAGTCCAAGCTCAGTGGTAATCACTTATATCATGAATGCACAAAACACGGCGATACTTATTCGAGAACACGCCAAAACAAGAGGGAAATCATTTAACAAGCACGACACGACGAGACTAGCAAAATAGCATAATATAAATGCTTATCAAACTTAAGAAATGATTCCCTTTTCTTATTCTTGGAACACGTCTTAAAACAAGCTTATTCTTGAAATTCGAACGAATGCACGATGATGCACGAAGCATCAAAACAAGAGCTCTGGTTCTTGAAACAATTCTTCAAACAAACTTGTACCTGAAAATCAAACGAGAACACGATGATGCATGAAGCATCAAAACAAGAGTCTTGGTTCTTGAAACAAATCTTCAAACAAACTTGTACTTGAAAATCAAACGAGAACACGATGATGCATGAAGCATCAAAACAAGAGTTCAAACACGAAATCTATCAAGTTTAGGCTAAGACCATTCATTGACCCTTGTGGAGTTGAAACCCAAATGTCGGAGTTTTGACAAGGTTTGGTGCCCCAAAAGTTATAGCACATTTTGGAATTTCAAGTGCACAAAGTCAATAAAAAGGTCTAAAACCTTGTCTAGTTTTCATTCCCGCAAAAATCCTTCAAAAACAGTACTTTTGTAACTGTCGGTCTGGGTTCAGTATCTCTACCGGTAGAAATTTCGGTTTAAGCTTCTCTACCGGCAGAACTTCCGGTAGAACCATCTCTACCGGTAGAACTACCGGTTGGAGCGCTTCTACCGGTAGAACTTCCGGTAGAACTAAGGGTTCACAGCTTTTCACACTTCTCTGCCAAAATTCGAGCCACTTCTACCGGTAGTACTTCCGGTTTAAGCGCTTCTACCGGTAGAAATTCCGGTAGAACTAAGGGTTCACAGTTTTTCACACTTCTCTGCCAAAATTCGAGCCACTTCTACCAGTAGTACTTCCGGTTTAAGCGCTTCTACCGGTAGAAATTCCGGTAGAACTTATGACGTTGAACTTTTTTCACACTTCTCTCCCTTCTTCACTCCCACATTTGAACCACATGCACTCCCCAAGCCTTCATGCTTTCCAAGGGATACATTTCACACATTTTTAAAGCATTCCATCCACAATTAAACCATTCATTCTATAAAAAGACATCAAGACATTTTCAAATATAAAATCATAAAAACTAACAAGATCAAACATGATTCTAAGAGCTTGTAAAATCATGGCTAACAAGACAAATGAAGAAGCCAAAACTCATGAATTGAAAGAATATAACATAACTTGCATTATGAATTTAACATAGAAAACATGTCTTAATGAAATATTGAAACCATAATGAAACCATAAAGCAATAAACATGAGAAATCCTATAAAGATCACTTGCCTCAATCCAATGCCAAGAAAAACTCCACAAAAACTCAACCAAAGAGAAGGTCCACGAAATCTACACAAAAGCCCCAAAATAGAACACATAAAAATCACATTTTTGGTCATCACAAACCCCCATTTCGAAAATGGGTTTGAAAACATAGAAAACAAGCTCTAAGTGAGCTAAAGAACATCAAAAGAAAATATGGGTCCAAGCTCTAACCTTGAGCTAGCTGAACTTGATGAAGAGAGGTTGAAGATGATGAATAGTGAAATGGTTTGGCTCCAAAACGTGTCCAGCTGAAGCTTGAGAAGAGAGGAAGAAAATGGCAAAGGCGGATCAGGGATTGGAGCTCTTATGCTAGATGATTTCAAGGGAAAAAGATCAAGAAGAGAGTCTTCTCCTCATCTCCACTCTAGGGCAAGGACCGGTTGCAGGATTTGGAATGGGAAAAGAATGGAGGAGAGAGAATAGGAGACTATATATAGTGTCTGCAAGGTGGGTCCCAAAGCAGTAGAACTTGAAACGATTAAAACATGGTCTTGCGGACCCCGGATGAAATCGACGAAGAGGAACAAAACGATCGTCGAAAAATCTAGTTTTCAAAAAGTATATTTTCCCCAATTTCTGGAATTTTCGAAATTTATGGACAGATTTAGTGAAAATTGTCATTTTTGCCCTTTTTCTCGAAAAACGTGATTTCTGAGTATTAAATCAAGATGGTCAAAACATGAAAGTTGTTTGTAACAATAAAATGAGTCGAAAGGAATAAAAATTGGTATTTTTAGAAACCAAGAATAAATTCTCACAAAATACAATTTACAAGGGTCGGGTCAAAACAAAGTCAACGGTCTTTTAAAACTCTCCAAAGTTATGAGAAATCTATTCAAACTCAAAAACAAAGTCAAATCAACTCTAATCTTGTTTAAAAAGCTAGACCACAATTAAAACAATGCTAAACCCAAAAATTGAGGGTCGGGGTCTTACATCCTCCCCCCCTTAGAATCCATTTGGTCCTCCAAATGGTCTAAACTAAATCAAAAATAAAAAACTCGAAAGATCAAAGAAAACACTGAAGACTCAAAGACTAAAGAAAACACTGACACCTTGAGTTGAACCTCGGCAACTAAGCTATCCCTGATCAATCCTGACAATGAGAAGCGCCGGCAACAACACGTCTGATTCGATTGAAACTTCACACTATCACACATATCTGTCCAACAACCTGCTCTTCTAACAAATCCAATGTTCAATAACTTCTCTAGTTATCCTTCAGTGGTCATTTGACGTCCTTAGACTGAATCATCTCTTTACTAACTTTGTTAATCACTGTCTGTCTGAGAAATAACGAGTTCTGTCTCATTCTATCACCCTGAAATCTTATGCCAAATGTTATACCGAGATGTACACGATGATTCTGACATTTGCATGAAGATGTGATCGTAGACATGCTTTCTCTGAAATAATCTTCATCCCGGAGAAACTCTGGAATCCCATATATCTGCTCTCACTGTACTATTCAGATTCTGGTTCCTTGTCTTCGAAGAATTGGCGAAGCTGAAGTGCTACCACGTGCCAGTCTCTTCCATCCTTTATCTATGTTATTCAAATTCTTGGAACTATGCTGCCACGTCTAATAAAATTCTTAAAACAAGAGTCCCATGTCAACATAATATCTGTCAACTCGGTATCCTTCTATGGAAAGTCAAAATCTTCAACCCAAGCCTTGAAACAATTCTACCACTTCCTACTTGTCCTCCAAGGTTCACCCACATAAACCAAATCCTCGAGTGCTTGACTGGAAACTTCATAATCAGAAGTCTGCTCAATCTTCTGCCTCTGTTTCAGATTCACCATCCTCAAGTCTTGCGCATGTGTTAACTCTTCTCTGGATCTTTCAACTGACCTTGTCCATGGGTTATGATTCTCCAGCTTGCATCTGTACTCTGCCCAAACTAATGTTCCAAAAGTCAGTAAAGTCTGCATAATTTGCTCCATCAAGTGACTAGATAACAAACAATTCTATATACAGGTCTCTCCACTGCTACCAAAAATTGAATTATATGCTTTTAACCACACACTGACGCACTTTACTGAGTCAACTTCACACTATAGCTACACTTGTTAAACTTCCTCGAACAAATCTCTGTCACAAGTTCATCAATACGCGAGAAATTTCTTATTTTTTTCACATCTTCTTGGAGCTATACTACTGAAAATCACTTCAAATCTCATAAAGTCTACCACTTACTCGGCTTCTGGAGTCTTCTGGCTTAGGGAAATTATCCAAAAGGCCACACTTATTTGCCCATCACACCATCTAACGGTCCACGATCAACTATAATTGAATCTCAATATGCTATTCACATTCCTTGCTGACTATCAATTGCTCACATATTCCCTTGCTAACTGCATCTGCGACATCGAAAAACTGAAAATTCTGCCAAAATCCTTCGAGAACCACGTACTAAGTCCACAAAATGCCACAAAAACCGACTCTCTGACACAAAAACAAGCAAAAGATACTAAACGTGGGTACGGAGACATTAAATTCTTCCCCACTAGAAAGAATTTGGTCCTCCAAATTCCCTAACAACAAGGACAAGAAGACGAGACAAAGAGGGTCTCCCCCACTAGAAGAAAACAAACCGAACAGATAAAACAATGGCTAGCCAAAACAAAATGCACACGACCTAAGGAGTCCTCACCACACGTCTTAAGGTTACTAGAGTGTTTTATTTCCTAGAAACCTGCCCGCTCTGATACCAGTCTGTCACGCCCCCAAAACCGAGATCCGATCTTGGGGACGCGAGTTTGGGGGATTTGTATTCCCCCTCTCAGGATCCGCGTGTGTGAGGATAACAAAATTCACAACACATCAAAATATTTCGCGGAAGCTCTACAAGACGTTACGACCCGGAATCCGTATCCATCGGGTTCCGTGTCGTACTCGATCTGTCAGCCTAAAATGATCATAAACATATTTAAACTCAGACTGGAACAATTCACAATATCAAAATATACAGACCTGACAGTAACAGGCTTATCATTACCCAAACATATTCAAGTTACAAATTAACGAGTACATTAATTACAATTCACAAGAAACAGGCTAACAAAAGCCGTACAAAACAGCAAGCTAGAAGAAATACTACCCAATGGCGTAACGTAACTCCGGAGTCAAGCATGACGTCTACATGACATCGCTGACACAACAAGCCTGCAAAACCCGTGGCTCAACAGCCCTCTGCACACGAACTAGCTCAAAGCGAGGACCTGCTATCTAGAGCACCAAAGCAGAAGAATATCAGACACGACGGTCTGGCAGGTGATCAATATAGGCAAGAGCATAAACAAATTTGAAGTTTAAGGGAAACAAGAACTAAAAACACTTTATTGAACTTGAACATATTTACAAGATTTAAAACCAATGCATGAACATGATACTTATCGAGAAATCACGAGTACATGCACGATATACGAAACAAGACATGAATACATATAATATCATGATTAGTAAATCCACAAAGAGCCCATCCTTTCTCCATCATACATGATGACAAGAGTAAGCACGCACGACAAGCACGACACGATCCCACATATACGGGGAATTTCCGGCCGCGGAACCGGAACACGAACACGCACGATGTGTCATTCAAGACACGACTAGTCTGCAGACAGTCCACATGTTTAAGGACCCCCAGGTAGTAGATCAAGCTAAAAGGGCAGTCCAAGCTCAGTGGTAATCACTTATATCATGAATGCACAAAACACGGCGATACTTATTCGAGAACACGCCAAAACAAGAGGGAAATCATTTAACAAGCACGACACGACGAGACTAGCAAAATAGCATAATATAAATGCTTATCAAACTTAAGAAATGATTCCCTTTTCTTATTCTTGGAACACGTCTTAAAACAAGCTTATTCTTGAAATTCGAACGAATGCACGATGATGCACGAAGCATCAAAACAAGAGCTTTGGTTCATGAAACAATTCTTCAAACAAACTTGTACTTGAAAATGAAACGAGAACACGATGATGCATGAAGCATCAAAACAAGAGTCTTGGTTCTTGAAATAAATCTTCAAACAAACTTGTACTTGAAAATCAAACGAGAACACGATGATGCATGAAGCATCAAAACAAGAGTTCAAATACGAAATCTATCAAGTTTAGGCTAAGACCATTCATTGACCCTTGTGGAGTTGAAACCCAAATGTCGGAGTTTTGACAAGGTTTGGTGCCCCAAAAGTTATAGTACATTTTAGAACTTCAAGTGCACAAAGACAATAAAAAGGTCTAAAACCCAGTCTAGTTTTCATTCCCGCAAAAATCCTTCAAAAACAGTACTTTTGTAACTGTCGGTCTGGGTTCAGTATCTCTACCGGTAGAAATTTCGGTTTAAGCTTCTCTACCGGCAGAACTTCCGGTAGAACCATCTCTACCGGTAGAACTACCTTGCATCCACAATTGAACCACATGCACTCCCCAAGCCTTCATGCTTTCCAAGGGATACATTTCACACATTTTTAAAGCATTCCATCCACAATTAAACCATTCATTCTATAAAAAGACATCAAGACATTTTCAAATATAAAATCATAAAAACTAACAAGATCAAACATGATTCTAAGAGCTTGCAAAATCATGGCTAACAAGACAAATGAAGAAGCCAAAACTCATGAATTGAAAGAATATAACATAACTTGCATTATGAATTTAACATAGAAAACATGTCTTAATGAAATATTGAAACCATAATGAAACCATAAAGCAATAAACATGAGAAATCCTATAAAGATCACTTGCCTCAATCCAATGCCAAGGAAAACTCCACAAAAACTCAACCAAAGAGAAGGTCCACGAAATCTACAACCAAAGAGAAGGTCCACGAAATCTACACAAAAGCCCCAAAATAGAACACATAAAAATCACATTTTTGGTCATCACAAACCCCCATTTCGAAAATGGGTTTGAAAACATAGAAAACAAGCTCTAAGTGAGCTAAAGAACATCAAAAGAAAATATGGGTCCAAGCTCTAACCTTGAGCTAGCTGAACTTGATGAAGAGAGGTTGAAGATGATGAATAGTGAAATGGTTTGGCTCCAAAACGTGTCCAGCTGAAGCTTGAGAAGAGAGGAAGAAAATGGCGAAGGCGGATCGGGGATTGGAGCTCTTATGCTAGATGATTTCAAGGGAAAAAGATCAAAAAGAGAGTCTTCTCCTCATCTCCACTCTAGGGCAAGGACCGGTTGCAGGATTTGGAATGGGAAAAGAATGGAGGAGAGAGAATAGGAGACTATATATAGTGTCTGCAAGGTGGGTCCCAAAGCAGTAGAACTTGAAACGATTAAAACATGGTCTTGCGGACCCCGGATGAAATCGACGAAGAGGAACAAAATGATCGTCGAAAAATCTAGTTTTCAAAAAGTATATTTTCCCCAATTTCTGGAATTTTCGAAATTTATGGACAGATTTAGTGAAAATTGTCATTTTTGCCCTTTTTCTCGAAAAACGTGATTTCTGAGTATTAAATCAAGATGGTCAAAACATGAAAGTTGTTTGTAACAATAAAAAGCTAATCTATTCAAACTCAAAAACAAAGTCAAATCAACTCTAATCTTGTTTAAAAAGCTAGACCACAATTTAAAGAATGCTAAACCCAAAAATTGAGGGTCAGGGTCTTACATCAGCAATCACCGGAGGTAAACAAACCCTCCACCAAACTCGAAGTAAGCGGTCAAGCTCCCTTCGTTGTCTCCTTCAAATCTCCAAAGCCTTTGGTAATCACTACCAAAGTAAAGAAACAAAACAAAAGGCTGGGGGCAAGTTCACTATCTCCTTTGTGTCTATTATGCATGACACAGACTCGGAGTCCGAGCCAGAAGATGACACAGCATCAAGCCAAGCTGATACTCAGCAAGATCAGCCCTCTCTCACTCCATTGGAGACACCTGCAGACATAGAAGATCCTACGTCTGCTTCCTTTGTTATTCCGGCAACTTCGCCAGAAGAAAAAGTGATTTACTTCCACATATCGGGAGCATCTCCGCTGAACTCTCTACTTGAACATTTCCAAAACAAAGGTATGCCTCAGCTATCCCTGTATAGTCTGATGGCACAAGCTATCATGAAGAAAATGGGCTATTGTCACCCCCCCAAAACCGGGATCCGATCTCGGGGACGCGAGTATGGGAAATTTGTATTTCCCCTCCCAGGATCCGCGTGTGTGAGGATGACAAAATTCACAACACATCAAAATATTTCGCGGAAGCTCTACAAGACATTACGACCCGGAATCCATATCCATCGGGTTCCGTGTCGTACCCGATCTGTCAGCATAAGATTATCATAAACATATTTAAACTCAGACTGGAACAATTCATAATATCAAAATATACAGAGCTGACAGTAACAGGTTTATCATTACCCAACATATTCAAGTTACAAATTAACGAGTACATTAATTACGATTCCCAAGAAATAGGCTAACAAAAGCCATACAAAATAGCAAGCTAGAACAAATACTACCCAATGGCGTAACGTAACTCTGGAGTCAAGCATGACGTCTACATGACATCGCTGACACAACAAGCCTGCAAAACTCGTGGCTCAACAGCCCTCTGCACACGAACTAGCTCAAAACAAGGACCTGCTATCTAGAGCACCAAAGCAGAAGAATATCAGACATGACGGTCTGGCAGGTGATCAATATAGGCAAGAGCATAAACAAATTTGAAGTTTAAAGGAAACAAGAACTAAAAACAATCTATTAAACTTGAAACAAATTTACAAGATTTAAAAACAATGCATGAATAAGATACTTGTCAAGAAATCACGAGTGCATGAACAATATACGAAACAAGACATGAATACATAAAATATCATGATTAGTAAATCCACACGAGCCCATCCTTTCTCTATCATACATGATGACAAGAGCAAGCACGCACGACAAGCACGACACGCAAGACACGACCCCACTTATACGGGGAATTTCCGGCCGCGGAACCGGAACACGAACACGCACGATGTGTCATTCAAGACACGACTAGTCTGCAGACAGTCCACATGTTTAAGGACCCCCAGATAGTGGATCAAGCTAAAAGGGCAGTCCAAGCTCAGTGGTTCTCACTTATATCATGAATGCACAAAACACGGCAATACACGTCGAGAACACGACAAAACAAGAGGGAAATCATTTAACAAGCACGACACGACGAGACTAGCAAAATAGCATAATATAAATGCTTATCAAACTTAAGAAATGATTCCATTTTTCTTATTCTTGAAACACGTCTTAAAATGAGCTTATACTTGAAATTCAAACGAATGCACGATGATGCACGAAGCATCAAAACAAGAGTCTTGGTTCTTGAAACAATTCTTCAAACAAACTTGTACTTGAAATTCAAGGCGAGTACACGATGATGTACGTAACATCAAAACAGAAGTTTAAACACGAAATCTATCAAGTTTAGGCTAAAGACCGTTCATTGACCCTTGTGGAGTTGAAACCCAAATGTCGGAGTTTTAACAAGATTTGGTGCCCCAGAAGTTATAGTGCATTTTGGAATTCCAAGTGCACAAGGTCAATAAAAAGGTCTAAAACCTAGTTTAGTTTTCATTCCCGCAAAAATCCTTCAAAACAGTACTTTTTGCAACTGTCGGCCTGGTTTAAGCATCTCTACCGGTAGAACTTCCGGTTTAAGCGTCTCTACCGGTAGAACTTCCGGTTTAATCGTCTCTACCGGTAGAACTACCGGTTGGAGCACTTATACCGGTAGAACTTCCGGTAGAACTACGGGTTCTCAATTGTTCTCCACTCTCTACCAAAATTCAAGCCACTTCTACCGGTAGAACTAAGGGTTCTCAATTGTTCCTCAACTCTCTGCCAAAATTCGAGTTACTTCTACCAGTAGAACTTCCGGTAGAACTTATGAAGTTCAATTTTTTTACACTTCTCTCCACATTTTCACCACCTGCACTCCCCCAAGCCTACATGCTTTCCAAGGGATGCATTTCACACATTTTTAAAGCATTCCATCCACAAATAAACCATTCATTCTATAGAAAAGACATCAAGACATTTTCAAGTATAAAATCATAAAAACTAACAAGATCAAACATGATTCTAAGAGCTTGCAAAATCATTGTTAACAAGACAAATGAAGAAGCCAAAACTCATGACTTGAAAGAGTATAACATAACTTGCATTATGAAATTAAACATAGAAAACATGCTTTAATGAAATATTGAAACCATAATGAACACCTAAAGGAATATACATAAGAAATTCTATAGAGTTCACTTGCCTCAATCCAATGCCAAGGAAAACTCCACAAAAACTCAACCAAAGGGAAGATCCATGAAATCTACCCAAAAGCCCCAAAATAGAACACATAAAAATCACATTTTTGGTCATCACAAACCCCCATTTCGAAAATGGGTCATCAAAACTAGAAAGCATTTCCCACTCCATCTTCCCCAACTGGCCCTGTATTCTCAACTGGTCCTGTATACTCACTGTTACTCGCTGTGGGGTTGCCATTTACCGGGCGTTTACGAGGTGGCATGATGCTGCAAAACAAGTTGTTAGCACATAATAATCAAGGATAGGGTCACACATTGCTCACGCGACTCTAACTAACGGAAGATCTAACGAATCCTCGCCACGTCCTTAGGATTTCTAGTTTCTTTTAATTGCTTGAAACACGTCTCGCTCTGATACCAGTCTGTCGCGACCCCGGACCGGGTTCGGGAACCAAATCCGGGATCGGGACTGATTGAGATGAAGCCAATAGTTGTGATCATATGGGAAAGATGACAATAATTAAAAGTATGTTTATGATCAAGCGTACACGGGTTAATAAAAGAATACACATTTCCCGTGCACGTGATTTCCCACAGGTGTCCGCGGTGAGGATTTTTCCAACACACATAACCATTTAGTAAAATTGCGGAAGCGTATGGTAAATCATGCATGTATTTCATTTCCCAAAATATCAAGGCTGATTACATTTGAATATGAGTATCAGAATGAGCAATGTCCTAAAGCATAACCCAGAATTACATATTCAAGTTTAATCAGAAAATCAGTTAATTACAATTCCCCAAAAATAGAGGCCAATAAAGGCCAATATAACCAAAACAATAACCACCAGAAAACTATCCAACCAATCCCCCAAAATGTTTCGCAGCTCGGCAGCCCGATGTTTACATAACATCGTCAGCATGCCACTCAACTAGCGGCTGCGGTTCTCCGACCGCCTCCTCTGGCTCCTCCTCGGGATAACCGACAACGGGACCTGAGTACCAAAGCAAAGGGGTCAGACACGACGGTCTGGCAGGTAGATGAAAAGATATAAACATTTAATAAATAAGACCTTTACCTTGGAAAACATGTAAACCTGTTTAAACAATGGCTTTCAAAAGTAAATGAATCATTTCATTGAAAACACACATGCAGTAATAAAACATGTAAGGTAACCAAGGAAATCGGAAACAATCAAGATGGCATCCACAAGAAGCTAAATCCTCTATCACCGAAGTGACGTGAGTATCGGGTGTTGACCTCGGTCACCGAAGTGAGGAGGTGCAACCAAGTTACATATACATATACAATAATACGGGGCGGGACTGCGGTAGCAAACCGGGTATCGGGAATCACGGTAGCGAACCGGATATCGGGAGCCACGGGAGCGAGCCTGGTATCGGGACGGGACCACAGTTAATAAACCGGCTATCGGGATCCAAACTGCAGCTGGCGGGACGGGAGGGGGAATCTCCAAGGCAGTGGATCAGACTGACAAGGTTATCCAAGCTTAGTGGTGCCGACGCATGGGTCACAAGCGGGAAAACAAAACAAATACATATAACGAAACGGGGTGCTCATCAGTACAAAACATAACTGTATCGGTCGGGCATGTACGGGCTAGCAACAATGCTAAAAACATGAGTTTCAATACTGTCGGCAAGTCTAGTCATAAAACACGGGATTTAAAATGCACAAGTGAAATTCGGTTAGCATTAAAGTATGAATGGATCTTCTCATATTCTCCGGGCTAAGTGTTGAAGGTCCAAGATTTGAATCAATGTAAATAGGGTCCCGTATGTTAGGTTGATATACATTTGGTACTCTTTTAAGATTTGAAAACATTCCAGGGCCTTATACACATTGACAAATTTAAAAGACCTAAACACAAGGTCATAAAGGGACTTCTTCTACCATATGATTCCTCCAAAAGAATTGATTCAGATTGGGGTTTAATCAGTTCGTCAGTTGTCTGTCGGTCGGCCGAGGTGGGTGTGTCGGCTAGCCGACATATGTCTGTCGGTCGACCGACGTTGAGGTCTCGGTCAGCCGACAGATGACTGACACAGATTTTGGCAAAATTGCAGCTTGCTGTTATTTGAGCCGACAGGTTGTCGGTTGGCTTTCGGTCGACCGAACAGGGAGTTCGGTCACCCGACAGCTGACCGACAGATGTCCTGCTGGAAATCTGATCGAAAACTCGTCTCTGGAATTGAGACCGACAGAACCCGGTTAGCTGTCGGTCGACCGAAGTGGAGACGTCGGTCGACCGAAGTGGAAACTTCGGTCAGCCGACAGCCGACCGACAGCTGACCGACGCACACGGTCAGGTCAGTTTCGAGTCAGATTTCTGCTGCCTTTCTTCCCTTATTCACATATGACCTGGGCACCCTTCCTTGTACATTTTGAGGGTTTCAAAACCTCATTCAAGCCCATTAAATCTACCAATACAATCACCCCAATCAAACCCTTTCCATCCACATGCAATCTCATCCATTCTAATCATAAATTAAATTTTCAATCAAAGGCTATGACATTTTCAATATGAACAAGAAAGGAATAGACTAACAATATGCATTTCTAAATCAATGTGAATCATAAGAAAACATGAATAGTGAAAATGTGAAACATCAATGTATGAAATAGGAAAACCACATTTCTCATAAAACATGTAAATATCAAATCATCCACTTGCCTCAAGGTTCTCTATGCAAGAAAAATCAAGCTATAATCTCTTCCTCCAAGCCAAGAATGCTATCTACACAAAACCCCCAAATCCAAACCCTAAAATGGGTCAAACCAAGAAACAAGAAGAGATAACTCTCAACAAAGAAGATAGAGCTCTCCTAAGACTAGAAGAACAAGAATCTAAGAGATTTAGGGAGGAAGCTTACTTGTAGGTTCTTCAAATAGATAAGGTGAGCTCAATGAGGGTCTAAAATGGGTGGCTTCCTTCCTCAAATGGTATCAAAGAGAAGCTTGCAAGGAGGGGAAGAAGGTGGTGATCTCCATTTCTCAAAAGATGCAAGGTTGATGGGGATTTGGGCAATGTAGAAGCAAGAAGAAGAAGAGAAGAGGGAAAGAAAACCCTAGGTTTCTCTTGTGCTTGGGCTGGAAAAAGGAAATGGAAGAAGGGTTCTCTACTTAAAGCTATTTGGAGTGGGCTCCACCATCTAGAAACTCTTTGGGCTGAAATCACTATTATCGGGACCTCGGACGAAATCGACGAAGAAGAGAAAAGTGATCGTCGAAATATCTAGTTTCCAAAAAGTATATGTTTCGCGGGTTTTGAGGATGTCGACTTTTGGGTACAGATTTCATGTATAATGACTGTTTTGCCCTCAATGCAAGAAAAATCGGGTTTCGGGGTTCCGAACGGGTACGGGATCAACACGAAAGTTGTAGGGATTAACAAGACGAGTAAAACGGAATATAATTGCAAATCACTGGAATACGAACAATCCCCCACACAAAAGTAAAACCAACCAAAAAGGGAACCCCCAAAGGGTTCCACCCACACAAAGCACTAAAACTCTCCCAAAATCATAAAAGAGCTATTCTAGTCCAAGCTTAGTCAAAAATCACTAATCGAGCTTAGCACTAATACGCAACACAATTAGCACTAATCGAGGTCACTCGGGTCGGGGTCTTACATCCTCCACCCCTTAGGGCATTTGGTCCTCCAAATGAAATATAAAACTCACCTCGGGTAGGAGATGTGGATACTTCTTCTGTACTTGATCTCGCAATTCCCATGTTGCCTCTTCCGGCCCATGATTCTCCCAAAGTACCTTCACCCACTGAATAGTCCGGTTCCTCAACTCCCGTTCTTTCGAGTCTATGATCTGAATGGGCTTCTCAACATAGGTAGCATCTTCTCTAATTTCCAGCGGCTCATGTAGGAGTACATGTGAAGGATCGAGGACGTACTTCTTCAACATCGACACATGGAAGACGTTGTGTACACCAGATAACTCGGGTGGTAAGGCTAATCTGTAAGCCACATCACCAATCTTGCTCACAATGTCGTACGGTCCGATGTATCTTCGTGACAACTTGCCCTTCTGCCCAAACCTCAAAGTTCCTCTGGTAGGTGACACCTTCAAGAAAACCTTATCCCCTTCTTTGAACTGTAGATCCCTTCGGTGAGCATCTGCATAACTTTTCTGTCTACTCCGGGCTATTTTTAAACATTCTTGTATCTGTCTCACTTTGTCAGTGGTTTCACTCACTATAGTCGGTCCATGAAAACTGCGGGTGCCAACTTCTGCCCAACACACAGGTGTCCTGCACCTTCTGCCATACAAAGCCTCAAAAGGCGCCATCCCAATGCTCGAGTGGTAGCTGTTGTTGTAAGCAAACTCACACAACGGTAGAGTCTCATCCCATTGAGTCTTGAAATCTAACACACAAGCTCGGAGCATATCCTCAAGAGTCTGAATCGTCCTCTCCGACTGGCCATCTGTCTGAGGGTGATAAGCTGTACTGAACTGTAGTCTCGTACCCATAGACTCATGTAGGGTCTTCCAAAATCTCGAGACGAATCTGCTGTCTCTGTCAGATGTGATGGAAACTGGCTGTCCATGTCTACTGACAATCTCATTGACAAACAATTCTGCCAGGTGTAACATGTGCATCTTCTTCCCTGTCCTCATGGGGATAAAATGAGCTGACTTGGTGAGTCTGTCCACAATCACCCATATCGCATCATTGCCCTTGCTAGTCCTCGGTAATCCCGAAATAAAATCCATGGTAATGTGCTCCCACTTCCACTCCGGGATCTCTAATGGCTGCAACAAACCTGGAGGCTTCTGATGTTCTGCCTTTATCAACTGACACGTCATGCATCGGGATACAAACGCTGCAACCTCTCTCTTCATATTGTTCCACCAAAATCCACCCTTCAAATTCTGATACATCTTTGTGCTGCCTGGGTGCATGGAGTACTTTGCACTGTGAGCTTCTGCCATGATGTCGTTCCTCAAATCTTCTATGTTAGGCACACACAACCGATCACGGTAGTAAAGAACTCCGTCCACAATACGAAAATCAGGACGTTCTGCTATATTTTCTGCAATCTTGGCCAACTCTGGATCCTGCAACTGACTGTCCTTAATCTTCCGGATGAATGAAGGCTCTGACACTGACATATTGGCAATTATGACACCCTTCCTCAGGGGCTGCAAGTCTACCTTCAACTCTTCGAACTGATCAAAAATACAAGTACCACTCAAGTTTGCCATACCCACTGACTTTCTACTCAAGGCATCGGCAACTACATTCGCTTTCCCCGGGTGATACTTAATCAGAAAATCGTAGTCTTTGATATACTCCATCCATCTCCTCTGCCTCATGTTCAACTCCTTCTGAGAAAATAGGTACTGTAGGCTGCGGTGATCCGAATGAACTTCAAACTTCTCTCCGTAGAGGTAATGTCTCCACATCTTCAATGCAAAGACGACCGCTGCCAACTCAAGATCATGGGTCGCATAATTCTTCTCGTGATCTTTCAACTGCCGGGACCCATATGCTACAACTTTTCCTTCTTGCATCAACACACAACCAAGTCCAATGTTCGAAGCATCGGTAAAGATGGTAAATCCGCCGCTTCCGGATGGCAAGGTAAGGACTGGTGCGGTGGTTGATCTCTTCTTCAGCTCTTGGAAACTAGCTTCACACTGGTCTGTCCACACATACGGTACATTCTTCCTCGTTAACTTCGTCAACGGTGCTGCAATCGACGAAAACCCTTGCACAAACCTCCTGTAATACCCTGCCAAACCCAGAAAACTCCTAATTTCTGACACATTCTTCGGTCTTTCCCACTCCACTACTGCCTCAATCTTGGACGGGTCTACTGACAAACCCTCCTTAGAGATAATATGTCCCAAAAACGCGACTTGCTCTAGCCAAAATTCACACTTGTTGACCTTCGCAAACAACTGGTTCTCTCTCAAAAGTTGCAATGCAATTCTCAAATGCTCTTCATGCTCTTCTCTGGTCTTGGAGTACACCAAAATATCATCTATGAACACCACTACAAACTGATCTAGATACTGCGCAAAGATTTTGTTCATCAAAGCCATGAACACTGCCGGTGCATTGGTCAACCCAAATGGCATCACTAGGAACTCATAGTGGCCATATCTTGTCCGGAAAGCTGTCTTCAACACATCTGATTCTCTAACTCTCAGCTGATGGTAACCGGATCTCAAATCGATCTTCGAAAAGTATGAAGCTCCTTGTAACTGATCAAACAATTCATCTATCCTTGGCAATGGATATTTGTTCTTGATGGTCACTTGGTTCAATCTCCGGTAATCAATACACATTCTCATCGAACCATCCTTCTTCTTCACAAACAAAACTGGAGCTCCCCACGGTGAGATACTAGGTCTCACAAAACCTTTGTCCAACAACTCTTGCAACTGTATCTTCAACTCTCCTAATTCCGCTGGAGCCATTCTATATGGTGCAATAGATATCGGAGCGGTCCCTGGTAACAACTCAATGGTAAAATCAATTTCTCTCATGGGTGGTCATCCCGGAATCTCCTCCGGAAATACATCCGGGAACTCCCAAACAATAGGGATCTCCTCCACCCCTTGGGACCGTTTATCCTCCGTAATAAACGCCAAATAGGCTTCACATCCACTTCTCAATAGTCTATCAGCCTTCAACGCTGAGACAAACCCTGCACGAGGATTTCTCCTCTCTCCCTGGAATAACACCCCTGCTGGTGTCTCATCCAACTTGAAGGTAAGGGTCTTATGGAAACAATCCATCGTGGCATGGTACCCTACCAGCCAATCCATCCCTAGGATGACATCAAAATCCTTCATCTCCAACAGAATAAGATCTGCGGGTAACACAACTTCTCCTATCCGGACTGTACAACTAGTGTAATAACTAGTACACACAACTTGCTTTCCTACCGGGGTTGCCACAGTCAAAATGTACTCAAGATCTCTACCATGCACATCAATCAATCTAGAAAATGCATGGGATATGAAAGAATGCGTAGAACCAGGGTCAAATAATATCTTAGCTTCTATTCCACTAACAAGAAGTGTACCTTCCACAACATTGCCTGCTGCCTCTGCATCAGCTCTGTTGACTGCATAAACTTGTCCTCGCTGCTGTGGCCTGATAGGTGTAAGACCCCGACCCTCAATTTTTGGGTTTAGTATTGTTTTAATTGTGATTTAGCTTTTTAAACAAGATTAGAGATGACTTGACTTTGTTTTTGAGTTTGAATAGATTTTTCATAACTTTGGAGAGTTTTAAAAGACCATTGACTTTGTTTTGACCCGACCCTTATAAATTGTATTTTTGTGAGAATTTATTATTGGTTTCTAAAAATTCCAAATTTTATTCCTTTTGACTCATTTTATTGTTATAAACAACTTTCATGTTTTGACCATCTTGATTTAATACTCAGAAATCGCGTTTTTCGAGAAAAAGGGCAAAAATGACAATTTTCACTAAATCTGTCCATGAATTTCGAAAATTCCAGAAATTGGGGAAAATATACTTTTTGAAAACTAGATTTTTCGACGATCGTTTTGTTCTTCTTCGTCGATTTCATCCGGGGTCCGCAAGACCAAGTTTTAATCGTTTCAAGTTCTACTGCATTGGGACCCACCCTCCAGACACTATAAAAGATCTTCTTCTCTCTCTCCTCCATTCTTCTTCTTCCCATTTTCCTGCAACCGGTCCTTGCTTTGCCCTAGAGTGGAGTGGAGAAGGCAGCCCTTTTCTTGACCTTTTCTTCCTTGGATCATCTAGCAAGAGAGCTCCAATCTCAAATCCGACTCCGCCATTTTCTTCCTCTCTTCGCAAGCTTCGATTGGACCCGTTTTTGAGCCAAATCCCCGACACTATTCATCGTCTTCAACCTCCATTCTTCTTGTTTGGCTAGCAAAAGGTTAGGGCTCTTGTTCCTCTTTTCATTTGGTGTTCTTTTAGTTCATTTAGAACTTGTTTTCTATGTTTTCAAACCCATTTTCGAAATGGGGCTTTGTAGTGACAAAAATGGTGATTTTTATGTGCTTTCTTTTGGGGCTTTTGTGTAGATTTCGTGGATCAACTCTTTGATTTGGATTTGTGAAAGTTTTGCTTGGCATTTGGACAAAGGCAAGTGATCTCTATAGGATTTCTTATGTATATTGCTCATGTTTGCATTAGGGTTTCAATCTTTCATTAAGACATGTTTTCCATGTTTAATCTCATAATGCAAGTCATGTGCATGCTCTTTCAAGTCATGGGTTTTAGCTTCCTCATTTGTCTTGTTAGCAATGATTTTGTAAGTTCTTGGAATCTTGTTTGATCTTGTTAGTTTTATGATTTTATACCTTAAAATGTCTTGATGTTTCTCTTTGGAATAAATGGACAAATTATGGATGGAATGCTCTTTAATGTGTGTAATGAATCCCTTGGAAAGCATGGAGGCTTGGGGAGTGCAGGTGGTAAAAATGTAGAAGTGAAGAAGGGAAGAAGTTGTGAAAAATCTGTACAGAAATGCACTGCCCGAGTCCTGTCGGTCAGCTGTCGGTCAAGTTTCGGTTGACCGACAGGTCGACCGACACCAACCGAGGACCTGTCGGTTCAATTTCCAGAGAGCAACATTTTTGTCAGGTCATCCGTCGGTTCGCCTTCGGTCGACCGAGGATCTGTCGGTTTGAATTCCAGAGAGCAACAATTCTGGGCTGGGATCTGTCGGTCAAGCCTTCGGTCGACCGACAGATCGACCTCGGTTAACCGACGGTTAACCGATCGTTGACCGACAGTTACAAAAAAGAACTGTTTTGAAGGACTTTTGCGAGAAGGAAAACTAGACTAGGTTTTAGACCCTTTTTGTTGACTTTGTGCACTTGGAATTCCAAAATGTACTATAACTTCTGGGGCACCAAACCTTATCAAAACTCCGACATTTGGGTTTCAACTCCACAAGGGTCAATGAATGGTCTTAGCCTAAACTTGATAGATTTCGTGTTTGAACTTCTGTTTTGATGTTACGTACATCCTCGTGTTCTCGTTTGGTTTCAAGTACAAGTTTGTTTGAAGATTTGTTTCAAGAACCAAGAATCTTGTTTTGATACTTCGTGTTTCATCGTGTATTTGCCCGAATTTCAAGTATAAGCTTGTATTTAAGACGTGTTTCAAGAATCGTGTTTCAAGAAAGAAAAAGGGAATCATTTCTTCAGTTTGTTAAGCATTTATATTATGCTATCGTGCTAAATGTGAGAACTTGGTCCGGGCGGCACCCTTAACCACGGGGCGGAGCGTGTCAACCACGGGCTTCAAACGGTGAGTCTCCGTTAGCCGCATCAGAAATATCCAAGTCCTGACCCTGGGCTATGACACTACCCTTGTCGTGACGTGTTTGACAAATGATTTCCCTCTTGTTTTGTCGTGCTCTCGAACGTGTATCGCCATGTTTTATGCATTCATGATATAAGTGATTACCACTGAGCTTGGACTGCCCTTTTAGCTTGATCCACTACCTGGGGGTCCTTAAACATGTGGACTGTCTGCAGACTAGTCGTGTCTTGAATTGACACATCGTGCGTGTTCGTGGTCCGGTTCCGCGGCCGGATACCCCGTCTACCTTGTGTGGCGTGGGATCGTGTTTATCGTGTTGTGCTTATCGTGCTTGTCGTGCGTGCTTACTCTTATCATCATGTATGATGGAGAAAGGATGGGCTCTTTGTGGATTTACTAATCATGATATTATATGTATTCATACCTTGTTTCGTATATCGTGCATGCACTAGTGATTTCTCGATAAGTATCTTGTACATGCATTGTTTTTAAATCTTGTAAACTTGTTTCAAGTTCAATGAAGTGTTTTTAGTTCTTGTTTCCTTTAAACTTCGGTTTTGTTTATGCTCTTGCCTATATTGATCACCTGCCAGACCGTCGTGTCTGATATACTTCTGTTTTGGTGCTCTAGATAGCAGGCCCTTGTTTTGATCTAGTTCGCGTGCAGAGGGCTGTTGAGCCACGAGTTTTGCAGCTGGTTGTGTCAGCGATGTCATGTAGACGTCATGCTTGACTCCGGAGTTACGTTATACCATTGGGTAGTATTTGTTCTAGCTTGTTATTGTGTACGGCTTTTGTTAGCCTGTTTCTTGGGAATTGTAATTAATGCACTTGTTAATTTGTAACTTGAATATGTTGGGTAATGATAAGCCTGTTACTGTCAGCTCTGTATATCTTGATATTATGAATTGTTCCAGTCTGAATTTAAATATGTCTATGACAATCTTGTGCTGACAGATCGAGTACGACACGGAACCCGATGGATACGGATTCCGGGTCGTAACGTCTTGTATAGCTTCCGCGAAATATTTTGATGTGTTGTGAATTTTGTTATCCTCACACACGCGGATCCTGGGAGGGGACATACTACAATTCTCCCCATGCTCGCGTCCCCGAGATCGGGTCCCGGTTTTGGGGGCGCGACAATAGGTGCCTGCGGTGGCCTGCCTTGAGGGGCATTTCTGTTCTGTTGAGGTGGACGCTGAATATGCTGCTGTACTTGTTGACGGGCCTGCTGCTGCTGCTGGGGCCTATACTGCTGTGGTGGTGCCTGTTGCTGAAGTGGCCTTGCCTGATTCTGCACTACCAGTGCATTCTGTGGTGGTGCCGGACGCGGTGCTCCTTGGGGCTGCTGATTCTGCCTATTCGGTCTTGGGCAATTTCTCATCTGGTGATCCATGGAGCCACACCTAAAGCACGCTCCGGTGATGGTACGACATTGGGCACTCTCATGGTTCTTGCCACAGTGGATACAAACGAGTTGCACATTCTGATCTTGCCTTTGCCTCTTGTTCTGCTGGTTCCTTTGCTGATGATGCTGCTGTTGGGGCTGCCCTTGTCCCTTGCCTTGAGATCTAAGGACCTTGTGGTGGAAGTTCTCGAACTTGTAGGCCCTCTTGATCGCCTCTTCAAAAGTGACCGGTGGTATAACTCCCGTAGCATCTCTCTCGATGATGGGATGAAGTCCTTCAAGGAACTTGGTTATTTTCTTCTCCACCGTGTCCACTAATTCAGGGGCATATCTTGACAACCTCTCAAACTTAGTGAGGTATTCTTGAACGGTCGTATTGCCTTGGACAAGCTGTTGAAACTCTACAGCCTTCTGTCTCCTGATGTGCGTGGGCACATACTTGTCACGAAACTGTACCTTGAAATTCTGCCATGCAACTGCATCGGCCATTGTCCTATACTCTTCCCTTACAGTTTTCCACCAGATATCTGCCAACCCTGTGAATAGGGACGTTGCCAGCTTTACTCTCTCACCCCCTGTGCATCTAAAGACTTCGAAGATGTTCTCCGTATGATCCAGCCAATCATCTGCAGTCAAAGGATCTTCGGAGCCAACAAAATCCTTGGGTGCCCTCTTTCTAAATCTTTCAAATAAAGCATTGGGGTCATGCTCTCTCTGATTGATGACAATTGCAGGTTGAGGCTGGACTGGCTCTGGCCTTCTCTGTAACACTTCCAACAACTGTCTCTGCATCTCTGCCAATTCTCTGGCATGATCCTCATCCTTCTTTAGCATCTGTTCTTGAAGTCTAGCCTGATTCTCATTGGCTTGACGCTGTTGATCGAGCATAGCTTGCATCATCTGTTGGAACTGATTTGGCATAGCATTTCCCACTCCATCTTCCCCAACTGGCCCTGTATTCTCAACTGGTCCTGTATACTCACTGTTACTCGCTGTGGGGTTGCCATTTACCGGGCGTTTACGAGGTGGCATGATGCTGCAAAACAAGTTGTTAGCACATAATAATCAAGGATAGGGTCACACATTGCTCACGCGACTCTAACTAACGGAAGATCTAACGAATCCTCGCCACGTCCTTAGGATTTCTAGTTTCTTTTAATTGCTTGAAACACGTCTCGCTCTGATACCAGTCTGTCGCGACCCCGGACCGGGTTCGGGAACCAAATCCGGGATCGGGACTGATTGAGATGAAGCCAATAGTTGTGATCATATGGGAAAGATGACAATAATTAAAAGTATGTTTATGATCAAGCGTACACGGGTTAATAAAAGAATACACATTTCCCGTGCACGTGATTTCCCACAGGTGTCCGCGGTGAGGATTTTTCCAACACACATAACCATTTAGTAAAATTGCGGAAGCGTATGGTAAATCATGCATGTATTTCATTTCCCAAAATATCAAGGCTGATTACATTTGAATATGAGTATCAGAATGAGCAATGTCCTAAAGCATAACCCAGAATTACATATTCAAGTTTAATCAGAAAATCAGTTAATTACAATTCCCCAAAAATAGAGGCCAATAAAGGCCAATATAACCAAAACAATAACCACCAGAAAACTATCCAACCAATCCCCCAAAATGTTTCGCAGCTCGGCAGCCCGATGTTTACATAACATCGTCAGCACGCCACTCAACTAGCGGCTGCGGTTCTTCGACCGCCTCCTCTGGCTCCTCCTCGGGATAACCGACAACGGGACCTGAGTACCAAAGCAAAGGGGTCAGACACGACGGTCTGGCAGGTAGATGAAAAGATATAAACATTTAATAAATAAGACCTTTACCTTGGAAAACATGTAAACCTGTTTAAACAATGGCTTTCAAAAGTAAATGAATCATTTCATTGAAAACACACATGCAGTAATAAAACATGTAAGGTAACCAAGGAAATCGGAAACAATCAAGATGGCATCCACAAGAAGCTAAATCCTCTATCACCGAAGTGACGTGAGTATCGGGTGTTGACCTCGGTCACCGAAGTGAGGAGGTGCAACCAAGTTACATATACATATACAATAATACGGGGCGGGACCGCGGTAGCAAACCGGGTATCGGGAATCACGGTAGCAAACCGGATATCGGGAGCCACGGGAGCGAGCCGGGTATCGGGACGGGACCACAGTTAATAAACCGGGTATCGGGATCCAAACTGCAGCTGGCGGGACGGGAGGGGGAATCTCCAAGGCAGTGGATCAGACTGACAAGGTTATCCAAGCTTAGTGGTGCCGACGCATGGGTCACAAGCGGGAAAACAAAACAAATACATATAACGAAACGGGGTGCTCATCAGTACAAAACATAACTGTATCGGTCGGGCATGTACGGGCTAGCAACAATGCTAAAAACATGAGTTTCAATACTGTCGGCAAGTCTAGTCATAAAACACGGGATTTAAAATGCACAAGTGAAATTCGGTTCGCATTAAAGTATGAATGGATCTTCTCATATTCTCCGGGCTAAGTGTTGAAGGTCCAAGATTTGAATCAATGTAAATAGGGTCCCGTATGTTAGGTTGATATACATTTGGTACTCTTTTAAGATTTGAAAACATTCCAGGGCCTTATACACATTGACAAATTTAAAAGACCTAAACACAAGGTCATAAAGGGACTTCTTCTACCATATGATTCCTCCAAAAGAATTGATTCAGATTGGGGTTTAATCAGTTCGTCAGTTGTCTGTCGGTCGGCCGAGGTGGGTGTGTCGGCTAGCTGACAGATGTCTGTCGGTCGACCGACGTTGAGGTCTCGGTCAGCCGACAGATGACTGACACAGATTTTGGCAAAATTGCAGCTTGCTGTTATTTGAGCCGACAGGTTGTCGGTTGGCTTTCGGTCGACCGAACAGGGAGTTCGGTCAGCCGACAGCTGACCGACAGATGTCCTGCTGGAAATCTGATCGAAAACTCGTCTCTGGAATTGAGACCGACAGAACCCGGTTAGCTGTCGGTCGACCGAAGTGGAGACTTCGGTCAGCCGACAGCCGACCGACAGCTGACCGACGCACACGGTCAGGTCAGTTTCGAGTCAGATTTCTGCTGCCTTTCTTCCCTTATTCACATACGACCTGGGCACCCTTCCTTGTACATTTTGAGGGTTTCAAAACCTCATTCAAGCCCATTAAATCTACCAATACAATCACCCCAATCAAACCCTTTCCATCCACATGCAATCTCATCCATTCTAATCATAAATTAAATTTTCAGTCAAAGGCTATGACATTTTCAATATGAACAAGAAAGGAATAGACTAACAATATGCATTTCTAAATCAATGTGAATCATAAGAAAACATGAATAGTGAAAATGTGAAACATCAATGTATGAAATAGGAAAACCACATTTCTCATAAAACATGTAAATATCAAATCATCCACTTGCCTCAAGGTTCTCTATGCAAGAAAAATCAAGCTATAATCTCTTCCTCCAAGCCAAGAATGCTATCTACACAAAACCCCCAAATCCAAACCCTAAAATGGGTCAAACCAAGAAACAAGAAGAGATAACTCTCAACAAAGAAGATAGAGCTCTCCTAAGACTAGAAGAACAAGAATCTAAGAGATTTAGGGAGGAAGCTTACTTGTAGGTTCTTCAAATAGATAAGGTGAGATCAATGAGGGTCTAAAATGGGTGGCTTCCTTCCTCAAATGGTATCAAAGAGAAGCTTGCAAGGAGGGGAAGAAGGTGGTGATCTCCATTTCTCAAAAGATGCAAGGTTGATGGGGATTTGGGCAATGTAGAAGCAAGAAGAAGAAGAAAAGAGGGAAAGAAAACCCTAGGTTTCTCTTGTGCTTGGGCTGGAAAAAGGAAATGGAAGAAGGGTTCTCTACTTAAAGCTATTTGGAGTGGGCTCCACCATCTAGAAACTCTTTAGGCTGAAATCACTATTATCGGGACCTCGGACGAAATCGACGAAGAAGAGAAAAGTGATCGTCGAAATATCTAGTTTCCAAAAAGTATATGTTTCGCGGGTTTTGAGGATGTCGACTTTTGGGTACAGATTTCATGTATAATGACTGTTTTGCCCTCAATGCAAGAAAAATCGGGTTTCGGGGTTCCGAACGGGTACGGGATCAACACGAAAGTTGTAGGGATTAACAAGACGAGTAAAACGGAATATAATTGCAAATCACTGGAATACGAACAATCCCCCACACAAAAGTAAAACCAACCAAAAAGGGAACCCCCAAAGGGTTCCACCCACACAAAGCACTAAAACTCTCCCAAAATCATAAAAGAGCTATTCTAGTCCAAGCTTAGTCAAAAATCACTAATCGAGCTTATCACTAATACGCAACACAATTAGCACTAATCGAGGTCACTCGGGTCGGGGTCTTACAGTTTGGCTCCAAAAACACTCCAAACGAAGCTTGAGAAGAGAGGAAGAGAATGATAGCCTTGGATCTTGATTTGGGACACTCTAGTAAGATGATTTCAAGGAGGAGAAGGTCAAGAAGAAGGTTTCTTCCACTCTTGCTCTAGGTCAAGATGAGTTGCAGGAAAATGGGAAAAGAATGGAGGAGAGAGAATAGGAGGGTATATATAGTATCTGGAAGGTGGGTCCCAATGCAGTAGAACTTGAAACGAATAAAACATGGTCTTGCGGACCCCGGATGGAAACGATGAAGAAGAACAAAACGATCGTTGAAAAATCTAGTTTTCAAAAAGTATATTTTCCCCAATTTCTGGAATTTTTGAAACTTATGGACAGATTTAGTGAAAATTGTCATTTTTGCCTTTTTTCTCGAAAAACGTGATTTCTGAGCCTCAAATCCAAATGGATAAAACATGAAAGCTGTTTATAACAATAAAATGGGTCAAAAGGAATAAAAATTGGAATTTTTAGAAACCAAGAATAAATTCTCACAAAAAATACAATTTACAAGGGTCGGGTCAAAACAAAGTCAAATAAACTCTAATCTTGTTTAAAAAGTTAAATCATGATTAAAACAATGCTAAACCCAAAAATTGAGGTTCGGGGTGTTACAGTTATGACGCTCAAAATCCGACTGGTTTGGGAGGTGGCCGTGGTATTCTCACACCATTGGAACCCACCCTGACCAAAAGTCAACCAGAAGATTGAAAAATCCACCTTCACAAAGCCAAGTCTTCATATGGGTTGGGGTATGATCCTACCGCTCCTATGAGACAATTGACACCATGGCTACAAAGTCGCTTTGCCGACCAAACCTCAACATCTCATGAAGAAATTGATATCCCTGGATATCTCTTTGAGGAGTCACTCATCAAGGGTCCAGAAAGCTCCTCCAATTGCTATAATTTCTCTGATGATAAAGAGGAATTGCCCGATGACATAGACGCGCGGTTCTCTGACCCAGAAGAATCATCGTCTCCAAAAGAAGTACCCTACTTCAACCCAATTCCAGCAAATGATTGGGACCATCTCATTGCGAGCTTTGAGAAGGACATTGATCAAGAAGATCCATGGACAGAAACAGAGCCTCAGTCTGAAAATTTCTCTGGCACTCCAGAAGGTCTTGTTGAGTTGGAAGCCTCTGAAAATACTGTGGAGGAACCACCTTAAAACCTTCCGACAGAAGACCCTGTTCAAAAGATAAACTTAGGAACACCTGATAACCCACGTCCTGTATTCATAAGCAAGAATATAAAGGATGGTGAGTTACCCGAGTATATCTCTTTTCTTCGGGAGTTCGTTGATTGCTTTGCATGGTTTTATGCCGAAATGCCTGGCTTGGATCCCAAAGTAGCAATCCACAAGCTCAACTTGCAAAAAGAAATCAAGCCTGTCAAACAAGGCCAAAGAAGATTTCGTCCCAACGTGATGGACAAAATTGAACAAGAAGTTCAGAAACTCAAAAACGTTGGCTTCATCCGCGAAGAACAGCATCCTGAATGGTTAGCCAACATCGTCCCCGAGACAAAGAAAAATGGGCAGATAAGGGTCTGTATTGACTACAGAGACCTCAATAATGCATGCCCTAAAGATGAATTCCCGCTCCCCATACCAGAGGTGATGATTGACAACACCTATGGGTTCGAGCGAATGACATTCATGGATGGATTCTCTGGCTACAAGCGGAAGAAAAGAAGACCATCTCGACGATCTTCGAGAAGTCATAAACACAAATTACCCTAGCCACATGTTGGTAGGTGCAGAGCATCGCTACTCCCCAGTCGAAAAAGAATGCCTTGCAGTGATGTTTGCCATACAAAAGCTACGTCACTATCTGCTGTCGAACACAGTCTACCTGATTTTGAGGATCAACCTCTTAAAGCTCCTTGTCACAAAAGCAGGTTCTCTCAATGCCCGACTGGCAAAATGGTCCATTCTTCTATCACAGTTTGATATTAAGTATGTACCACAAAAAACAATCAAAGGCCAAGCTCTAGCAGACTTCCTCGCAGAGCGTCCATTGCCTAAAAATTCTCCAATCAGGGATGATCTCCCAGACGAATTTGCCTACAACGTGGAAACTTCCTTATCAAATGCTTCCTGGGACATGTACTTTGACGGTGCAACCAGGACAAATGAAAAGGGAAAGCAAATATCGGGAATTGGCATCTTCTTTGTCAGTCCCGACAAATACATGACTCCACACACCTTCTCTCTACTGGAACCATGTTCAAACAATGCAGCTGAGTACCAAGCCCTGATTGTAGGATTGGAACTCGCCCTCGAATCCAGCATCACCATGTTGGAAGTTTTAGGGGACTCTCTGTTGGGATTGGTGAATGCCCTAAAGCCCACTAGCTGCATTTTTCTCTCTGTTACTGGATATTTATTGGTTATATATATTGAAATGATTCTTTCTCTATAAACATGTGTATATGTATGGTTGTGTGTAAGGCCCATTGTTTTCTAATAATTGAATCAGGTGTGAAGTGGCTTTACATAGATAGGTCTGATTCATGGATATTGGAAACAACAGATTAGTTCATAACTGAAAGATGGAGTTGGGCACTTCATCTTGGTATAAGTTATAATGAGATACTCTCCTATATAGGGTGACATACCTAAGTCACGGGAGGGCTTTCCCGGATCTATCTCATTAGTGCATGTGTCATGCATTGAACAGGACCATTGTAGGTGTGATCTCTAAAATAGTACTATCACAGAGAGAGATCAAATCACCTCATGCTACTAAGTGACCGGTGCTCTTAATCTTGAGCATTTGTGGATGAACTGACGAATTCAAGTTCTTGTGCTTTAATTCACTATGGGTGAGATTCTTTTCTTGGGTCAATAGCTCTGTGAGTTAGGTACTCGGGCTTGATCAGTTGGGACATGCAAATGCAATATAGAATCTATGCCATCTACTGATGGATTGATCGTCCCCTTAGAATTATCCGATTGATCATCAAAATCTAAGATCTTAGTATATGGATGTTCCATAATGATATTGAACTTGTGGGTCGCTCCCTGGATCAAGAGAATAATATCAGGATGATGATTAAGTCAAGGATATGAAGTTCTAAGGTTTAAGATTTAATCGAGAAGGTTGATAGTACATCGGATAACCTAACTCGATTGAGGATGTTACATAGAGGGGCATTTAGATCATTGCTCTTAGTAGGTCGGAGACAACAGTCAATTTATGACTTGCTTATTTCATACTTAATATTTGTCCCTGGAGTGCAACCATAACTCTCTAGTGGAATGAGTTAAGGTTAAAATGGTCTTAATGTTGCTATGGGTTTAGCATGGACATTTTGGTCATTTTGGGAGCCAAGGGCAAATATGTCTTTTGGTCCCTTCTCTAGTCACTTTCCTATATTGGCATGGTTTCCTAATATGATTAGTAGATGAGGTTGAATTATTTTATGGAAAAATAATTTTGAATTTAAATTCAAATAGGCCTTGATGGCATACATGAATTTAATTCTAGATAAATTATGGACATGTGGGCCATAGTGTGGGCCATAGCATGTGGGACGTCCAACATAGGGATTTCTTAGTGTGGGGTCTCCAACTTTGAGTAGGTCTCTCTACTTGGAAGGTTGGACTCCTCCTTGGATAAGTATTCCTATAATAGAGTTTCCCTTAGAAACTTAAATTAGTAATTGTTGCACAACTAGGATTACTAATTGCTAAGTTTAAGGGATATTCATCATAGTTTCCTTTTCTAATTTGGATTGTTTCTAAGAGGAAATTAATCTTAGGATTGAGCTTTCCTTTTAGGACTTCTAAGAGAATTAGTAGGAGAGACTTAATGGGAAAGGATTCCTTGCAATCTTCATAAAAGGAGGAAGCTTCCCTTGGGCGTGAATGACCTTAAAAACACAAGAACAAAGCCCAAAACGTGGAGCCCTTGTTTCTCTTCTTTCTTGAGGAGATTTCCATCTCATATGATTCTAGAAACTCATCTCAAAAACCTAGATTAAGGTTCCACCACCTTAGCCAATCAGATTTGGAAGTGAGATAGAGGAGAAGATTAGAAGAAGAATAATTCCTGCAGAAATTCCTGCAGCATAGTAGCTGATTGCAGACCTGATCTTGTCCCTTTTGCATCAGATTTTCAGAGGTTTAAAGCTTGCAAATCTTTGAGGTAATAGTCTTCTATAATCTCCTTTTAATTAGACACATGTTGATTATGATTTTATGGAGTTTCTACGCGATTCTTTATGGCTGATTTCCGCTGCATAGTGCAGAAATCAGATTTTTTAAAATCTGTCATGCTTTGTATCAGCCATAGTTGTCTCTATATGAGAAGTTTCAGATCTGAATCGCGGTTTCCTTCACTCTCAACTGATCGTCAACCAGATGAATCAGAAATATGAAGTCAGGAAGCCAGATTTGCTACCTTACTACAATAAGGCGCAGTCGCTTCGACAAAAATTCAACATCTATCACATCACCCACATCCTCAGAGGTGAAAACATCCGTGCAGATGCCCTGACTGGACTTGCCGCATCCATGGCAATCCAAGAAGGGGAAAACATTCAAGTCACAGTGTGTCAAAGAAGGATTCTCCCTCCTCTTAGCACGCACCAAGCAGTTGCTGAATGCCACCAAGTGGTTGGAAGTCGGATGTCCATCTTCAAACCTCCGAATGGCGACTGGAGAGATCCGTTCATTGATAACATCATGTTCGGAATCCTACCTGAAGATCCAAAAGATCGGTAAGCATCCAAAGACGAGCTCCGAACTTTCATTTGGATATACCTTCAAAAGCACTTTACAGAAAATCCTTCAACGGAGTACTCCTACGCTGCTTGTCACAACAAGAGGCTGATGAAACTCTCAAAGAAGTACATGCTGGTCTTTGTGGAGCCCATCAGGCTGGTCCTAAGCTCTACAACCAGATAAAAAGGGTAGGTTACTATTGGCCTACCATGGTAGCTGATGCAATGCAATTTGCCAAGCGCTGCCAAAAATGCCAGATTCATGGAGATTATGTCCACATGCCTCCAGAATGTCTACATCCAACATCAATCTCATGCCCTTTCGAAGCCTGGGGTATGGACATCGTAGGTCCTATTTCTCCCCCATCAAGCAAGGGTCATCGCTTCATCTTCGCCGTTACGGATTATTTCTCCAAGTGGTCAGAAGCATTTGCGCTCAGCAAAATGAAGACTTCATCAGTCCTTCAGTTCTTGCGCACCAACATTATTTGTCGCTTCGGCATACCTAAAAGATTCGTCCATGATAACAGACCACAATTCCGGGATCACAGATTCTACAGGTTTTGCGACAAGTACAAAATCCAAAGTTGTCCTTCGACTCCATATAATCCAGCAGCGAACGGACTAGCAGAAGCCTTCAACAAGACACTCTGCAAAATTCTCAAGAAAATGGTTTCTAGTCATAAAAGAGACTGGGGCGACAAACTACCAGAAGCTTTTTGAGCCTATCGAACCACCATTCGAGGACCAACCCATAGTACACCATTCTCTTTGGTCTATGGATGCGAAGCTGTTGTCCCTTTGGAAGTACAAATTCCTTCCTTAAGGGTATCTTTGCAAAATGACATGACGCAAGAAAGCAATGTCAAATTGAGACTCCAAGAGCTGGATAATCTCGATGAAAGACGACTCGAAGCTCTACAAAGCATTGAGTTGTACCAAGCACGCATGGCAGGTTCTTTCGACAAGAAGGTCAGGCAACGCGCCTACAAAAAGGGTGACTTGGTTCTTGCAGTAAAAAGACCCATAGTCTTTGCCCACAAATCCAAAGGCAAATTTGAACCAAAATGGGAGGGACCCTTTGTCATCGATAAAGTCTTCTCCAATGGCGCATACGCTCTTCTAAACATGGAAGGAGACAGATGTATCCTGCCCATCAATGACAAGTTCTTGAAGCGGGACTACCCTTGAAGACTTCCTCAAGCGGGTCAGAGCGATATCTATACGGCCAAAGCCTATTTCCATGGTACTTGCTCGTCAAACCCAACCCTTTTGAAATTTTCATCTTTATGTTGAAGTTTCCAAAAAAAAAATCTCTCTCAAAACAATTCTTACTTTCATCGTTTCGTTGTTCAAAAAAAAAATAAAAATCCAAAAATCCAAGTTTAGGAGCTTCTTCCCAGACTTGACCAAAATTTCGATCCTTGAACCCAAAATTCATGGTTTGAAACAAAAATCGGGACTTAGGAATTTTCACCCTAGTTCGCCCCGGCTTTTACAACCAAAATGGTTTTAAGTCAAAATTTATGACCCTCGTGTCTTTAAACAAAAAAATGGTTTTTTTAGAAACCGCGGGGAAGCGACACTTAGTCGATACTCGCAAAAACCAAAAAACCGGAAGGATGCGAACCCCATTCGATACTTCCAAAAAACCCAAAAAACCGCAAGGAAGCGAACCCCATTCGATACTTGGAAAACCTCAAATCGTGGAGAAGCAACATACCAGTTGATATCCACAACCCAAATTTCAAATGGTTCGAGAAAACCTCAAATTTTAAAAAATCGCGGGGAAACGACACCAAGTCAGTACCTGCAAAACCAAAAGTTTTGGGAAAGGCAGGGAAGAGACGCTTAGTCGATACTTGTACCCCAATTCGCGAGGAAGCGACATTCCATCGATACTCGCAAAACCCAGCCCACGAGGAAGTGACATTCCATCAATACTCGCAAACCGAATGAGCAAGGAAGCGACATTCCATCGATACTTGCAAGACCATTTAGCGAGGAGGCGACATTTAGTCGATACTTGCATTTTGAAAACCAAATCCGGCTATAAACGCCAAAAAACGGCTATAACCAACAAAATCCGGCTATAAATGCCAAAACAAAAAAAAAATTCAGCTATAAACGCCAAAATCGGCTTTCATGCCAACAAAACAAAACTTGGTTTTCAAAAATCTGGCTTCCATGCCAAAACAAAACAAACAACAAAGAAAGCAAATTCGGCTATAAACGCCAAAAAGCGGCTATAAATGCCAAAATCCGGCTATAAACGCCAAAATCCGGCTATAAATGCCAAAACAAAAAAAATCCGACTATAAATGCCAAAAAAATCGGCTATAAATGCCAAAAATCGGCTATAAACGCCAAAATCCGGCTATAAACGCCAAAATCGGCTATAAATACCAAAAATCGGCTATAAACGCCAAAATTCGGCTATAAACGCCAAAATCCGGCTATAAACGCCAAATTCGGCTATAAATGCCAAAAATCAGCTATAAACTCCAAAATCCGGCTATAAATGCCAAAACAAAAATTCTTTCGGCTATAAACGCCAAAATCAGGTTTCATGCCAACAAAACAAAATTTTGGCTTTTATGCCACTAAAAAAAAAATCAGCTTTCACGCCATCCAAAAACTTTGGCTCTCATGCCACAAACAAAACTTTGGCTCTCATGCCACAAACAAAATTTGACTTCCATGCCACGAAACAAAATTGGGCTTCCATGCCATCCAAAATTTGGTTTTCAAGCCATCAAAAACCAGGCCTTTTGCCGCAAAATTGGCTTTCATGCCCAAAACAACCCTTTGACAAAAGATTTTCACAAAATGACAACCTTTTGATCAAATTCTTAAACAAACATTCCCATCAACTTTTGCTAAAATTTGTTTTCAACAAAAAAAAATGATTTAAGTGAAAGGAAGGGGATACAAAATATAGTACCAAAACTGTTTATACATGGAGGTATCAAAAAAAGAGAGAAGAAGAAAAAAGAGTTTGTTATAACTCAGGAGCTCAATCCGACATGGTCTTCAACCAAAGGTTCAACTCCTCAAGCAGACCCTTGGCCTTAACTTCCAAAGTTTTTAGGCCACGCTTCTTCAGAATGTTCCCATAAAACGCGGCCGAATGCCGTGACCCATCTGCAACACGAGGAAGTTCTTCCCAGAGGACTTGCCACTGCTCATGCTCCTGAGTCTTCCGCCGGACATTACCTTCAGCTTCCTCAACCCGGCGAATGAGGGTCCCTTCTTTGTCACGAGCTTCCACAATGGCGGTCCATTTGGCAGTGGCTTCTTCCTCCAAAAGCTCAAGATGCTGCCTAGCCTCGACAACCTCCTTATCAAGGCGGTCTAAGTCTTGCTTCAGCCCCATGATGGATAACTCGGTAACGTTCTTCTCCCGAACGATCTGCCTCCGAGTCTTCGTGACCTCAGTCAGCTCAGCTTTGACTCTGCTGGAAGGTTTTATGAACATCTCATCAAAGAAGTCACCATCTGGGAAACTCTTGGTCTCAGTCCATTTGTTCCCTAAGGCGATGACCTCCTCAACAAAATCTTTGGCGCTTGCGATGTCCAGACCAACTTCTTTGCTATCGCGAGGATGTCCTGCACATGCTTGATCATGCCAAAACCAGATTCCAAATGACCTGAAGAGAGAGTCTCAACCCATGAGCTCAAGACAGTCTTCAACACCTTCCTTGCATACTGAAGGTGCGGTGCAGATGAGGATTCGCCATGCTCTGGTGCCCGACTGCCCACGTCATGCTCCATTGGAAGAGTAATCAATAAACTCTTTCCAACGGAAGAAGCTGACTCATTAAAGGAAGCAGAAGCCCCCACTCTTGGATCAGTAGCAGGTACCCCCTGTTCTGGCTATGAGGAAGATGGAGGAACCTCTCCTGTTGCTCCACAATCTGCCGAGGAAAGGACAAAAAGGTATGAAAGTAATCTTGTCAAAAATATATCAAGATTATTATTGCAAATATACCTGCTTCGACAACCGGCGGAGTACTCTCTGCCTCTTTGAGCTCATCCGAAGCATCGTCAAAAGTTGCATCCATGGATGGCTCGAAATCGTCAGAATCCTCTGGCAAGTCAAGAAAACAAAAGCTACATGTTAGCAAATGACCAGCACAAACAAAGAAAAAGGAAGAAAAAAAAGAAGCCAAAGCAAACGTTACCAGGTGAAGGTTCTGGAACCACTCCAGAGTCCCTGGGCTCTTCCTCAGATGCCACAACTGGATCCGTCATCGCCTCATCGGCAGGAACCTCAGGTATCACCAGGTCATCGTCCTCTGCTAAAAAAAAGAAAGAAGGCAGCGGATTAAAACAAAATCTTTCAACAAAAAAGGGGGAAGAAACAAAAGAAAGAAAGAGGATCATACTAGCTGGCTCCTCTTCTCTGCTTCTCTTCTCCGGAGGCTCATCAGCATCCTCAGACACCTCATCAGCAATGGTGAGAGGAACTTCAATATCAGAAGGGCTATCGTGCCGTCTCATGTTACGGCGTTGTCCTCTCCTCCTCTTGCCTCGGCGGGTCAATCTGCTTGACAATCCTGCCCCACAATCAACATCAGGCCTCTCACAAGAGTCCTCGCTGGATGGTCTACTTTTCTCAGTAGACTCCATGGAAGCCTTCGTATGCTCTGCCTGTATCATAGCATCGATCTCGGCCTCCTCCTCCTCCAGCTGTCTTAAGACCTCACCCGGAATTCCTTGTGCAGCTCCTGATCTGATGATGTCCTGCTCATTGAGAAAGCCTATCTTATGCTTCTCATTGAGAAAGGAAGGCCAAAACTTCCTCCCGACGGACACCATCCGATTTGCCAAGACCTTTTCCAGGAGATTGCTTAATATCAAGCTCTTTCTTGGAAAGCCCCCGGTGCACTGAAAAGCTCTCCACGAACCACTTCGTGAAGCCAGGAGTCCAAAAGGTGGGCAGCTCAGGATAGGAAATCATGGCGGTAGTGTCCTCAGCGCTATAAAAAGCCCATGCATTTCTCCCATCCTGCAAATCTCCAAAACGCTTCACCATGCTCGAAGGCGCTCCAACAACGCCTTGAGAGAAGCCAAACTGCAATGCAAAACGCGAAGGGACATACGGTTGGATATCGACGAAAAGATGTCTGCGGTACACCATTGTACCAACCCGTATGTTTAAGAGCCATCTCTTCTCCGCGTCTGTCAAAGCATAGTGTCTTCCCGACCCTGCCCTGGTCGAATCACGGGAGACACCAAAGTCAAAAGCCTTCTTCCGCAAACCCGGAGAAAGCTTCACCAAAGACTGCCCAATCTCGACGTCCCTAAATCGTCGGATCCTCAAACGGGCATACAAAAGTGATTCGGGAACGGCTGTCCCTCTAGCCAAACGAATCATAAATGGATCTCCGTCCTGTGCAACTCCCAAATGATGGAAGCTAGGACAGTGGTATACATACCACAAATAGAAGAAATAGGCTGAAAATACCCTATTCATGGGAAGCCCAAGCCGAACTAGGAAAGCAGCAGCCTGCAGTTCGGTACACAAATAGGAGTAAAGAGCAGGTACCAAAGCCAGCCGCTCCCCAAACGCCATCTGACAAGCCGGAAAAATACAGTGCGGCCTGATGTGCGTCCCATCTCCTCCAGCAAAAACAGCCTCACCTAGCCAGTAAGTGAGGTAAACAGCGAGATCTCTCCGCAACGCGATGTCAGGACAAATGGCATCCGTGCTTGCGAAGAACTTCTTCAAGTCTTCTCGCATCCTGGGCCATGCCATCAAAAGAATCCCCGCTGTCAAAAAGGTTGGAGATGCAACTTCTCCAACTGCTGCATCTAACTTTCGAGCCCTCCTTCTCCTTAAAAAAATCATAGAAGGTGACGAGCTGAAAGTAAACAAGCCTAAACTCCTCAGATTGCTCCTCAAGGACGCTGTCAATAGACATAAACTCCTCATAGAGTTTGCCGAGGATAGGCAACCCGGTGATGGCACTCAGCTCCTTCAAAGAAAAACCAATCTCACCATTCGTCACAATGAAGGTGTTGGTTTGTGGAAGGAATGACTCCAGCATGGCCATGAAAGCCTCATTGAAGAAAACGACGGTTTTCCGAAAAGCACGAACCGCATCGAAAATCTCGGCCTCCAGCAGAACAGCCTCGCCAATCCTCAGGGTGTTATCAGTCCATGACTCCCAGCTTGAGTCAGCACTGAAATGGCCACGAAGTTGAAAAGGCTTCACCCAATTGCTGCCGTCACCCAGAAAAACGCCAAGGCCCACCGATCTCAAATCAACCGATGGATAATCAGAACCTTGGTAGCCACTGGCTGGCATCAACATGTCCATACGGACAGGTGGCTTCTCTGCAAAACCGGAAGGACCGCCAACAAAAATCCCGGTCTTGATCACACTGGTCCTCTTCACCCAGCTCGGAGGATCTTCCCTCTTAGGGCACGTGGGAGAAAGGCTCAGAATCAAGATGGTCCGATCGAAAGACGACCGGGTAGAAATAGTTCTCTCCTCACCATCTGCTGTGTAAGAGAACTGAAAACATCTCCTTTGGTATGTCAAGTCGTCAGGGACTGCATCACCGAAGAAGAAGGTAAGCTTGAGCACAACGCTCTGATCGTCCGTAACCCAAGGACGGCTGCTTACCATGATCTTTAGAATTCCTCATCTTTGAGAGCGATCAATCGCTGTCTCATCTCATCACGATTGAGGGAATTGCACTCTTCCAAGTTCTTCTCAACAAATTGGACCTCCTCCCAAGCCTGCTGAACGGCCGCATTGGAAGATCTAGCAGACCGACGAGGTGCGTCAGTAACATGACCTTTACCTTTGTTCGTTCTAGAAGAACTACCTGCAAAAGATGGAAGAGAAAACATCAATCAACATCAAAATGACAGAATTCTGCTACAAAAAGCCTAGCAAAATTTTGACATGGTTTCGGGGCAATTCCGAAGAAAAGGAAAATACTCCGAAAAAGACAGGAAGCCTGAAGATGAGCTCAACATCGCTGCGAGCTCATAGTCAGTGGAGAATTCTCAAAGAAGGTTCGAACTCAACATCGCTACAAGAGCGAGCCAATCTCATCAAACTTCCGTAAAAATCTGGAAAAGAGCTCAACATTACTGCGAGCTTCAGAATCCAAAAATTGCAAAGTTCCTCAAAATCCAGCAAGACCAAGAAAGAGCTCAACATCGCTGCGAGCTCAAATCCCAATACTTGAAAAAGATTTTCAGGTATGCATCATCATGCTGTCATGTCCATTTACCAAAAATCATGCATCGAAAAAATATCATCATGCATTAGATGCTAGGAAAACCTTGACCAAAGTTTGACCAATTCCAACCCAATTTGGTCAAAACCAATCAAACTTTGTCCAAGTCAAAAATCATGTTGGCTTGACCTAGAGACTCTAGCCTCTTATCTTGATGCATCAAACAAAAAGAAAATGCATACATATTGAAATTGCATAGCCTCATTATCATGGTGAGCAAACAAGGAAAAAGAAAAAGAAAGAGAGAAAAAAAAATCTCAGCAGAAAAAAAAAGAAATTTGGGCCCACAGGCCGTGGCCCACTGCCACATGGCAGTACGGCCAGGTCCGTACAGCCTAAAAAAAAAAGCACGCTGAAAAAAAAAAAAACAGAAATCAGCGTGAAGAAGAAAAAAAAAACAAAAAACAGAAAAAAAAAAGAGTACGCGCAAAAAAAAAACAAAAAAAAGAAAGAAAAACCGTGAAAAGAAGGAAAAAAAACAAGAAGAAGAAGCCTAAAAAAAAAAAAGGGAAAACGTGCTTGGAAAAAAAAAAGGAAAAAAGAAGAAAGAAAAGAAAAGAAAAAGAAGAAGAAAAAAAAAATGATGAAGAAGCTACTTCTACAATGGAAATTCTTGTGGAGGAAGAAAACTTACTTGAAGCCATTGATGGAGAAGAAGAAGAAAAGCTTGGAGATCCTTGACGGAGCAAAAGCACTTCTTATCTTGGAGAGCACTCTTGAAGATTTCTTGCAAAAAGAAAGCAATGGAGCAAAAGAAACAACCCTCTTTCTTTTATAGAAGAGAGCAAGCCAAAAGAGGAAACAAGGAGAAAGAAAAGAGGTAAGTACTAAAATTTAGCTACTTTCCCAAAAAGAGAGATATTTTAAGAAAATCTTTCCACCAAAAGGAAACTTGAGAAATTCTCTCCAAGTAAGGATATTTTTAGATATTCTCTACACAAAAGAGATATTTTTAAATATTCTTTACAAATATGACACCATACGAGATCTAGGCCATCTTCAAAGCCTAAGGTCCCATGGGTTAGCCTATATGAGCCAGGTTTGACCACCTAGGCACTAAAAGTGGCTTTTAGTCAAAATATTCCTCTTACCAAGAGGAAAAAAAAAAGGGAAAAAAGAGCAAAAAAGTCCCATGCCTCTTTTGAGTTGATGGGACCATTCAAAAAAAAAAGAAAAGAAAGCCTCATGAGTTTCCAAAAACCAAACCATCCAACCTCATGAACCAAATTGAGCCAAACTCTTGAAATTGACATTTCACAAAACCAAATTCCGGTCCCCTAGCTCGCCACATACAGCTTGTTAGGTCACAAGACCAAAACCAAAATCAAAATCCAAACCAAACTAAAATCAAAAACCCAAATCTGACCCCCCAACTTGCCACATACAGCTTGTTGGGTCACAAGGTCAAAATCAAAATCAAACCCCGACCCCCTAACCTGCCACATACAGCTTGTTAGGTCACAAGGTCAAAAACCAAAATCCAAAACCCAAAATCCAAACACCCCATGTCATTTTCAAAACTTTGCCTTGAGATGGTACGTGATCCCTCTCACTACCATAAAATCCCCTGGAAACTCAGAAGGCTATTCAAACATAAAAAAAAAAAAAAAAAAAGCTCAAGACTCTTGGTCAAGTTGGAATCTCTCCTCCAAGTTTCTCTTCGAGGCACATCGACTCCAAAAACCTACTCGTCGCTGTACCTCGAGGGGGCATTTGTTGATACAAAAAAAGTCACTATGTCTCCTCAACATCAAAAAGCCTCCTGAAGCTGCATCTTGCTACAAAACAGGCAAGGCTACTTCAAGCATCAGATTTTGTCAGAATCAGACAGAAACTGAAAGATCCTTCAAGACAGCTAAAAGAGGGGTACACCTGAGGTTTCGGGCCATTCCGACATCGTTTGGACCAACTTCACTGCTCCGACAGCTAAACAAGCGCTCCCGGCGGTGACATCATCGAAGACACCAAAACTTCGATCAAAGCCTACGGATGACTCCAGAATGTTGTCAAAGGGCTCCATGCCAAATTTCAAGTCAAACCGACAATGTTTGACCCTCCATCAACGCTCGAGCAGCAAAATCAATCCTCCCGACGGCGGGAACCACAGAAGCCATCACTCATCAAACAAAGTACATGAGTGGCTTCAACATGCCTCCAAAAGGCCGCACATCGAATTTCAGGTCATTCCGACAACGTTTGACCAGGTTTCGATGCTCCGAGAGAAAATCAAGCCTACCGGCGGCGGAGCAACCCGGGACCATGACATCCAAAACGGAGCCCATGGAACGTCTCAAAATGACTCCAATAGGCTCCTCGTCAAATTTCAAGTCAATCGGACATCGTTTGACCACATATCAAAGCTCGGCATTTTTCCCGCAGCAAAATCAAGTGAAGCATCGATGGGACCCCAAACTCAAATAAAAGCTCATGGTTGGTCCTATTCACTGCTCAAGAAGCTTCACCTAAATTTTCAGGTCATTCCGACACCGTTTGACCTAGTTTCGACTCTTGACGGAAAATCGGCTACAAAGTCTTCGGCTTTCCCGAAAAATGGGAAAGTTTGTGCTCCGATTTCACGCTGGTTCTCGACAAGTTTTCTCCAAGAAAATGAAGTTAATAATTGAGGAAAAATTTCAAGAAAAATACAGAAGAAAAAAGGAACGAAAAAGACGCAAAATCGGCCGAAAACGAAGCTCGGCGACCAAAGGGCAAAAAACCCTAAGGTCGCCGGCGACCCTGCAAATCCGGGTCGCCAGATTTTGCACCAAATTGATCGTTTTTTGATCCTTTTCGCGTTTCGAGTATTCCTACCTCTGTGATTTTCTAAAAATCCAATGTTTGATGCTTGAAAACGACTGATCTTCGTCGACATCTTGGATCCGCCGTCAAAAGCATGAAATCATCACCGATCGCCTCATGATCGCCAACCGGCTGACCAAAAAAGTGCACTTTCTGTCCGACTGATCGTGAAATCGACAAGACAATGTCACTGGTCCACCAACATCAATCAATGTCTGAGATTGCACTACAATCCGACATCAAACAATGCGTGGATCCACCTGAGATGATCGCAAGAAGAATCTCAAAAGGCGCAGAGCGGCCCGCGACTCTTCACATGCTTGGGCGACCACTTAATGACGTTAATTGACCGGTTTATGACAACTTAATGCGGTCATTAACTCATTATTTTGGACGGCTCAATCAAATTCAAGCATCTGGGAGTTACAAATCCAAGCAATCATGGCATTAAACCCATGAAACTCCCATCATCATGTAGCTTAAAGGGAATTAAATGCCCACTACCTTCATCGGCCAATCACAAGCCATGAAAAAGGAGTTACAAAATCAACTTGTAACTCCTCATCAATTCTTTCATCATGGCCATCAATGCCAATAAACACCTCATGGCTATCAAAAGCCTATAAAAGGAGGTCCATTCCAAGAAGAATGCATGATGAAAATAGATCCCAAGTGCAAGCTCTGAAAATCCAGAAAATCCAAGAGAGAGACGAAGTCCTGCTACTTTGCTCCCGGAAGCACCACAAGGTGATCAACGTCCCTTGGGAGGCCACCCCCCCCCCCCCCCCCTACCCCCAAGGTCACCTCCTTCTCCAACATGGTTTAAACGCGGCTTTTCAGCCCGTTTACTTGGTTTTTCATTGGATATAGGACCTCCTCTTGGTCCTTGTCCTCTAAAAAACCGAGGTTAGGGGCCAAGCCAAAGAATCAAAGCATCACATGTTCTCATTTGAAGGACGATGGCGAAGCCCATACATGACTTGCGACCGTCAATCTCAACGTGTCCCCACAATCTCCTGAGAAGTTAGATTCCTTTTCTTACTTTTCTATTGTAGTTTGTATTTCTTAAAGAGATAAAAAGAAATCACAATTCTTGTCTTTCACATTTGATGAGTTTTGTAAAATCGCCTTTTACGGCAAAATCGCTTTTTACTGCAAACAAACAAAAACGCCTCCTACGGCATTCTAAAAAAAAAAACAAACTTGTCTCTTTTCTTAATATTAATGCAATTTGAAAAGTTAGAAAAAATGATTGATTTCCTTTCCACTTGTGAAGGTGAATCTCCGGATCATCACCATTCCAAATTCCAAGTAGAAAGTAAATCTGGCTTACCCGTATAAAAAAATGTTGATGCTCGAGATTTTCCCTCCTCCGCCGAGACCCAGGTCAGCCCCCGGGGTGCGGAAGGAGAGGACGGAAGATTCCTTTCGGGTCCATCAAAGATGTAGCTCCGGAAGACGCACTACCGGTTGGGGAGTACGTGTCTTTGGAAGCTTCAGATGCACTATCGCCCTGAGTTATCGCATTGCAGGTCATCCGAACAGGAGATGTCCCCAGTGCAGATTGTTGGGAATCAGACTCATCCTCGGATGTAAGAGGATCATCGATCCAGCTGTTTTCTCCATTTTCAGGAGTTGATGGAAAAAGTTCCCTTTGATTTTCAGGGAATTCTGGTTCTGGATCATGACGAAGATCATTAATGCGATCCTGCTCCTGCTCTATGGCAAGATGTTGCAAGATTCTTGCATATTCTTCAAGGTCAGGCATGGGAGCCAAATCTTCTTCGTCATCTGCTCCTTGTGGTTCACCAATGTTGGGTTCCACTGGAGCATTTGCTGGTGCTGGATCGACAGCATTTTTAGCCTCTTGGTCTTCTTCATCATCGGACCAGGATCCTTGTGGCTGCAATGGGTTATACCAGATTACTGGCATAAGATTGGCTCGGGAATCCATTCCTCGTCGGAGAGGTATTCTCCTGTTTCAAAGGATTCTTCCCACTCATCGATATCATTGGCAATATCACTGGACTCATATCCATTCATGGATAATCCAACTACCGAGTTGCAAGAGTATGATGCCCCCAGCACAGTTTCATTTTTGTATAGAGGTGGCATGAAATCATCACGGGTGAATTTTCTTACCGCCTTTGAAGTTTTGGGAAGGGGTTCTTCCGTCGCCCCTAGTGAAGCAGTGGAAGAGGTTTCTGCCTTTTCAAGGACTTCTTGTTTTGGTTGAGACTTCTGCTGCTGTTTGAGCTTGTGGAGTTGTCTCTTGGCTTGCCTTCGCTGCTAAGCGGTCGGCTTTATTTTGACGATCTCCCAATTTTCATCATCTAGGAGATCGGGATGCACCCATATAGGTTGTCCATCTGGTGTTGGATAGGGAACCAACTCTTGGGATGTTTGAACCATTTTTATCACCTTGAATGAAGTAGTGGTCTTCTTCTTTGGTGATTTTGAAACTTGCCCACGTGACACCATGTTGACAGAAGTGGAGCCGTAGTTTTTGTCGAAAGTTATGACTCTGTTTTTCCACATCTCATTGATCTTCTCTCTCACAACGAAGCATTGATTGAGAGGATGTGATATCATCTGATGGTATGGACAGTATCGGGGATCGTTGGTTTTGCCAACATCTCCCGGTCTTTTGGGCTCTAGCAAAGTGAGTTTGCCATTTGCTAGGAGAGCCTCAAAGATTTCTTCAGCATCTTCATCGAAAGGATATTTCTTTTCTACACGTTCTTTGAAGGCATCGGAGAGTTCAGGCCTTTTACCTGTAGTTTTGTTTTCAGCTTTCTTTGGCTGCTGAGGAGCTGACTTGGTCTGCACATTGAGAACCTCATTTTTCTTTGGTTTTGAGGTTGTAACAGCAGTCGCCTCTTTCTTTGATGATTTCTGACTGTTGAGGTCTTTGATCACCATTTCAGCTTCCATGGAAGCTTCGAGGAGTTCTCACAGGTTCTTTGATTTGTTGCCGATGATCATGGAGCGAATTTTTGCTCTTATATTGTTACGGCAGATGTCAACTAACGACGCTTGTGGCAGTACATCTGAGCATTTGTACGCCATTGCCTTCCACTTGTGAATGAAGTCGTATATTGACTCATTCTCTCCCTGTTTTAGGCTGCATAGTTGAGCCATAGTAATAGGATGGTCCTCACCTTAGAAGTGGGTCAGGAAGCGTGTCTCCAGCATAGCCCAGTTCTGAATGGAGTTCTCCGGCAGAGTGGAGTACCAATCAAAGGCTGTACCTTTTAGGGTACTTACAAAGAGGCGAATCTTGAGGGCATCTTGATCTGCAATAGCTCCCGTTAGGATCTTGAAGCGGATGACATGCTGTCTGGCTGAACCTTTCCCAGTATATGTCTGGAGAGTAAGTTGCTTGAATTTTGCAGGGAACGGAACCGAGTCCATCCATAGAGGGTAGGGTGGCTTGATCCCATGTTCCTTCATTGTATCCTCTTCTTTTGCTTTTGCGAGGATATCGTCCACGTCCTTTTTGGTAAGGGAGCGCGACTCATTGTTTTCTGCATTGCCCTCGTCATCTTCATGATTCGGAGGGGTTTCATTGTTAGGTAGTGGACGCTGTAGAGTGAGAATAAGGTTTTCCATCAGAGCCTCAATTCTTTATTGTCCTTGCTCCAACTGCTGGATGTGTGCAGTTACATCATCATGCTGTGGAGGCGGCTCAGAACTTGTAGCCAAGACGTTCATCCCTTGGGATTCGAACGAAGAAATCATCTTGGTGACTGAGCTGGGGCTCATTCTTTTGGATGAAGAACCTGAAGAGTGGTTTCTCCGGTGTCCTTGGCTTAGAGGAGTGGAGGATTCTTCCGGATGTGTTCGAGTCCGAGAGACGCTGCGAGTCAATGGACTCCTAACACTGATTTTGGTTGCTGACTTCTGGCTTTTTCTGGTTTTGCCAACCATATGGACAGCAACGAATTGGTCGGGTCTTTCTTTTTCGACCCATTTGTTTGAGACATGGAGAGTAGAACGCTTGGTTCTTTGTTTCTCAAGTCTCTTTTGTCGATATGCTGCGCGGCGACGCATTCGACGAGCAATTTGAGTTTCAATCAGCTCTGGCTGGGCTCTGGCGATGAAGGATGTAGTCCCTCGTGCACAGCAGCCGAGTTTGTGTTCTTTGAAGCTGGGCAAGGACAGGATCTGGACGCGGTCCTTTGCCTGTCGCAGTGAAGACTTGGATTTTGCGAGCTCGGCCCCTGTTGAGATGAAGGGTCGACTCGCGGGAGTGCAGGCTTCAGCATGTTTTTGCATAGGCCTAATGATGCAATATTTGATTTTAGGCTTGTAGGAGCAAGCCGGCTCATGATGATTTTGTTTGTTTTTTTTTGGGCGGAGGGTACGTTTCTCCTCTTTCATGTAAGAGAGAGGGTAGAACCGATTCTCCTTGAGAGGGGCCAAGTATTCTGGCTTTGCAAATGTTCGAGACCTCCGTTGCTTCGCTGAAGATCTCGGGGACCAGGTTTTGGGGCAAACCTGGTTTCTTGTGGGTTGAGGCTTCGTGGGAGCGCCACGGGCTTCAGGCTTCTTGGTGTTCGCCCTTGGTGCCATGTTAGTGACACGTTACGGGGCGGTTTTCTGCTTTTTGGCAGGTACAGTTTCTTCTATGGGGAGTGGGAATGGTCCCAGCGACCCGAAGACGATGGTCCGGGGAGTTGAGGTTGACCCGGTGTTTTAAGAGTTGTCGAGGGAGATGACGCTTCGGCAACTGACAGGGCACTTATGCTTGTTTTTCTTATCTTGAAGCATAAGCTGGTACTTGTTCTCATCGAAAGTGATGGTCAATGAAGCTGCCATTGTTAGTTTTGGAAAACTTCTGAAACAAGACCAAATCCATTAGTAATCACAAGAATATGGTGATCATAAATGGAGAACAACTATGGTTTTGTCTTTTCAAATCACTTGAGGGGACATGGCCCAGCCCAGCCCAAGGAAGATGAAGAAGGCAAAAAGCCAAAAGGATACAATTGTTCTAAAATACGAGTATGGTAGGCTCAGAGTGAGCGTTCCAGTGATTGCTAGAAGCAATTGTAGACCTTAATTCAAATTACCGAGAAGCAAGGCTCACTCGAGGTAAAATGATATAAGGTTGGAGATACAAATGTGTCGGTCGCGAATATAGTAGACCCGAAAGGGCGTACTAGCACCACTAGGCACAAATGTTGCAAATCGCATCCTTGGGAAGGACACGAGATGGGAATTTTTTTTAAAAGGTCAAATTTGGGTTCATAAAGGAGAGCAAATGGTGTTCCAATCCGAACAAAGGCTCAACATTTCTGCGAGCGCTAAATCTAGAAGGGAAGGAACCAGAATTTCTCGGATGTGAATCCAGTAATGACGGAAGTTTTTTTTTTGAAGGGTCAAGATTGAATTCATCAAAGAGAGCAAATGGTGTTCCATTTTGAACAAGGCTCAACATTTTTGCGAGGGCTAAATCCGAAAGGGAAGGAACCAAGATTTCTTAACTCTGAATTCAAAAGTGACGGAGGTTTTTTTTTTTTTTTTAAGGGTCAGGATTGAATTCATCAAAGAGAGCAAATGGTGTTCCATTCCGAACAAGGCTCAACATTTCTGCGAGCGCTAAATCCGAAAGGGAAGGAACCAAGATTTCTCAACTCTGAATTCAAAAGTGATGGAGGTTCTTTTTTGAAGGGTCAAGATTGAATTCATCAAAGAGAGCAAATGGTGTTCCATTCCGAACAAGGCTCAACATTTCTGCGAGCGCTAAATCCGAAAGGGAAGGAACCAAGATTTCTCGGATGTGAATCCAGTAATGACGGAAGTTTTTTTTTTTAAGATGCACATAGGTTTCCAATTCGATCTTATGAAACCTTAGTAGATAGATTAGCCCCCAGGTAAGGGTAGGATTACTTATGTTGACACCAAAAAAGTCAATATGTCTCCTCAACATCGAGAAGCCTCCTGAAGCTGCATCCTGCTAACAGTAGGCAAGGCTACTTCAAGCATCAGATTTTGTCAGAATCAGACAGAAACTGAGAGATCCTTCAAGACAGATAAAAGAGGGGTATACCTGAGGTTTCGGGTCATTCCGACAACGTTTGGTCCAACTTCACCGCTCCGACAGCTAAACAGGCGCTCCCGGCGGCAACATCATCAAAGACACCAACACATTGATCAAAGCCTACAGATGACTCCAGAATGTCTCCAAAGGGCTCCATGCCAAATTTCAAGTCAAACCGACAACGTTTGACCCTCCATCAATGTTCGAGCAGCAAAATCAAGCCTCCCGGCGGCGGCAACCACCGAAGCCATCACTCATCAAACAAAATACATGAGTGGCTTCAACATGCTTCCAAAAGGCTGCACGTCAAATTTCAGGTCATTCCGACAACGTTTGACCAGGTTTCGATGCTCCAAGAGAAAATCAAGCCTACCGGCGGTGGAGCAACCCGGGACCATGACATCCAAAACGGAGCCCATGGAACGTCTCAAAATGACTCCAATAGGCTCCCCGTCAAATTTCAGGTCAATCGGACATTGTTTGACCACATATCAAAGCTCGGCATTTTCCCCGCTGCAAAATCAAGTGAAGCATCGATGGGACCCCAAACGGCTTCAAAACTCAAATAAAAGCCCATGGTTGGTCCTATCCACTACTCAAGAAGCTTGACCTCAATTTTCAGGTCATTCCGACATCGTTTGACCTAGTTTCGACGCTTGACGGAAAATCGGCTACAAAGTCTTCGGCTTTCCCGAAAAGTAGGAAACTTTGTGCTTCGATTTCGCGAGGGTTCTCGTCAAGATATCTTCAAGAAAATCAAGTCAATAATTGAGGAAAAATGTCAAGAAAAATACAGAAGAAAAAAGGGACGAAAAAGACGAAAAAACGGCCGAAAACGACGCTCGGCGACCAAACGGGCCGAAGCCCCATGGTCGCCGGCGACCTTGGCCCAAGGTCGCCGGCGACCCTGGCCCAAGGTCGCCGGCGACCCTGGCCCAAGGTCGCCGGCGACCCTGGCCCAAGGTCGCCAGGCGACCCTGGCCCATGGTCGCCCGGCGACCCTGGAAATCCGGGTCGCCTGATTTTGCGCCGAAGTGTCCGATTTCGATTCTTTTCGCGTTTCGGGTGTTCTGGCCTCTGTGATTTTCTGAAAATCCAATGTTTGGTGCTTCAAAACCACAGATCTTCATCGACATCTCGGATCCGCCGTCAAAAGCATGAATTCATCACTGATCACCTCAAGATCGCCAACCGGCTGACCAAGAAAGTGCACTTTCTGTCCGACCGATCGTGAAATCGACAAGACAGATGTCACCGGCCCGCCAACATCAATCAATGTTTGAAATTGCATCGCAATCCGACATCAAATAATGCGTGGATCCACCCGTGATGATCGCAAGAAGAATCTCAAAAGGCGCAGCGCGGCCCGCGACTCTTCACATGCCTTGGCAACCACTTAATGTCGTTAATTGACCCATTAAAGCAGTCATTAACTCATTATTTTGGACGGCCCAATCAGAACCAAGCATTTGGGAGTTAAAAATCCAAGCAATCATGGCATTAAACCCATGAAACTCCCATCATCATGAAGCATAAAAGTGATTAAATGCCCACTACCTTCATCGGCCAATCACAAGTCTTGAAAAAGGAGTTACAAAATCAACTTGTAACTCCTCATCAGTTCTTTCATCATGGCCATCAGTGCCAATAAACACCTCATGGCTACCAAAAGCCTATAAAAGGAGGTCCATTCCAAGAAGAAATGATGATGAGAAGAGATCCCAAGTGCAAGCTCTGAAAATCCAGAAAATCCAAGAGAGAGACGAAGTCCTGCTACTTTGCTCCCGGAAGCACCACAAGGTGATCAACGTCCCTTGGGGGGTCACCCCCCCAAGGTCACCTCCTTCTCCAACATGGCCTAAACGTGGCTTTTCAGCCCGTTTACTCGGTTTTTCATTGGATATAGGACCTTCTCTTGGTCCTTGTCCTTTAAAAAACTGAGGTTAGGAGCCAAGCCAAAGAATCAAAGCATCACATGTTCTCATTTGAAGGACGATGGCGAAGCCCATACATGACTTGCGACCGTCGATCTCAACGTGTCCCCACAATCTCCTGAGAAGTTAGATCCCTTTTTCTTCCTTTTCTATTGTAGTTTGTATTTCTTAAAGAGACAAAAAGAAATCACAATTCTTGTCTTTCATATTTGATGAGTTTTGTAAAAACGCCTTTCACTGCAAAATCGCCTTTCACGGCAAACAAACAAAAACGCCTCTTACGGCATTCTAAAAACTTGTCTCTTTTCTTAATATTCATGCAATTTGAAAAGTTAGAAAAAAGGATTGATTTCCTTTCCACTTGTGAAGGTGAATCTCCGGATTATCAGTATTCCAAATTCCAAGTAGAAAGTAAATCTGGCATACCCGTACAAAATGTTGATGCCCGAGATCTTCCCTCCTCCGCCGAGACCCAGGTCAGCCCCCGGGGTGCGGAGGGAGAGGACGGAAGATTCCTCCTTTTTTTCGGGTCCATCAAGCTGGCATACGCGGTGGGACACGTTGACTTGAGAACGTGATGCTTTGATCCCTTGGCTCCTTTCTAGTTGGTGGCCTATGTTGCATTTTGCATCTAAAAAAAAAATACGAGATGGGATTTCAATTGTTCTTTCTCGCTTCAAAAAAAAACAAAATCTGATCTCTTTTCTTAGATTCAACTTTGAGAAATTTTGATCCTTCCCTCTTCGAACTTGATAGCTCACAGAAATGTTCGCAGCTATCGTTCATATCAGGGATTGGGCCATCTTTTCTCTTTGATGAGTTCAATTAGGATTTCAAAAAAAAAAACTTCATTTCAAACTCTTAAAAAAAAAATGATCTCTCTTTCTCAAGATTCAACTTTGAGAAATTTTGATCCTCTCCTTCTTGAACTCGATAGCTCACAGAAATGTTCGCAGCTATCGTGTTCATATCGGGGATTGGGCCATCTTTTCTCTTTGATGAGTCCAATTTGGATTTCAAAAAAAGAAAAACTATAATTTCAAAAAAAATTTAGTTTTCTCTCTTTTGCATTCAAAGTTGAGAAACCTTGGTTCCTTCCTTTTCGGATTTAGCGCTCGCAGAAATGTTGAGCCTTTGTTTAGATTGGAACACCATTCGCTCTCTTTGATGAGTTCAAAAAAAAAAAAAAAAAAAAAACCTTTCAAAAAAAAAAGATTTCAAAAAAAAAACACTAAGATTCCACCAGTTGCGTTCTTTGACCAAAGTGGATGTAAGAAAAGCCTTGTCCAGAGTGTGGAGACAGCTAGACTGTTCGAGGCAAGGGTCCTCCAAACGGGTTCATTAAGTAATCCTACCCTTACCTGGGGGCTGATCTATCTACTAAGGTTTCATAAGATCGAATTGGAAATCTATGTGCACCTTTCAAAAAAAATTCTCTAAAAAAAAATCCTTAAAAAAAATCCTCAAAAAAAAAAAAAAAACTTCTGTCACTTTGAATTCAGAGTTGAGAAATCTTGGTTCTTTCCCTTTCGGATTTAGCGCTCGCAGAAATGTTGAGCCTTGTTCAGAATGGAACACCATTTGCTCTCTTCAATGAATTCAATCTTGACTTTTCAAAAAAAAAATCTTTTTTTAAAAAAAAAAAAAACTTGTCACTTTTGAATTCAGAATTGAGAAATCTTGGTTCTTTCCCTTTCGGATTTAGCGCTCGCAGAAATGTTGAGCCTTGCTCGGAATGGAACACCATTTGCTCTCTTCGATGAATTCAACCTTGACATTTCAAAAAAAAAACTTCCGTCACGTCTGGATTTACATCCGAGAAATTATGGTTCCTTCCCTTCTGAATTTAGCGCTCGCAGAAATGTTGAGCCTTTGTTCGGATTGGAATACTATTTGCTCTCCTTTGTGAATCCAAATTTGACCTTTCAAAAAAAAAATTCCCATCACGTGTCCTTCCCAAGGATGCGATTTGCAACATTTGTGCCTAGCGGTGCTAGTATGCCCTTTTGGGTCTACTGTATTCGCGACCGACACATTTGTATCTCGAACCTTATATCATTTTACCTCGAGTGAGCTTTGCTTCTCGGTAATTTGAATTAAGGTCTACAATTGCTTCTAGCAGTCACTGGGACGCTCACTCTGAGCCTACCATACTTGCATTTTAGAACAATTGTATCCTCTATGGTTTTTTGCCTTCTTCATCGTCCTTGGGTTGGGCCATGTCCCGTCAAGTGATTTGAAAAGACAAAACCATAGTTGTTCTCCATTTACGATCATCATATTCTTGTGATTACTAATGGATTTGGTCTTGTTTCAGAAGTTTTCCAAAACTAACAATGGCAGCTTCATTGACCATCACTTTCGATGAGAACAAGTACCAGCTTATATTTCAAGATAAGCAAAGCAAGCATAAGCGCCCTGCCAGTTGCCGAAGCGTCATTTCCCTCGACAACTCTCCAAACACCGGGTCAACTTCAACTCCCCGGACCATCGTCTTCGGATCGCTGGGACCATTCCCACTTCCCGCAGAAGACACTGTACTTGCCAAGAAGCAGAAAATCGCCCCGCAACGTGTCACTAAAATAGCACCAAGGGCGAACACCAAGAAGCCTGAAGCCCGTGGCGTTCCCACGAAGCCTCAACCCACAAGAAACCAGGTTTACCCCAAAACTTGGTCCCCGAGATCTTCGCCAAAGCAACGGAGATCCCAAACATCTGCAAAGCCAGCATTCCTGGCCCCTCTCAAGGAGAATCAGTTCTATCCTCTCTCTTACATGAAAGAGGAGAAACCTACCCTCCACCCAAAAAATAAACAAAATCATCATGAGCCGCCTTGCTCCTACAAGCCCAAAATCAAATCCTGCATTGTTAGGCCTACACAAAAACATGTTGAAGCCTGGAATCCCGCTAGTCGACCCGTCATCTCAACAGGGGCCGAGCTCGCAAAATTCAAATCTTCACTGCGACAGACAAAGGACCGCATCCAGATTCTGTCCTTGCCAAGCTTCAAAGAAGACAAGCTCGCCTGCTGTGCACGAGGGACTACATCCTTCATCGCCAGAGCCCAGCCAGAGCTGACTGAAGCTCAAATTGCTCGTCGTATACGTCGCCGCACTGCATATCGACAAAAGAGACTCGAGAAACAAAGAACCCAGCGTTCTACTCTCAACGTCTCAAACAAATGGGTCGAAAAAGAAAGACCCGACCAAATCGTTGCTGTTCATATGGTTAGCAAAACCAGAAAACGCCGGAAGTCAGCAACCAAAATCAGTGTTAGACGTCCAGTGACTCGCAGCGTCTCTTGGATAAGAACACATCTGGAAGAGTCTTCCACTCCTCCAAGCCAAGAACACCGGAGTAACAACTCCTCAGATTCTTCATCCAGAAGAATGAGCCCCAGCTCAGTCACCAGGACGATTTCTTTGTTCGAATCCCGAGGGATGAACGTCTTGGCTACAAGTTCTAAGCAGCCTCCACCGCATGACGATGTAACCGCACACATCCAACAGTTGGAGCAAGGACAACAGAGAATTGAGACTCTAATGGAAAATTTGATTCTCACTCTACAGTGTCCACCACCTAACAATGAAACCCCTCCGAATCATGAAGATAACGAGGGCAATGCAGAAAACAATGAGTCTCGCGCCCTTACCAGAAAAGACGTGGACGATATCCTCGCAAAAGTAAAAGCAGAGGATACATTGAAGGAACATGGGATCAAGCCACCCTACCCTCTATGGATGGACTCGGTTTCGTTCCCTACAAAATTCAAACAACCTACTCTCCAGACATATACTGGGAAAGGTTCAGCCAGACAGCATGTCATCCATTTCAAGATCCTGACGGGAGCTATTGCGGATCAAGATGCCCTCAAGATTCGCCTCTTCGCAAGTACCCTAAAAGGTACAGCCTTTGATTGGTACTCCACTCTGCCGGAGAACTCTATCCAGAACTGGGCAATGCTAGAGACACGCTTCCTGACCCACTTCCAAGGTGAGGATCATCCTGTTACTATGGCTCAACTCTACGCCTAAAACAGGGAGAGAATGACTCAACATACGACTTCATTCATAAATGGAAGGCAATGGCGTACAAATGCTCAGATGTGCTGCCACAAGCGTCGCTAGTCGACATCTGCCATAACAATATGAGAGCAAAAATCCGCTCCATGATCATCGGCAACAAATCAAAGAACCTGGGGGAACTCCTCGAAGCTTCCATGGAAGCTGAAATGGTGATCAAAGACCTCAACAGTCAGAAATCATCAAAGAAAGAGCCGACTGCTGTTACAACCTCAAAACCAAAGAAAAAGGAGGTTCTCAATGTGCAGACTAAGTCAGCTCCTCAGTAGCCAAAGAAACCTGAAAACAAAACTGCAGGTAAAAGGCCTGAACTCTCTGATGCCTTCAAAGAACGTGTAGAAAAGAAATATCCGTTCGATGAAGACGTTGAAGAAATCTTTGAGGCTCTCCTAGCAAATGGCAAACTCATTTTGCCAGAGCCCAAAAGACCGGGAGATGTTGGCAAAACCAATGATCCCCGATACTGTCCATACCATCAGATGATCTCAGATCCTCTCAATCAATGCTTCGTTGTGAGAGAGAAGATCAATGAGATGTGGAAAAATGGAGTCATAACCTTTGATAAAAACTATGGCCCCGCCTCTGTCAACATGGTGTCATGTCGGCAAACTTCAAAGTCACCGAAGGAGAAGATCACTACTTCATTCAAGGTGATAAAAATGGCTCAAGCGTCCCAAGAATTGGTTCCCTATCCAACACCAGATGGACAACCTATATGGGTGCATCCCGATCTCCTAGATGATGAAAATTGGGAGATCGTCAAAACAAAGCCGACCGCTCAGCAGCGAAGGCAAGCCAAGAGACAGCTCCGCAAGCTCAAACGGCAGCAGAAATCTCAACCAAAACAAGAAGTCCTTGAAAAAGCAGAAACCTCTTCCACTGCTTCACTAAGGACGACGGAAGAATCTCTTCCCAAAACTTCAAAGGTGGTAAGAAAATTCACTCTTGATGATTTCATGCCACCTCTATACAAAAATGAAAATGTGCAGGGGGCATCATACTCTTGCAACTCGGTAGTTGGATTCTCCATGAATGGATACGAGTCCAGTGATACTGCCAGTGATATAGATGAGTGGGAAGAATCCCTTGAAATAGGGGAATACCTCTCCGACGAGGAATGGATTCCCGAGTCTCATCTTATGCCAGTAATCTGGTATAACCCATTACAGCCACAAGGATCTTGGTCTGATGATGAAGAAGACCAGGACCCTGTTCAAGAAAACGCTGTTGATCCAGCACCAGCAAATGCTTCAGTGGAACCCAACATGGGCGAACCACAAGGAGCAAATGATGAAGAAGATTTGGCTCCCACGCCTGATCTTGAAGCATCTTGCCATAGAGCAGGAGCAGGATCGCATCAATCTTCGTCATGATCTAGAACCGGAAGTCCTTGAAAATCAGCGGGAACTTTCTCCCTTAACTCCTGAAAATGGAGAAAACAGTTGGATCGATGATCCTCTCACATCCGAGGATGAGTCCGATTCCCAACAGTCTACACTAGGGGCATCTCCTGTCAGGATAACCTGAAATGCAATAGCTCAGGACGACAGTGCCTCTGAAGCTTCCGAAGACACGTACTCCCCAACCAGTAGCGTATCTTCTGGAGCTACATCCTCTCAGGTGACTTCCACTGAGATAACATCCTCTCAGCCTTCGTCTCCTAAAGCTGTGACATCGGAACTCAAGCCTCTCCCAATTGATCATCTTGAAGAAACTTCTGCCAATGAAATCTTCTTCAATGAAAACTCAGTCAATTGGTCCCAGATACCCGATCTCACGGGCAATGTCTGGGCTAATAAAGAAAAGTTGCCGGCTGCTGTTCAGGACTTGTTCCCGGAAATTGCTCCGTGCAACACAATCACTAAAGACGCCAATGCTATTACAGAGACGTCCTCAGCAAAGGATCAACCCCTTGATCCTGAGAACAATCTTCCAACAGAAGACCCTTCTCTAGAGGCTCTTGAAGTTGGTAGAGGTACCCGTTCTGGCCGGGATTACCACAAAAATTACAATCAACCCTCTTCTTCTTATGTAAATCCTTCGGGAAAGCAAGCTGTAAACGCCCCAAGTGGCAATAATAATGAAAATGCAGGCCTGAAGGAGGCTTTCAAGTACGACTTGATTGAGCACTTCAAACACATACCTGCACGTCTGCACATCCTTGACTTATTACGAATGTCTCCACAAACTCGTGATAGTCTCATTTCAGAATTACAAGGCTGAATGCGGATGTCGACAAACATGCCCCATAAGTCCTACAAATTGAAATGGACTATAGGGTCAAAAAATCAAATACTCCCTCAAAGGGAGAAAAGAAGAAAACTGAGGGATCAAGCAATGAATGCCTCTCGGTACAAAAAGCAGCAAGTGCAACAATTGCCTTCGACAAGGGTGACCTCCTGCTAGGCGAGACAAAACACAACCGTCCCTTGTACTTTACGGGGTACGTCAAGGAAATGCCGGTACACAGAGTTCAGATCGATCCAGGTTCTGCACTCAACCTCATCTCTACTTTCGAAGAGCTGGGCATCCCACCTAGCAAACTGAGTCACACGTCCGTATCCATCTTCGAATATGACGGCAGCGCTCAAAGGCCTATCGGCCAAATCAGGGTCAAATTGCAAATCGGTGATCTTATTTCTGAAGTCACTTTGTATGCAATAAGGACCCCTTCATGCTACAATATACTCCTTGGATGCCCCTGGATACATGAGAATGGTGTCGTCCCTTCAACTCTACATCAGTGCATCAAGTTCATTGGCGACGATGGCCTGATACATCGAGTATTTGCAGACAAAAAGCCCTTCAAAGGCAGAGATGTCCATTTTGCAGATGCTCAAATGTATAAAGATGGAAAAGAAGAACAGGAGGAAAAAATAATTCGCTTTGCCGACAGTCTCCAGAAAGATAAAGGCAAGGCTCCTCAGCAATCAACGGAGGAAAACAAACCCTCCACCAAACTCGAAGTAAGCGGCCAAGCTCCCTTCGTCGTCTCCTTCAAATCTCCAAAGCCTTTGGTAATCACTACCAAAGCAAAGAAGACAAAACAAAAGACTGGGGGCAAGTTCACTATCTCCTTTGTGTCTATTATGCATGACACAGACTCAGAGTCAGAGTCAGAAGATGACACAGCTCGAGCCAAGCTGATACTCAGCATGATCAACCCGCTCTCACTCCATTCGAGACACCTGCAGACATAGAAGACCCTACGTCTGCTTCCTTTGTTATTCCGGCAACTTCGCCAGAAGAAAAAGTGATTTACTTCCACAGATCAGGAGCATCTCCACTGAACTCTTTGCTTGAACCTTCCAAAATGAAGGTATGCCTCAGCTATTCCTATATAGTCCAATGGCACAAGCTATCATGAAGAAAATGGGCTACGACGCTCAAAATCCAACTGGTTTGGGAGGTGGCCGTGGTATTCTCACACCATTGGAACCCACCCTGACCAAAAGTCAACCAGAAGATTGGAAAATCCACCTTCAAAAAGGCAAGTCTTCATTTGGGTTGGGGTATGATCCTACCGCTCCTATGAGACCGTTGACACCATGGCTGCAAAGTCGCTTTACCGACCAAGCCTCAACATCTCATGAAGACATCGGTATCCCTGGATATCTCTTTGAGGAGTTACTCGTCAAAAATCCTGAAAACTCCTCCAATTGGCATAATTTCTCTAATAATAAAGAGGAATTGCCCGATGACACAGACGAGCGGTTCTCTGTCCCAGAAGAATCATTGTCTCCAAAAGAAGTACCCTACTTCAACCCAATTCCAGCAAATGATTGGGACCATCTCATTGCAAGCCTTGAGAAGGATAGCATTGAGAAGGATCATGATCAAGAAGATTCATGGACAGAAACAGAGCCTCAGTCTGAAAATGCCTCTGGCACTCCAGAAGGTCTTGTTGAGTTGGAAGTCTCCGAAAATACTGTGGAGGAACCACTTCAAACCTTCCAATAGAAGATCCTGTTCAAAAGATAGACTTGGGAACACCTGATAACCCACGTCCTGTATTCATAAGCAAGAATATAAAGGATGATGAGTTACCCGAGTATATCTCTTTTCTTCGTGAGTTCGTTGATTGCTTTGCATGGTCTTATGCCGAAATGCCTGGCTTGGATCCGAAAGTAGCAGTTCACAAGCTCAACTTACAAAAAGAAATCAAGCCTATCAAACAAGGCCAAAGAAGATTCCGTCCCGACGTGATGGACAAAATTGAACAAGAAGTTCAGAAACTCAAAAACGTTGGCTTCATCCGCGAGGAACAGCATCCTGAATGGTTGGCAGATAAGGGTCTGTATTGACTACAGAGACCTGAATAATGCATGTCCTAAAGATGAATTCCCGCTCCCCATACCAGAGGTGATGATTGACAACACCTATGGATTCGAGCGAATGACATTCATGGATGGATTCTCTGGCTACAATCAGATAAAAATGCATCCTGAAGATGAAAGGCATACATCATTTCGGACACCATTCGGCGTGTATTGCTACATTGTTATGCCGTTTGGCCTGAAAAATGCAGGTACGACATATCAGAGGGCTATGATGAAAATATTCCAAGATATGCAGCATAAGACGGTCGAATTCTATGTTGACGACCTCGCCATAAGAAGCAGAAGAAAAGAAGACCATCTCGATGATCTTCGAGAAGTCTTCCTCCGACTTCGCAAACACAAATTGCGGATGAATCCACTAAAGTGCTTCTTCGGTGTCTCATCGGGTAAGTTTCTCGGATTCATAGTACGGAAAGCTGGAATAGAACTTGACCCCACCAAAGTCAAGGCTATCCTGGAAATGCCATCTCCCAGAACCCTAAGAGAATTAAAAGGGCTTCAAGGAAGGCTGGCCTACATCCGACGGTTCATCTCCAATCTATCAGGGAAATGCCATCCATTCTCTCGCCTGATGAAAAAAGGCGTGGACTTTGTCTGGGATGCTGAATGTGAAAGTGCATTTCAAGACATCAAAGCATACCTCATCAAACCTCCAGTGCTGGCTGCCCCCACAACTGGAAAACCATTTATCTTGTACACAAGAGCTCTCGACCACTTTTTGGGTGCTCTGCTCGCACAAGAAAATGACGACGGAAAAGAAGCTGCTCTGTATTACCTTAGCCACATGATGGTAGGTGCAGAGCATCGCTACTCCCCAGTCGAAAAAGAATGCCTTGCACTAATGTTCGCTGTACAAAAGCTGCGTCACTATCTGCTGTCGAACACAGTCTACCTGATTTCGAGGATCAACCTCCTAAAGGTCCTTGTCACAAAAGTAGGTTCTCTCAATGCCCGACTGGCAAAATGGTCCATCCTTTTATCACAATTTGATATTAGGTATGTACCACAAAAAGCAATCAAAGGCCAAGCTCTAGCAGACTTCCTCGCAGAGCATCCATTGCCTAAAGATTCTCCACTCAGGGATGATCTCCCAGACGAATTTGTCTACAATGTGGAAACTTTCTTGCCAAACGCTTCCTGGGACATGTACTTTGACGGTGCAACCAGGACAAATGAAAAAGGAAAGCAAATATCGGGAATCGGCATCCTCTTTGTCAGCCCCGACAAATACATGATTCCACACGCCTTCTCGCTACTGGAACCATGTTCAAACAATGCAGCTGAGTACCAAGCCCTGATTGTTGGATTGGAACTCGCCCTCGAAACCGGCATCACCATGCTGAAAGTTTTTGGAGACTCTCAACTGGTCGTCAACCAGATGAATCAGAAATATGAAGTCAGGAAGCCTGATTTGCTGCCTTAATATAATAAGGCGCAGTCGCTTCGACAAAAATTCAACATCTGCCACATCACCCACATCCTCAGAGGTGAAAACATCCGTGCAGATGCCCTGGCCGGACTCGCCGCATCCATGGCAATCCAAGAAGGGGAAAACATGCAAGTCACAGTGTGTCAAAGAAGGATTTTCCCTCCTCTCAACACACACCAAGTAGTTGCTGAATGCCACCAAGTGGTTGGAAGTCGGATATCCATCCTCAAACCTCCGATTGGCGACTGGAGAGATCCGTTCATTGATTATATCATGTTCAGAATACTACCTGAAGATTCCAAAAGAGCGGGTAAGCATCCAAAGACGAGCCCCAAACTTTCATTTGGATATACCTTCAAAAGCACTTTACAGAAAATCCTTCAACGGAGTACTCCTACGCTGCTTATCACAACAAGAGGCTGAGGAAACTCTCGAAGAAGTACATGCTGGTCTTTGTGGAGCCCATCAGGCCGGCCCTAAGCTCTACAACCAGATAAAATGGCTAGGTTATTATTGGCCTACCATGGTATCTGATGCAATACAATTTGCCAAGCGCTGCCAAAAATGCCAGATTCACGGAGATTATGTCCACATGCCTCCAGAATGGCTACATCCAACAGCAATCTCATGGCCTTTCGAAGCCTGGGGTATGGACATCATAGGTCCTATTTCTCCCCCATCAAGCAAAGGTCATCGCTTCATCTTCGCCGCTACGGATTATTTCTCCAAGTGGTCAGAAGCATTTGCGCTCAGCGAAATGAAGACTTCATCAGTCCTTCAGTTCTTGCGCACCAACATTATTTGTCACTTCGGCATACCTAAAAGATTCGTCCATGATAACGGACCGCAATTCTGGGATCACAGATTCTATAGGTTCTGCGACAAGTACAAAATCCAAAGTTGTCCTTCGACTCTATATAATCCAGCAGCGAATGGACTAGCAGAAGCCTTCAACAAGACACTCTGCAAAATTCTCAAGAAAATGGTCTCTAGTCACAAAAGAGACTGGGGCGACAAACTGCTAGAAGCTTTGTGGGCCTATCGAACCACCGTTCGAGGACCAACCCATAGTACACCATTCTCTTTGGTCCATGGATGCGAAGCTGTTGTCCCTTTGGAAGTACAAATTCCTTCCTTAAGGGTATCTTTGGAAAATGACATGACGCAAGAAAGCAATGTCAAATTGAGACTCCAAGAGCTGGATAATCTCGATGAAAGAGGACTCGAAGCTCTACAAAGCATTGAGTTGTACCAAGCACGCATGGCAGGATCTTTCGACAAAAAGGTCAGGCAACGCGCCTACAAAAAGGGTGACTTGGTTCTTGCAGTAAAAAGACCCATAGTCTTTGCCCACAAATCCAAAGGCAAATTTGAACCAAAATGGGAGGGACCCTTCGTCATCGACAAAGTCTTCTCCAATGGCGCATACGCTCTTCTAAACATGGAAGGAGACAGATGTATGCTACCCATCAACGGCAAGTTCTTGAAACGGTACTAACCTTGAAGGCTTCCTCAAACGGGTCAGAGCGATATCTACACGGCCAAAGCCGATTTCCAAGGTACTTGCTCGTCAAACCCACCTCTTTTGAAATTTTCATCTTTATGTTGAAGTTTCCAAAAAAAATTCTCTCAAAACAATGCTTACTTTCATTGTTTCATTGTTCAAAAAAAAAAAAATCAAAATCCAAAAATCCAAGTTTAGGAGCCTCTTCCCAGACTTGACCAAAATTTCGATCCTTGAACCCAAAATTCATGGTTTGAAACAAAAATCGGGACTTAGGAATTTTCACCCTAGACCGCCTCGGCTTTTACAACCAAAATGGTTTTAAGTCAAAATTTATGACCTTCGTGTCTTTAAACAAAAATTTTGGTTTTTAGAAACCGCGGGGAAGCGACATTCAGTCGATACTCGCAAAACCCAAAAAAACCGGAAGGATGCGAACCCCATTCGATACTTCCAAAACCCAGAAATCGCAAGGAAGCAAACCCCATTCGATACTTGCAAAATTTCAAAAAATCGTGGAGAAGCAACAAACCAGTTGATACCCAGAACCCAAATTTCAAATGGTTCGAGAAAACCTCAAATTTCAAAAAGTCGCGGAGAAACGACATCAAAGTCAGTACCCGCAAAACCAAAAATTTTGGGAAAAGCAGGGAAGCGACGCTTAGTCGATATTTGCACCCGAATTCGCGAGGAAGCGACATTCCATCGATACTCGCAAAACCTAACCCGCGAGGAAGTGACATTCCATCAATACTCGCAAAACCGAATGAGCAAGGAAGCGACATTCCATCGATACTTGCAAGACCATTCAGCGGGGAGGCGACATTTAGTCGATACCTGCATTTTGAAAACCAAAACTCGGCTATAAACGCCAAAATCTGGCTATAAATGCCAAAAATTCGGCTATAAATGCCAAAAACAAAATTTTTCGGCTATAAACGCCAAAATCGGCTTTCATGCCATCTCAAAATCGGCTTTCATGCCAATAAAACAAAACTTGATTTTCAAAAAACTCAGCTATAAACGCCAAAATCTGGCTATAAACGCCAAAACTCGGCTATAAACGCCAAATCCGGCTATAAATGCTAAAATTCGGCTATAAATGCCAAAAACAAAATTTTTCGGCTATAAACGCCAAAATCGACTTTCATGCCATCTCAAAATCGGCTCTCATGCCACAAAACAAAATTTTTGGTTCTCATGCCATCTCAAAATTCGGCTATAAACGCCAAATTTCGGCTATAAATGCCAAAACAAAACAAAAAAAAGCGGCTATAAACGCCAAAATCTGGCTATAAATGCCAAAATTCGGCTATAAACGCCAAGACAAACAAAACAAAATTCGGCTTCTATGCCATTCTAAAATTCGGCTTTCACGCCATCCAAAAATTTTGGCTCCCATGCGGCAAAACAAATTTTGGCTCTTACGCCACAAAATTAGGCTTTCTCGCCATCCAAATTTTGGTTTTTAAACCATCAAAAACAAGGCTTTCCGCCACAAAATTGGCTTTCATGCCCAAAACAACCCTTTGACAAAAGATTTTCACAAAATGACAACCTTTTGATCAAATCCTTAAACAAACATTCCCATCAAACTTTTGCTCAAAATTGTTTTCATCAAAAAATGATTTAAGTGAAAGGAAGGGGATACAAAATATAGTACCAAAATTGTTTATACATGGAGGTGCCAAAAAAAAAAGAAAAAGGAAAAAGAGTTTGTTACAACTCAGGAGCTCAATCCTACATGGTCTTCAACCAAAGGTTCAACTCCTCAAGCAGACCCTTGGCCTTAACTTCCAAAGTTTTTAGGCCACGCTCCTTCAAAATGTCCCCATAAAACGAGGCAGAATGCTGTGACCCATCTGCAGCACGAGGAAGTTCTTCCCAGAGGACTTGCCACTGCTCATGCTCCTGAGTCTTCCTCCGGACATTACCTTCAACTTCCTCAACCTGGCGAATTAGAGTCCCCTCTTTCTCCCAAGCCTGCTGAACAGCCGCATTGGAAGATCTAGCAGACCGACGAGGTGCGTCAGTAACAGGACATTTACCTTGTTTGTTCTAGAAGAACTGCCTGCAAAAGATGGAAGAGAAAAGATCAATCAACATCAAAATGACAGAATTCTGCTACAAAAAATTCTAGCAAAATTTTGACATGGTTCCGGGGCAATTCCAACGAAAAGGAAAATACTCGGAAAAAGACAAGAAGCCTGAAGATGAGCTCAACATCGCTGCGAGCTCATAGTCAGTGGAGAATTCTCAAAGAAGGCTCGAACTCAACATCGCTGCGAGAACAAGCCAATCTCATCAAACTTCCACAAAATCTGGAAAAGAGCTCAACATTGCTGCGAGCTTCAGAATCCAAAAATTGCAAAACTTCCTCAAAATCCAGCAAGACCGAGAAAGAGCTCAACATCGCTGCGAGCTCAAAATCCCGATACTTGCAAAATATTTTCAGGTATGCATCATCATACTTCCAAATCCATTTACAAAAATCATGCATCACAAGTATATCATCATGCATTAGATGCTAGGAAAACCTTGACCAAAGTTTGACCAATTCCAACCCAATTTGGTCAAAACAAATCAAACTTTGTCCAAGTCAAAAATCATGTTGGCTTGACCTAGAGACTCTAGCCTTCTATCTTGATGCATCAAACAAAAAAAAAATGCATACATATTGAAATTGCATAGCCTCATAATCATAGTGAGCAAACAAGGAAAAAGAAAAAGAAAGAGAAAAAAAAATCTCAGCACAAAAAAAAAAAAAAAAAAAAAATTTTTGCCCACAGGCCGTGGCCCACTGCCACGTGGCAGTACGGTCAGGTCCGTACGGACCTGTCCGTACAGCCAGAGAAAAAAAAACAGCAAAAAAAAAAAAAAAAGAAAAGAAGAGAAAAACGCTGAAAAAAAAGGATCAGCGTGAAAAAAAAAACCAAAAGAAAAAAAAAAGAGTTCACGAAAAAAAAAAGAGAAAATCGTGAAAAGAAAAAAAAAGAAAAAGAAAAAAAAAACAAAGAAAGAAAGAAAAAAGGGAAGCACGAAAAAAAAAAAAAGAAAAACGTGCATGACAAGAAAAGAAAAAGAAGAAAAAAAAATGAAGAAGGTACTTCTACAATGGAGATTCTTGAGGAAGAAAACTTACTTGAAGCCATTGATGGAGAAGAAGAAGAAAAGCTTGGAGATCCTTGAAGAAGAGAAAGCACTTCTTATCTTGGAGAGCACTCTTGAAGATTTCTTGCAAAAAGAAAGCAATGGAGCAAAAGCATCAACCCTCCTTGCTTTTATAGAAGAGAGCAAGCCAAAAGAGGAAACAAGGAGAAAAGAAAGGAGGTAAGTGCTAAAATTTAGCTACTTTCCCAAAGAGAAAGATATTTTGAGAGAATCTTTCCACAAAAAGAAAACTTGAGAAATTCTCTCAAAGTAAAGATATTTTTAGATATTCTTTACAAATATGACACCATATGAGATCTAGGCCATCTCCAAAGCCTAAGGTCCCATGGGTTAGCCCATATGAGCCAGGTTTGACCACCTAAGCACTAAAAGTGGCTTTTAGTCAAAATATTCCTCTTACCAAGAGCAACAAAAAAAAAAAAAAAAAAAAAAAAAAAAAAGAGAGTCCCATGCCTCTTTTGAGTTGATGGGACCATTCGAAAAAAAAAAGAGAAAAAAAAGAAAGTCCCATGAGTTTCCAAAAAACCAAACCATCCAACCTCATGAACCAAATTGAGCCAAAATCTTGAAATTGACATTTCACAAAACCAAATTCCGGTCCCCTAGCTCGCCACTACAGCTTGTTAGGTCACAAGACCAAAACCAAAATCAAAATCCAAACCAAACCAAACCAAACCAAACCTGACCCCCCAACCTGCCACATACAGCTTGTTGGGTCACAAGGTCGAAATCAAAATCAAAATCCCGACCCCCTAACCTGCCACATACAGCTTGTTAGGTCACAAGGTCCAAAACCAAAAACCAAAACCCAAAATCCAAATACTCCATGTCATTTTCAAAACTTTGCCTTGAGATGGTACGTGATCCCTCTCACTACCATAAAATTCCCCCGGAAACTCAGAAGGCTATCCAAAAAAAAAAAAAAAAAGCTCAAGACTCTAGGTCAAGTTGGAATCTCTCCTCCAAGTTTCTCTTCAAGGCACATCGACTCCAAAAAGCTACTCGTCGCTGTACCTCGAGGGGGCATTTGTTGACACCAAAAAAGTCAATATGTCTCCTCAAAATCGAGAAGCCTCCTGAAGTTGCATCCTACTAAAAATAGGCAAGGTTACTTCAAGCATCAGATTTTGTCAGAATCAGATAGAAACTGAGAGATCCTTCAAGACAGCTAAAAGAGGGGTACACCTGAGGTTTCGGGTCATTCCGACAACGTTTGGTCCAACTTCACCGCTCCGACAGTTAAACAGGCGCTCCCGACGGCAACATCATCAAAGACACCAAAACTTTGATCAAAGCCTACGGATGACTCCAGAATGTCTCAAAAGGGCTCCATGCCAAATTTCAAGTCAAACCGACAACGTTTGACCCTCCATCAATGCTCGAGCAGCAAAATCAAGCCTCCCGGCGGCGGCAACCACCGAAGCCATCACTCATCAAAAAAAAATACATGAGTGGCTTCAACATGCTTCCAAAAGGCTGCACTTCAAATTTCAGGTCATTCCGACAACGTTTGACCAGGTTTCGATGCTCCAAGAGAAAATCAAGCCTACAGGCGGCGGAGCAACCCGGGACCATGACATCCAAAACGGAGCCCATGGAATGTCTCAAACTGACTCCAATAGGCTCCCTGTCAAATTTCAGGTCAATCGGACATCGTTTGACCACATATCAAAGCTCGGCATTTTCCCCGCAGCAAAATCTTGTGAAGCATCGATGGGACCCCAAACGGCTTCAAAACTCAAATAAAAGCCCATGGTTGGTCCTATCCACTGCTCAAGAAGCTTCACCTCAATTTTTAGGTCATTCCGACATCGTTTGACCTAGTTTCGACACATGACGGAAAATCGACTACAAAGTCTTCGGCTTTCCCGAAAAATAGGAAACTTTGTGCTCCGATTTCGCGAGGGTTCTCGTCAAGATTTCTTCAAGAAAATCAAGTCAATAATTGAGGAAAAATTTCAAGAAAAATACAGAAGAAAAAAGGGACGAAAAAGATGAAAAAACGACCGAAAACGACGCTCGGCGACCAAACGGGCCGAAGCCCCATGATCGCCGGCGACCCTGGAAATCCGGGTCGCCGGATTTTCCGCCGAAGTGTCCGATTTCAATTCTTTTCGTGTTTCGGGTGTTCTGGCCTCTGTGATTTTCTGAAAATCCAATGTTTGGTGCTTCAAAACCACTGATCTTCGTTGACATCTCGGATCCGCCGTCAAAAGCATGAAATCATCACCGATCACCTCAAGATCGCCAACCGGCTGACCAAGAAAGTGCACTTTCTGTCCGACCGATCGTGAAATCGACAAGACAGATGTCACCGGCCCGCCAACATCAATCAATGTCTGAAATTGCATCGCAATCCGACATCAAATAATGCGTGGATCCACCCGTGATGATCGCAAGAAGAATCTCAAAAGGCGCAGCGCGGCCCGCGACTCTTCACATGCCTTGGCAACCACTTAATGTCGTTAATTGACCCATTAAAGCAGTCATTAACTCATTATTTTGGACGGCCCAATCAGAACCAAGCATTTGGGAGTTACAAATCCAAGCAATCATGGCATTAAACCCATGAAACTCCCATCATCATGAAGCATAAAAGTGATTAAATGCCCACTACCTTCATCGGCCAATCACAAGCCTTGAAAAAGGAGTTACAAAATCAACTTGTAACTCCTCATCAATTCTTTCATCATGGCCATCAATGCCAATAAACACCTCATGGCTACCAAAAGCCTATAAAAGGATGTCCATTCCAAGAAGAAATGATGATGAGAAGAGATCCCAAGTGTAAGCTCTGAAAATCCAGAAAATCCAAGAAAGAGACGAAGTCCTGCTACTTTGCTCTCGGAAGCACCACAAGGTGATCAACGTCCCTTGGGGGGCCACCCCCCCAAGGTCACCTCCTTCTCCAACATGGCCTAAACGCGACTTTTCAGCCCGTTTACTCGGTTTTTCATTGGATATAGGACCTTCTCTTGGTCCTTGTCCTTTAAAAAACTGAGGTTAGGAGCCAAGCCAAAGAATCAAAGCATCACATGTTCTCATTTGAAGGACGATGGCGAAGCCCATACATGACTTGCGACCGTCGATCTCAACGTGTCCCCACAATCTCCTGAGAAGTTAGATCCCTTTTCTTCCTTTTCTATTGTAGTTTGTATTTCTTAAAGAGACAAAAAGAAATCACAATTCTTGTCTTTTATATTTGATGAGTTTTGTAAAAATGCCTTTCACGGCAAAATCGCCTTTCACGGCAAACAAACAAAAACGCCTCTTACGGCATTCTAAAAACTTGTCTCTTTTCTTAATATTCATGCAATTTGAAAAGTTAGAAAAAAGGATTGATTTCCTTTCCACTTGTGAAGGTGAATCTCCGGATTATCACTATTCCAAATTCCAAGTAGAAAGTAAATCTGGCATACCCGTACAAAATGTTGATGCCCGAGATCTTCCCTCCTCCGCCGAGACCCAGGTCAGCCCCCGGGGTGCGGATGGAGAGGACGGAAGATTCCTCCTTTTTTTCGGGTCCATCAACTTAATGAACCCGTTTGGAGGACCCTTGCCTCGAACAGTCTAGCTGTCTCCACACTCTGGACAAGGCTTTTCTTAAATCCACTTTGGTCAAAGAACGCAACTGGTGGAACCTTAGTGTTTTTTTTTTTTAAAAAAAAACTCCTTTTTGAAAGGTTTTTTTAATAAACTCATCAAAGAGAACGAATGGTGTTCCAATCCGAACAAAGGCTCAACATTTCTGCGAGCGCTAAATCCGAAAAGGAAGGAACCAAGGTTTCTCAAATTTGAATGCAAAAGAGAGAAAGCTAAAAAATTTTTGAATTTATAATTTTTTTTGAAATCCCAATTGGACTCATCAAAGAGAAAAGATGGCCCAATTCCCGATATGAACGATAGCTGCGAACATTTCTGTGAGCTATCAAGTTCAAAGAGGGAAAGATCAAAATTTCTCCTAGTTGAGTTTTTAAGAAAAGGAGATCAGATTTGTTTTTTTTTTAAGTGAGAAAGAACAATTGAAATCCCATCTCATGTTTTTTTTTTAGATGCAAGAAGCAACATAGGCCACCAACTAGAAAGGAGCCAAGTGATCAAAGCATCATGTTCTCAAGTCAACGGGTCCCACCGGGTATGCCAACTTGATGGACCCGAAAGAGGGGGAATCTTCCGTCCTCTCCCTCCGTACCCCGGGGGCTGACCTGGGTCTCGGCGGAGGAGGGAAGATCTCGGGCATCAACATTTTTGTACGGGTATGCCAGATTTACTTTCTACTTGGAATTTGGAATGGTGATAATCCAGAGATTCACCTTCACAAGTGGAAAGGAAATCAATCCTTTTTTCTAACTTTTCAAATTGCATTAATATTAAGAAAAGAGACAAGTTTTTAGAATGCCGTAAGAGGCGTTTTGTTTGTTTGCCGTGAAAGGCGATTTTGCCGTGAAAGGCGATATTACAAAACTCATCAAATATGACAGACAAGAATTGTGATTTCTTTTTGTCTCTTTAAGAAATACAAACTACAATAGAAAAGGAAGAAAAGGGATCTAACTTCTCAGGAGATTGTGGGGACACGTTGAGATCGACGGTCCTATATCCAATGAAAGGACAAGGACCAAGAGGAGGTCCTATATCCAATGAAAAACCAAGTAAACGGGCTGAAAAGCCGCGTTTAGGCCATGTTGGAGAAGGATGGGACCTTGGGGGGGTGGCCCCCCAAGGGATGTTGATCACCTTGTGGTGCTTCTGGGATCAAAGCAGCAGGACTCCGTCTCTCTCTTGGATTTTCTGGATTTTCAGAGCTTGGGATTGCACTTGGGATCTTTTTTTTTCTTCTCTCCCTTTTCCTCTTGGAACCCACCGCCTTTTATAAGCTTTTGGTAGCCATGAGGTGATTATGGGCATTAATAGCCATGATGAGAGAATTGTTGAGGAGTTACAAGTTGATTTTGTAACTCCTTTTTCATGGCTTGTGATTGGCCGATGAAGGTAGTGGGCATTTAATTCCCTTTAAGCTTCATGATGATGGGAGTTTCATAGGTTAAATGCCATGATTGCTTGGATTTGTAACTCCCAAATGCTTGAATCTGATTGGGACGTCCAAAATAATGAGTTAATGACCGCATTAAGTTGTCAAAAACGGGTCAATTACCGTCATTAAGTGGTCGTCAAGGCATGTGAAGAGTCCCGGGCCGCGCCGCGTCTTTTGAGATTCTTCTTGTGATCATCACAGGTGGATCCACACATTGTTTGATGTCGGATTGCGATGCAATTTCAGACATTGATTGATGTTGGTGGGCCGGTGACATCTGTCTTGTCGATTTCACGATCGGTCGGACAAAAAATATACTTTCTTGGTCAACCGGTTGGCGATCTTGGGGTGATCGGTGATCATTTCATGCTTTTCATGGTGAATCTGAGATGTCGGTGAAGATCAGTAGTTTTCAAGCATCAAACATTGGATTTTCAAAAAATCACAAAGGCAGGAATGCTCAAAACACGAAAAAGATCGAAAAATGGGGCATTTTCAAAAAATCACCCGGATTTGCAGGGTCGCCGGCGACCATGTACCCAGGGTTGCCGGCGACCTTGCGCCAAGGTCGCTGTTGACACCAAAAAAGTCAATATGTCTCCTCAACATCAAGAAGCCTCGTGAAGCTGCATCCTGCTAAAAATAGGCAAGGCTACTTCAAGCATCAGATTTTGTCAGAATCAGACAGAAACTGAAGGATCCTTCAAGGCAGCCAAAAGAGGGGTACACCTGAGGTTTCGGGCCATTCCGACAGCGTTTGGCCTAACTTCACTGCTCCGACAGCTAAACAAGCGCTCCCGGCGGCGACATCATCAAATACACCAAAACTTTGATCAGAGCCTACGGATGACTCCAGAATGTCTCCAAAGGGTTCCATGCCAAATTTCAAGTTAAACCGACAGCGTTTGACCCTCCATCAATGCTCGAGCAGCAAAATCAAGCCTCCCGGCGGCGGGAACCACCGAAGCCATCACTCATCAAACAAAATACATGAGTGGCTTCAACATGCCTCCAAAGGGCTGCACGTCGAATTTCAGTTCATTCCGACAACGTTTGACTAGGTTTCGATGCTCCGAGAGAAAATCAAGCCTACCGGCGGCGGAGCAACCCGGGACCATGACATCCAAAAACGGAGCCCATGGAACGTCTCAAAATGACTCCAATCGGTTCCTCGTCGAATTTCAGGTCAATCGGACATCATTTGACCACATATCAAAGCTCGGCATTTTCCCCGCAGCAAAATCAAGTAAAGCATCGATGGGACCCCAAACGGCTTCAAAACTCAAATAAAAGCCCATGGTTGATCCTATCCACCGCTGAAGAAGCTTCACCTCAATTTTCAGGTCATTCCGACATCATTTGACCTAGTTTCGACTCTTGACGGAAAATCGGCTACAAAGTCTTCGGCTTTCCCGAAAAATGGGAAACTTTGTGCTCCTATTTCGCGCGGGTTCTCGTCAAGTTTTCTCCAAGAAAATGAAGTCAATAATTGAGGAAAATTGTCAAGAAAATAACAGAAGGAAAAAAGAACGAAAAAGACGGAAAATCGGCCGAAAACGGAGCTCGGCGACCAAAGGGCAAAAAACCCTAAGGTCGCCGGCGACCATGGCCCAGGGTCGCCGGCGATCCTGGGTGCATGGTCGCCCGGCGACCTTGGAAATCCGGGTCGCCGGATTTTACACCAAAGTGTCCGTTTTCCAATTCTTTTCGCATTTCGGGTGTTCCGGCCTCTGTGATTTTCGGAAAATGCAATGTTTGATGCTTGAAAACGACTGATCTTCGTTGACATCTCGGATCCACCGTAAAACGCATGAAATCATCACCGATCGCCTCAAGATCGCCAACCGGCTGACCAAGAAAGTGCACTTTCTGTCCGACCGATCGTGAAATCGACAAGACAGATGTCACCGGCCCGCCAACATCAATCAATGTCTTAAATTGCATCGCAATCCGACATCAAACAATGCGTGGATCCACCTATGATGATCGCAAGAAGAATCTCAAATGGCGCAGCGCGGCCCGCGACTCTTCGCATGCCCCGGCGACCACTTAATGACGTTAATTGACCCGTTTATGACAACTTAATGCGGTCATTAACTCATTATTTTGGACGGCCCAATTAGATTCAAGCATTTGGGAGTTACAAATCCAAGTAATCATGGCATTAAACCCATGAAACTCCCATCATCATGAAGCATAAAGGCAATTAAAAGCCCACTACCTTCATCGGCCAATCAAAAGCCATGAAAAAGGAGTTACAAAATCAATTTGTAACTCCTCATCATGGTTATCAATGCCCATAACCATCCCATGGCTACCAAAAGCCTATAAAAGGAGATCCATTTCCAAGAGAAAAAGAATCATCGAAGGATCATTAGATGAAAATCTATCAACTTGAAGTTCTGCACTTCTCCCAAAGAAATCGAGACGAAGTCCTGCTACTTTGCTCCCGGAAGCACCACAAGGTGATCAACGTCCCTTGGGGGGCCACCCCCCCAAGGTCACCTCCTTCTCCAACATGGCCTAAATGCGGCTTTTCAGCCCGTTTACTCGGTTTTTCATTGGATATAGGACCTTTTCTTGGTCCTTGTCCTTTAAAAAACTGAGGTTAGGAGCCAAGCCAAAGAATCAAAGCATCACATGTTCTCATTTGAAGGACGATGGCGAAGCCCATACATGACTTGCGACCGTCGATCTCAACGTGTCCCCACAATCTCCTGAGAAGTTAGATCCCTTTTCTTCCTTTTCTATTGTAGTTTGTTTTTCTTAAAGAGACAAAAAGAAATCACAATTCTTGTCTTTCATATTTGATGAGTTTTGTAAAATCGCCTTTCACGGCAAAATCGCCTTTCACGGCAAACAAACAAAACGCCTCTTACGGCATTCTAAAAACTTGTCTCTTTTCTTAATATTAATGCAATTTGAAAAGTTAGAAAAAAGGATTGATTTCCTTTCCACTTGTGAAGGTGAATTTCCAGATTATCACCATTCCAAATTCCAAGTAGAAAGTAAATCTGGCATACCCGTACAAAAATGTTGATGCCTGAGATCTTCCCTCCTCCGCCGAGACCCAGGTCAGCCCCCGGGGTGCGGAGGGAGAGGACGGAAGATTCACCCTCTTTCGGGTCCATCAAGTTGGCATACCCGGTGGGACCCGTTGACTTGAGAACATGATGCTTTGATCACTTGGCTCCTTTCTAGTTGGTGGCCTATGTTGCTTCTTGCATCTAAAAAAAAAACATGAGATGGGATTTCAATTGTTCTCTCTCACTTAAAAAAAAAACAAATCTAATCTCTTTTTCTTAAAAACTCAACTTTGAGAAATTTTGATCTTTCCCTCTTTGAACTTGATAGCTCACAGAAATGTTCGCAGCTATCGTTCATATCGGGAATTGGGCCATCTTTTCTCTTTGATGAGTCCAATTGGGATTTCAAAAAAAATTATAAATTCAAATTTTTTTTAGCTTTCCCTCTTTTGCATTCAAATTTGAGAAACCTTGGTTCCTTCCCTTTCGGATTTAGCGCTCGCAGAAATGTTGAGCCTTTGTTCGGATTGGAACACCATTCGTTCTCTTTGATGAGTTTATTAAAAAAACTTTTCAAAAAAGAGTTTTTTTAAAAAAAAAAAAAAAACACTGAGGTTCCACCAGTTGCGTTCTTTGACCAAAGTGGATTTAAGAAAAGCCTTGTCCAGAGTGTGGAGACAGCTAGACTGTTCGAGGCAAGGGTCCTCCAAACGGGTTCATTAAGTAATCCTACCCTTACCTGGGGGCTGATCTATCTACTAAGGTTTCATAAGATCGAATTGGAAATCTATGTGCACCTTTAAAAAAAAAACCTCTAAAAAAAAAAAACCAAAAAACTTCCATCACTTTGAGTTCAGAGTTGAGAAATTTTGGTTCCCTCCCTTTCGAATTTAGCACTCGCAGAAATGTTGAGCCTTTGTTCGAAACGGAACACCGTTTGCTCTCTTTGATGAATTCAATCTTGACCTTTCAAAAAAAAAACTTCCGTCATTATTGGATTCACATCCGAGAAATTTTGGTTCCTTCCCTTTCGAATTTAGCACTCGCAGAAATGTTGAGCCTTTGTTCGAAACGGAACACCGTTTGCTCTTTTTGATAAATTCAATCTTGACCTTTCAAAAAAAAAAAACTTCCGTCATTATTGGATTCACATCCGAGAAATTCTGGTTCCTTCCCTTCTTAATTTAGCGCTCGCAGAAATGTTGAGCCTTTATTCGGATTGGAACACCATTTGCTCTCCTTTATGAACTCAATTTTGACCTTTCAAAAAAATCCCATCTCGTGTCCTTTCCAAGGATGCGATTTACAACATTTGTGCCTAGCGGTGCTAGTACGCCCTTTCGGGTCTACTGTATTCACGACCAACGCATTTGTATCTCCAACCTTATATCATTTTACCTCGAGTGAGCCTTGCTTCTCGGTAATTTGAATTAAGATCTACAATTGCTTCTATTAGTCACTGGAACGCTCACTCTGAGCCTACCATACTTGCATTTTAGAACAATTGTATCCTCTATGACTTTTTGTCTTCTTCATCGTCCTTGGGTTGGGCCATGTCCCCCCAAGTGATTTGAAAAGACAAAACCATAGTTGTTCTCCATTTATGATCACCATATTCTTGTGATTACTAATGGATTTGGTCTTGTTTCAGAAGTTTTCAAAACTAACAATGGCAGCTTCATTGACCATCACTTTCGATGAGAACAAGTACCAGCTTATGCTTCAAGACAAGCAAAACAAGCATAAGCGCCCTGCCAGTTGCCGAAGCATCATCTCCCTCGACAACTCTCCAAACACCGGGTCAACTTCAACTCCCCGGACCATCGTCTTCGGATCACTGGGACCATTCCCACTTCCCGCAGAAGACATTGTACCTGCCAAAAAGCAGAAAACCGCCCCGCAACGTGTCACTAAAATGACACCAAGGGCAAACACCAAGAACCCTGAAGCCCGTGGTGTTCCCACGAAGCCTCAACCCACAAGAAACCAGGTTTACCCCAAAACTTGGTCCCCGAGATCTTCGCCAAAGCAACGGAGGTCCCAAACATCTGCAAAGCCAGCATACCTAGCCCCTCTCAAGGAGAATCGGTTCTACCCTCTCTCTTACATGAAAAAGGAGAAACCTACCATCCACCAAAAAATAAACAAAATCATCATGAGCCGGCTTGCTCCTACAAGCCTATAATCAAATCCTGCATCGTTAGGCCTACGCAAAAACATGCTGAAGCCTCCACTCCCGCGAGTCGACCCTTCATCTCAACAGGGGCCGAGCTCACAAAATTCAAATCTTCACTACGACAGACAAAGGACCGCGTCCAGATTCTGTCCTTGCCAAGCTTTAAAGAAGACAAACTCGGCTGCTGCGCACGGGGGACTACGTCCTTCATCGCCAGAGCCCAGCCAGAGCTGACTGAAGCTCAAATTGCTCGTCGTATGCGTCGCCGCACTGCATTTCGACAAAAGAGACTTGAGAAACAAAGAACCCAGCGTTCTACTCTCCACATCTCAAACAAATGGGTCGAAAAAGAAAGACCCGACCAATTCGTTGCTGTTCATATGGTTGGCAAAACCAGAAAACGCCGGAAGTTAGCAACCAAAATTAGTGTTAGACATCCAGTGACTCGCAGCGTCTCTCGGACAAGAACACATCTGGAAGAATCTTCCACTCCTCCAAGCCAAGAACACCGGAGTAACCACTCCTCAGATTCTTCATCCAGAAGAATGAGCCCCAGCTCAGTCACCAGGACGATTTCTTCGTTCGAATCCCGAAGGATGAACGTCTTGGCTACAAGTTCTGAGCCGCCTCCACAGCATGATGATGTAACCGTACGCATCCAGCAGTTGGAGAAAGGACAACAGAGAATTGAGGCTTTGATGGAAAACCTCATTCTCACTCTACAGCGTCCACCACCTAACAATGAAACCCCTCTGAATCATGAAGATGATGGGGGTAATGTAGAAAACAATGAGTCTCGCGCCCTTACCAAAAAGGATGTGGACGATATCCTCCCAAAAGCAAAAGAAGAGGATACATTGAAGGAACATGGGATCAAGCCACCCTACCCTCTATGGATGGACTCGGTTTCGTTTCCTGCAAAATTCAAACAACCTACTCTCCAGACATATACTGGGAAGGTTTAGCCAGACAGCATGTCATCCATTTCAAGATCCTGACGGGAGCCATTGCGGATCAAGATGCCCTCAAGATTCGCCTCTTTGCAAGTACCCTAAAAGGTACAGCCTTTGATTGGTACTCCACTCTGCCGGAGAACTCCATCCTGAACTGGGCTATGCTAGAGAAACGCTTCCTGACCCACTTCCAAGGTGAGGATCATCCTGTTACTATGGCTCAACTCTGCAGCCTAAAACAGGGAGAGAATGAGTCAACATACGACTTCATTCACAAATGGAAGGCAATGGCGTACAAATGCTCAGATGTACTGCCACAAGCGTCACTAGTCGACATCTACCGTAACAATATGAGAGCAAAAATTAGCTCCATGATCATCGGCAACAAATCAAAGAACCTGGGAGAACTCCTTAAAGCTTCCATGGAAACTGAAATGGTGATCAAAGACCTCAATAGTCAGAAATCATCAAAGAAAGAGCTGATTGCTGTTACAACCTCAAAACCAAAGAAAAAGGAGGTTCTCAATGTGCAAACTAAATCAGCTCCTCAGCAACCAAAGAAACCTGAAAGCAAAATTGCAGGTAAAAGACCTGAACTCTCTGATGCCTTCAAAGAACGTGTAGAAAAGAAATATCCGTTCGATGAAGATGTTGAAGAAATCTTTGAGGCTCTCCTAGCAAATGGCAAACTCATTTTGCCAGAACCCAAAAGACCGGGAGATGTTGGCAAAACCAATGATCCCCGATACTGTCCATACCATCAGATGATCTCACATCCTCTCAATCAATGCTTCGTTGTGAGAGAGAAGATCAATGAGATGTGGAAAAACGGAGTCATAACTTTCGACAAAAACAATGGCTCCACTTCTGTCAACATGGTGTCATGTCGACAAATTTCAAAATCACCGAAGGAGAAGACCACTACTTCATTCAAGATGATAAAAATTGCTCAAGCATCCCAAGAATTGGTTCCCTATCCAACATCAGATTGACAGCCTATATGGGTGCATCCCGATCTCCTAGATGATGAAAATTGGGAGATCGTCAAAACAAAACCGACCGCTCAGCAGTAAAGGCAAGCCAAGAGACAGCTCCGCAAGCTCAAACAGCAGCAAAAGTCTCAACCAAAACAAGAAGTCCTTGAAAAGGCAGAAACCTCTTCCACTGCTTCACTAGGGGCGACGGAAGAATCCCTTCCCAAAACTTCAAAGGCAGTAAGAAAATTCACCCTTGATGATTTCATGCCACCTCTGTACAAAAATGAAAATGTGCAGGGGGCATCATACTCTTGCAACTCGGTAGTTGGATTCTCCATGAATGGATACGAGTCTAGTGATACTGCCAGTGATATCGATGAGTGGGAAGAATCCCTTGAAACAGAAGAATACCTCTCCGACGAGGAATGGATTCCCGAGTCTCATCTTATGCTAGTAATCTGGTATAACCCATTACAGCAACAAGGATCCTGGTCCGATGACGAAGAAGACCAGGACCCTGTTCAAGAAAATGCTGTCGATCCAGCACCAAACAATGCTCCGGTGGAACCCAACATTGGTGAACCACAAGGAGCAGATGACGAAGAAGATTTCGTTCCTATGCCTAATCTTGAGGAATATGCAAGAATCTTGTAACATCTTGCCGTAGAACAGGAGCAAGATCGCATTAATGATCTTCGTCATAATCCAGAACCAGAATTCCCTGAAAATCAACGGGAACTTACTCCTGAAAATGGGGAAAACAATCGGATCGATGATCCTCTTACATCTGAGGATGAGTCCGATTCCCAACAGTCTGCACTGGGGGCATCTCCTGTCAGGATGACCTGCAATGCGATAGCTCAAGACGATAGTGCCTCTGAAGCTTCCGAAGACACATACACCCCAACCAGTAATGTATCATCTGGAGCTACATCTTCTCAGGTGACTTCCACTGAGATAACATCATCTGAGCCCTCGTCTCCTGAAGCTGTGACATCAGAACTCAAGCCTCTCCTGATTGATCATCTTGAAGAAACTTCTGCCAATGAAATCTTCTTCAATGAAAACTCAGTCAATTGGTCCGAGATACCCGATCTCACGGGCGATGTCTGGGCTAATAAAGAAAAGTTGCGGGCTGTTGTTCAGGACTTGTTCCCGGAAATTGCTCCATGCAACACAATTACTGAAGACACCAATGCTGTTACAGAGACGTCTTCAGGAAAGGATCAACCCCTTGATCCTGAGAACGATCTTCCAAAAGAAGGCCCTTCTCTAGAAGCTCTTGAAGTTGGTAGAGGTACCCGTTCTGGCCGGGATTACCACAAAAATTACAATCAACCCTCTTCTTCTTATGTAAATCCTTCGGGAAAGCAAGTTGTAAGCGACCCAAGTGGCAACAATAATGAAAATGCAGGCCCGAAGGAGGCTTTCAAGTACGACTTGATTGAGCACTTCAAACACATACCTGGACGTCTGCACATCCTTGACTTATTACGAATGTCTCCACAAACTCGTGATAGTCTCATTTCAGAATTACGAAGGCTGAATGCAGACGTCGACAAACACGCCCCATAAGTCCTACAAATTGAAATGGACTGCAGGGTCAAAAAATCAAATACTCCCCCAAAGGGAGAAAAGAAGAAAACTGAGGGATCAAGCAATGAATGCCTCTCGGTACAAAAAGCAGCAAGTGCAACAATTGCCTTCGACAAGGATGACCTCCTGCTAGGAGAGACAAAGCACAACCGACCCTTGTACTTTACGGGGTACGTCAAAGAAATGCCAGTCCACAGAGTTCAGATCGATCCAGGTTCTGCACTCAACCTCATTTCTACTTTGGCACTCGAAGAGCTGGGCATCCCACCTAGCAAGTTGAGCCACACGTCTGTATCCATCTTCGGATATGACGGCAGTACTCAAAGGCCTATCGGTAAAATCAGGTTCAAATTGCAAATCGGTAATCTTATTTCTGAAGTCACTGTGTATACAATAAGGACCCCTTCATGCTACAATATACTCCTTGGACGCCCTTGGATACATGACAACGGTGTCGTCCCTTCAACTCTACATCAGTGCATCAAGTTCGTTGGTAACGATGGCTTGATACATCGAGTGTTTGCAGACAAAAAGCCCTTCAAAGGCAGAGATGTCCATTTTGCAGATGCTCAAATGTATAAAGATGGAAAATAAGAACAGGAGGAAAAAACAATTCACTTTGCCGACAATCTCCAGAAAGATAAAGGCAAGGCTCCTCAGCAATCACCGGAGGTAAACAAACCCTCCACCAAACTCGAAGTAAGCGGTCAAGCTCCCTTCGTTGTCTCCTTCAAATCTCCAAAGCCTTTGGTAATCACTACCAAAGTAAAGAAGACAAAACAAAAGGCCGGGGGCAAGTTCACTATCTCCTTTGTGTCTATTATGCATGACACAGACTCGGAGTCAGAGCCAGAAGATGACACAGCATCAAGCCAAGCTGATACTCAGCAAGATCAGCCCGCTCTCACTCCATTGGAGACACCTGCTGACATAGAAGATCCTACGTCTGCTTCCTTTGTTATCCCGGCAACTTCGCCCGAAGAAAAAGCAATCTTCTTCCATAGATTGGGAGCATCGCCGCTGAACTCTCTGCTTAAACCTTTCCAAAATGAAGGTACGCTTCAGCTATCCCTGTATAGTCCGATGGCACAAGCTATCATGAAGAAAATGGGCTATGACGCTCAAAATCCGACTGGTTTGGGAGGTGGCCGTGGTATTCTCACACTATTGAAACCCACCCTGACCAAAAGTCAACCAGAAGATTGGAAAATCCACCTTCACAAAGGCAAGTCTTCATATGGGTTGGGGTATGATCCTACCGCTCCTATGAGACAATTGACACCATGGCTGCAAAGTCGCTTTGCCTACCAAGCCTCAACATCTCATGAAGACATTGATATCCCTGGATATCTCTTTGAGGAGTCACTTGTCAAGGGTCCAGAAAGCTCCTCCAATTGGTATAATTTCTCTGATGATAAAGAGGAATTGCCCGATGACACAGACGAGCGGTTCTCTGACCCAGAAGAACCATCGTCTCCAAAAGAAGTACTCTACTTCAACCCAATTCCAGCAAATGATTGGGACCATCTCATTGTGAGCCTTGAGAAGGACACTGATCAAGAAGATCCATGGACAGAAACAGAGCCTCAGTCTGAAAATTTCTCTGGCACTCCAGAAGGTCTTGTTGAGTTGGAAGCCTCCGAAAATATTGTGGAGGAACCACTATCAAACCTTCCGACAGAAGATCCTGTCCAAAAGATAGACTTGGGAACACCTGATAACCCACGTCCTGTATTCATAAGCAAGAATATAAAGGATGATGGGTTACCCGAGTATATCTCTTTTCTTCGCGAGTTCGTTGATTGCTTTGCATGGTCTTATGCCGAAATGCCTGGCTTGGATCCCAAAGTAGCAGTCCACAAGCTTAACTTGCAAAAAGAAATCAAGCCTGTCAAACAAGGCCAAAGAAGATTCCGTCCCGACGTGATGGACAAAATTGAACAAGAAGTTCAGAAACTCAAAAACGTTGGCTTCATCTGCGAGGAACAGCATCCTGAATGGTTGGCCAACATCGTCCCTGTGACAAAGAAAAATGGGCAGATAAGGGTCTGTATTGACTACAGAGACCTAAATAATGCATGTCCTAAAGATGAATTCCTGCTCCCCATACCAGAGGTGATGATTGACAACACCTATGGGTTCGAGCGAATGACATTCATGGATGGATTCTCTGGCTACAATCTGATAAAGATGGATCCTGAAGATGAAAGGCATACGTCATTTCGCACACCATTTGGCGTGTATTGCTACACTATCATGCTATTTGGTCTGAAAAATGCAGGTGCAACATATCAGAGGGCTATGATGAAAATATTCCAAGATATGCAGCACAAGACGGTCGAATGTTATGTTGACGACCTCGCCATCAAAAGCAGAAGAAAATAAGACCATCTCGATGATCTTCAAGAAATCTTCCTCCGACTTAGCAAACACAAATTGTGGATGAATCCACTAAAGTGCTTCTTCGGTGTCTCATCGGGTAAGTTTCTCGGATTCATAGTACGGAAAGCTGGAATAGAACTTGACCCTACCAAAGTCAAGGCTATCCTGGAAATGCCATCTCCCAGAACCTGAGAGAATTAAAAGGGCTTCAAGGAAGGTTGGCCTACATTCGACGGTTCATCTCCAATCTATCAGGGAAATGCCGTCCATTCTCTCCCCTGATGAAGAAAGGCGTCGATTTTGTCTAGGATGCTGAATGTCAAAATGCATTTCAAGACATCAAAGCATACCTCACCAAACCTCCAGTGCTGGCTGCCCCCACAACTGGAAAGCCATTTATCTTGTACACAAGAGCTCTCGACCACTCTTTGGGTGCTCTGCTCGCACAAGAAAACGACGACGGAAAAGAAGCTGCTCTATATTACTTTAGCCGCATGATGGTAGGTGCAGAGCATCGCTACTCCCCAGTCGAAAAGAATGCCTTGCAGTAATGTTCACTGTACAAAAGCTGCGTCTCTATCTGCTGTCGAACACAGTCTACCTGATCTCGAGGATCAACCTCCTAAAGGTCCTTGTCACAAAAGTAGGTTCTCTCAATGCCTGACTGGCAAAATGATCTATTCTTCTATCACAGTTTGATATTAGGTATGTGCCACAAAAAGCAATCAAAGGACAAACTCTAGCAGACTTCTTTGCGGAGTATCCATTGCCTAAAGATTCTCCACTCAGGGATGATCTCCCAAACGAATTTGTCTACAACGTGGAAACTTCCTTATCAAATGCTTCCTGGGACATGTACTTTGACGGTGCAACCAGGACAAATGAAAAGGGAAAGCAAATATCGGGAATTGGCATCCTCTTTGTCAGTCCCGATAAATACATGATCCCACACGCCTTCTCGCTACTGGAACCATGTTCAAACAATGCAGCTGAGTACCAAGCCCTGATTGTAGGATTGGAACTCTCCCTCGAATCCGGCATCACCATGCTGGAAGCTTTTGGGGACTCTCAACTGATCGTCAACCAGATGAATCAGAAATATGAAGTCAGGAAGCCTGATTTGCTACCTTACTACAATAAGGCGCAGTCGCTCCGACAAAAATTCAACATCTGCCATATCACCCACATCCTCAGAGGTGAAAACATCCGTGCAGATGCCCTGGCCGGACTCACCGCATCCATGGCAATCCAAGAAGGGGAAAACATACAAGTCACAGTGTGTCAAAGAAGGATTCTCCCTCCTCTCAACACACACCAAGCAGTTGCTGAATGCCACCAAGTGGTTGGAAGTCGGATGTCCATCCTCAAACCTCCGATTGGAGACTAGAGAGATCCGTTCATTAATTACATCATGTTCTGAATCCTACTTGAAGATCCAAAAGAGCGGGTAAGCATCCAAAGACTAGCCCCAAACTTTAATTTGGATATACCTTCAAAAGTACTTTATAGAAAATCCTTCAACGGAGTACTCCTACGCTGCTTGTCACAACAAGAGGCTGAGAAAACTCTCAAAGAAGTACATGCTGGTCTTTGTGGAGCCCATCTGGCTGGCCCTAAGCTCTACAACCAGATAAAAGGCTAGGTTATTATTGGCCTACCATGGTAGCTGATGCAATGCAATTTGCCAAGCACTGCCTAAAATGCCAGATTCATGGAGATTATGTCCACATGCCTCCAGAATGGCTACATCCAACAGCAATCTCATGGCCTTTCGAAGCCTGGGGTATGGACATCATAGGTCCTATTTCTCCCCTATCAAGCAAAGGTCATCGCTTCATCTTCGCCGCTACGGATTATTTCTCCAAGTGGTCAGAAGCATTTGCGCTCAGCGAAATGAAGACTTCATCAGTCCTTCAGTTCTTGCGCACCAACATTATTTATCGCTTCGGCATACCTAAAAGATTCGTCCATGATAACGGACCACAATTCCGGGATCACAGATTCTACAGGTTCTGCGACAAGTACAAAATCCAAAGTTGTCCTTCGACTCCATATAATCCAGCAGCGAACGGACTAACAGAAGCCTTCAAGAAGACACTCTGCAAAATTCTCAAGAAAATGGTCTCTAGTCACAAAAGAGACTGGGGCGACAAACTACTAGAAGCTTTGTGGGCCTATCGAACCACCGTTCGAGGACCAACTCATAGTACACCATTCTCCTTGGTCTATGGATGCGAAGCTGTTGTCCCTTTGGAAGTACAAATTCCTTCTTTAAGGGTATCTCTGCAAAATGACATGACGCAAGAAAGCAATGTCAAATTGAGACTCTAAGAGCTGGATAATCTCGATGAAAGATGACTCGAAGCTCTACAAAGCATTGAGTTGTACCAAGCACGCATGGCAGGATCTTTCGACAAGAAGGTCAGGCAACGCGCCTACAAAAAGGGTGACTTGGTTCTTGCAGTAAAAAGACCCATAGTCTTCGCCCACAAATTCAAAGGCAAATTTGAACCAAAATGAGAGGGACCCTTCGTCATCGACAAAGTCTTCTCCAACGGTGCATACGCTCTTCTAAACATGGAAGGAGACAGATGTATGCTACCCATCAATGGCAAGTTCTTGAAGCGGTACTACCCTTGAAGACTTCCTCAAACGGGTCAGAGCGATATCTACACAGCCAAAGCCTATTTCCAAGGTACTTGCTCGTCAAACCCACCCCTTTTGAAATTTTCATCTTTATGTTGAAGTTTCCAAAAAAAAAATCTTTCAAAACAATGCTTACTTTCATCGTTTCATTGTTCAAAAAAAAAAATCAAAATCCAAAAATCCAAGTTTAGGAGCCTCTTCCCAGACTTGACCAAAATTTCGATCCTTGAACCCAAAATTCATGGTTTGAAACAAAAATCGGGACTTAGGAATTTTCACCCTAGACCGCCTCGGCTTTTACAACCAAAATGGTTTTAAGTCAAAATTTATGATCTTCGTGTCTTTAAACAAAAAAAAATTTTGATTTTTTAGAAACTGTGGGGAAGCGACACTTAGTCAATACTCGCAAAACCCAAAAAACCGGAAGGATGCGAACCCCATTTGATACTTCCAAAACCCAAAAATCACAAGGAAGCGAACCCCATTCGATACTTGGAAAATTTCAAAAATCGTGGAGAAGCAACATATCGGTTGATATCCACAACCCAAATTTCAAAAATCATGGAGAAGCAACATACCAGTCGATATCCACAACCCAAATTTCAAAAATCGTGGAGACGCAATATTCCAGCTGCTATCCAAAACCCAAGTTTCAAATGGTTCGAGAAAACCTCAAATTTCAAAAATCGCGGGGAAACGACACCAAGTCAGTACCCGCAAAACCAAAAGTTTTGGGAAAAGCAGGGAAGCGACGCTTAGTTGATACTTGCACCCCAATTCGCGAGGAAGCGACATTCCATCGATACTCGCAAAACCCAGCCCGCGAGGAAGTGACATTCCATCAATACTCGCAAAACCGAATGAGCAAGGAAGCGACATTCCATCGATACTTGCAAGACCATTCAGCGGGGAGGCGACATTTAGTCGATACCTGCATTTTGAAAACCAAAAAGTGGCTATAAACGCCAAAAAGCGGCTATAAACACCAAATTCGGCTATAAATGCCAAAACAAAAAAAAAACCGGCTATAAACGCCAAAATTCGGCTATAAATGCCAAAATCGGCTTTCATGCCAACAAAACAAAAACTTGGTTTTCAAAAATCTGGCTCTTATGCATAAACAAAACAAAATTCGGCTATAAACGCCAAAACTCGGCTATAAACGCCAAATCCGGCTATAAATGCCAAATAATGCTATAAATGCCAAAACAAAAAAAAAAAAAAAAAAAAACTTCGGCTTTCATGCCATCTTAAAATTCGGCTCCTATGCCATTCCAAAAATCGGCTTTCACACCATCCAAAATAGTTTGGCTCTCATGCCACAAACAAAAAGCTTTGGCTCTCATGCCACAATCAAAAAGCTTTGGCTCTCATGCCACAAACAAAATTTTTGCTCCCATGCCACAAAATGGAATTCGGCTTCTATGCCATTCCAAAATTCGGCTTTCATGCCATCTCAAAAACTTTGGCTCTAATGCCATCTCAAATTTTTGGCTCCCATGCCGCAAACCAAATTTTGGCTCTTACGCCACAAAATTAGGCTTCCATGCCACCAAAATTTCACTTTTCAAGCCATCAAAAAACAGGCTTTTCGCCACAAAAATTGGCTTTCATGCCCAAAACAACCCTTTGACAAAAGATTTCACAAAATGACAACCTTTTGATCAAATTCAAAACAAACATTCCCATCAACTTTTGCTCAAATTTGTTTTCATCAAAAAAATGATTTAAGTGAAAGGGAGGGGATACAAAAATATAGTACCAAAATTGTTTATACATGGAGGTACCAAAAAAAAAAAGAAGAAGAAAAGAGTTTGTTACAACTCAGGAGCTCAATCCAACATGGTCTTCAACTAAAGATTCAACTCCTCAAGCAGACCCTTGGCCTTAACCTCCAAAGTTTTTAGGCCACGCTTCTTCAGAATGTCCCCATAAAACGTGGCCGAATGCCGCGACCCATCTGCTGCACGAGGAAGTTCTTCCCAGAGGACTTCCCACTGCTCATGCTCCTGAGTCTTCCTCCGGACATTACCTTTAGCTTCCTTAACCTGGCGAATGAGAGTCCCCTCTTTCTCCCAAGCCTGCTGAACAGCCGCATTGGAAGATCTAGCAGACCGACGAGGTGCGTCAGTAACAGGACCTTTACCTTTGTTCGTTCTAGAAGAACTACCTGCAAAAGATGGAAGAGAAAAGATCAATCAACATCAAAATGACAGAATTCTGCTACAAAAATCCTAGCAAAATTTTGACATGGTTCCGGGGCAATTCCAAAGAAAAGGAAAATACTCCGAAAAAGACAGGAAGCCTGAAGATGAGCTCAACATCGCTGCGAGCTCATAGTCAGTGGAGAATACTCAAAGAAGGCTCGAACTCAACATCGCTGCGAGAACAAGCCAATCTCATCAAACTTCCGCAAAATCTGGAAAAGAGCTCAACATTGCTGCAAGCTTCAGAATCCAAAAATTGCAAACTTCCTCAAAATCTAGCAAGACCGAGAAAGAGCTCAACATCGCTACGAGCTCAAAATCCCAATACTTGCAAAAGATTTTCAGGTATGCATCATCATACTTCCAAATCCATTTCCAAAATCATGCATCAAAAAAATATATCATCATGCATTAGATGCTAGGAAAACCTTGACCAAAGTTTGACCAATTCCAACCCAATTTGGTCAAAACCAATCAAACTTTGTCCAAGTCAAAATTCATGTTGGCTTGACCTAGAAACTCTAGCCTTCTATCTTGATGCATCAAAAAAAAAAAAAAAAAAAAAAAAACAAAAACAAAAAGAAATTTGCATACATATTGAAATTACATAGCCTCATTATCATAGTGAGCAAACAAGGAAAAAGAAAAAGAAAGAGAGAGAAAAAAATCTCAGCAAAAAAAAAATATATATTTGGGCCCACAGGCCGTGGCCCACTGCCACGTGGCAGTACGGTCAGGTCCGTACGGACCTGTCCGTACAGCCAAGGAAAAAAAAAGAAAAGAATTGAAAAACGCTGAAAAAAAAAAAAAGAAATCAGCGTGAAAAAAAAATCAGAAGAAAAAGAGAGTACATGGTTTAAAAAAAAAAAAAAAGAAAACGTGGAAAGAGAAAAAAAATAGAAAAAAAGAAGCACAAAAAAAAAGAGAAGGAAAACGTGCTTGAAAAGAAAAAGAACAGAGAAAAAAAGAAAAAGAAGAAGAAAAGAAAAAATAAAGAAGCTACTTCTACAATGGAGATTCTTGACGAGGAAGAAAACTTACTTGAAGCCATTGATGGAGAAGAAGAAGAAAAGCTTGGAGATCCTTGAAGAAGAGAAAGCACTTCTTGTCTTGGAGAGCACTCTTGAAGATTTCTTGCAAAAAGAAAGCAATGGAGCAAAAGCACCAACCCTCTTTGCTTTTATAGAAGAGAGCAAGCCAAAAGAGGAAACAAGGAGAAAGAAAGAAGGTAAGTGCTAAAATTTAGCTACTTTCCCAAAAAGAAAGATATTTTGAGAGAATCTTTCCACAAAAAGAAAACTTGAGAAATTCTCTCCAAGTAAAGATATTTTTAGATATTCTCTACACAAAAGAGATATTTTTAGATATTCTTTACAAATATGACACCATATGAGATCTAGGCCATCTCCAAAGCCTAAGGTCCCATGGGTTAGCCCATATGAGCCAGGTTTGACCACCTAGGCACTAAAAGTGGCTTTTAGTCAAAATATTCCTCTTACCAAGAGCAAAAAAAAGAAAAGAGCAAAAAAAAAACAAAAAAAAAAAGTCCCATGCCTCTTTTGAGTTGATGGGACCATTCAAAAAAAAAAAAAAGAAAAGAAAGTCTCATGAGTTTCCAAAAGCCAAACCATCCAACCCCATGAACCAAATTGAGCCAAAATCTTGAAATTGACATTTCACAAAACCAAATTCCGGTCCCCTAGCTCGCCACATACAGCTTGTTAGGTCACAAGACCAAAACCAAAATCAAAATCCAAACCAAACCAAAACCAACAAACCAAATCTGACCCCCCAACCTGCCACATATAGCTTGTTGGGTCACAAGGTCAAAATCAAAATCAAATCCTGACCCCCTAACTTGCCACATACAGCTTGTTAGGTCACAAGGTCAAAAACCAAAATCCAAAACCCAAAATCCAAATACCCCATGTCATTTTCAAAACTTTGCCTTGAGATGGTGTGTGATCCCTCTCACTACCATAAAATTCCCCCGGAAACTCAGAAGGCTATTCAAAAAAAAAAAAAATGCCCAAGACTCTTGGTCAAGTTTGAATCTCTCCTCCAAGTTTCTCTTCGAGGCACATCGAATCCAAAAAGCTACTCGTCACTGTACCTCGAGGGGACATTTGTTGACACCAAAAAAGTCAATATGTCTCCTCAACATCAAGAAGCCTTGTGAAGCTACATCCTGCTAAAAATAGGCAAGCCTACTTCAAGCATCAGATTTTATCAGAGTCAGACAGAAACTGAAGGATCCTTCAAGGCAGCCAAAAGAGGGGTACACCTGAGGTTTCGGGCCATTCCGACAGCGTTTGGCCTAACTTCACTGCTCCGACAGCTTAACAAGCGCTCCCGGCGGCGACATCATCAAAGACACCAAAACTTTGATCAGAGCCTACGGATGACTCCAGAATGTCTCCAAAGGGCTCCATGCCAAATTTCAAGTCAAACCGACAACGTTTGACCCTCCATCAATGCTCGAGCAGCAAAATCAAGCCTCACGGCGGCGGGAACCACCGAAGTCATCACTCATCAAACAAAATACATGAGTGGCTTCAACATGCCTCCAAAGGGCTGCACGTCGAATTTCGGGTCATTCCGACAACGTTTGACCTGGTTTCGATGCTCCTAGAGAAAATCAAGCCTACCGGCGGCGGAGCAACCCGGGACCATGACATCCAAAAACGGAGCCCATGGAACGTCTCAAAATGACTCCAATAGGCTCCTCGTCGAATTTCAGGTCAATCGGACATCGTTTGACCACATATCAAAGCTCAGCATTTTCCCCGCAGCAAAATCAAGTGAAGCATCGATGGGACCCCAAACGGCTTCAAAACTCAAATAAAAGCCCATGGTTGATCCTATCCACCGCTGAAGAAGCTTCACCTCAATTTTCAGGTCATTCCGACATCGTTTGACCTATTTTCGACTCTTGACGGAAAATCGACTACAAAGTCTTCGGCTTTCCTGAAAAATGGGAAACTTTATGCTCCGATTTCGGGCGGGTTCTCCACAAGTTTTCTCCAAGAAAATGAAGTCAATAATTGAGGAAAATTGTCAAGAAAAATACAGAAGGAAAAAGGAACGAAAAAGACGGAAAATCGGCCGAAAATGGAGCTCGGCGACCAAAGGGCAAAAAACCCTAAGGTCGCCGGCGACCCTGGAAATCCGGGTCACCGGATTTTGCACCACAATGTCCGTTTTCCGATTCTTTTCGCGTTTCGGGTGTTCCGGCCTCTGTGATTTTCGGAAAATGCAATGTTTGATGCTTGAAAACGACTGATCTTCGTCGACATCTCGGATCCGCCGTCAAAAGCATGAAATCATCACCGATCGCCTCAAGATCGCCAACTAGCTGACCAAGAAAGTGCACTTTCTGTCCGACCGATCTTGAAATCGACAAGACAGATGTCACCGGCCCGCCAACATCAATCAATGTCTGAAATTGCATCGCAATCCGACATCAAACAATGCGTGGATCCACCTGTGATGATTGCAAGAAGAATCTCAAACGGCGCAGCGCTGCCCGCGACTCTTCGCATGCCCCGGCGACCACTTAATGACGTTAATTGACCCGTTTATGACAACTTAATGCGGTCATTAACTAATTATTTTGGACGGCCCAATCAGATTCAAGCATTTGGGAGTTACAAATCCAAGTAATCATGGTATTAAACCCATGAACTCCCATCATCATGAAGCATAAAGGCAATTAAAAGCCCACTACCTTCATCGGCCATTCACAAGCCATGAAAAACGAGTTACAAAATCAATTTGTAACTCCTCATCAATGCTCTCATCATGGCTATCAATGCCCATAACCATCCCATGGCTACCAAAAGCCTATAAAAGGAGATCCATTTCCAAGAGAAAAAGAATCATCGAAGGATCATTAGATCAAAATCTATCAACTTAAAGTTCTGCACTTCTCCCAAAGAAATCGAGACGAAGTCCTGCTACTTTGCTCTCGGAAGCACCACAAGGTGATCAACGTCCCTTGGGGGGCCACCCCCCCCCCCCCCCCCCCCCCCCCCAAGGTCACCTCCTTCTCCAATATGGCCTAAACACCGCTTTTCAACCCGTTTACTCGGTTTTTCATGGGATATAGGACCTTCTCTTGGTCCTTGTCGTTTAAAAAACTGAGGTTAGGAACCAACCCAAAGAATCAAAGCATCACATGTTCTCATTTGAAGGACGATGGCGAAGCCCACACATGACTTGCGACCGTCGATCTCAACGTGTCCCCACAATCTCCTGAGAAGTTAGATCCATTTTCTACCTTTTCTATTGTAGTTTGTATTTCTTAAAGAGACAAAAAGAAATCACAATTCTTGTCTTTCATATTTGATGAGTTTTGTAAAATCGTCTTTCACGGCAAAATCGCCTTTCAAGGCAAACAAACAAAACGCCTCTTACGAGATTCTAAAAACTTGTCTCTTTTCTTAATATTAATGCAATTTGAAAAGTTAGAAAAAAGGATTGATTTCCTTTCTGTTAGACCCCGACCCAGACCAACTCGATTAGTGCTAATTAAGTGAACGTTTAGTCTTAAGTGAGTCTTAGTACTAGTTGGGTTAGAATGTGATTAGACTTAGTCTGGATTATAGTTTTGGGGATTTTGAGGACGTTTTGTATGAGTCAGACACGCTCAGGGACGCCCTGAGTACGCGTGTAAGGATGGGTTTTCGTTCTAGATCTTTGTTGTGGATGTGATTTTTATTTCTCTTAAATGGTTTTATTATTTATGGCAACTTTCGTTTTTAAGCTGCATGCATTTGAGGCCCAGAAACTCCAGTTTTGGCCCAATAAGGGCAAATCTGTCTTTTCATGCAAAATCTGGGCACACTTTTCGAAGTCGTGAAACCATGTCAAAAGTATACTTTTCTGAAACTAGATTTTTCGACGATCGTTTTGTTCTTCTTCGTCGATTTCATCCGGGGTCCACAAGACCATGTTTTAAGCGTTTCTAGTTCAGCTAGAGAGGGACCCACCTCTCAACCCATATAAAAGGTCTCTTACTCTCTCTCCTCCATTTTCTTCTTCCAAAAATCCTGCAACGGTTTGCCCTAGAGTGGAGTTGAGAAGGCAGCCCTCTTCTTGATCTTTTTCCCTTGAAATCGTCTAACAAAAAGACTCCAATCTCCGATTTGTTTCCGCCATTCTCTTCCTCTCTTTGCAAGCTTCGATTGGACACGTTTTGGAGCCAAACCCCCTTCACTATTCATCATCTTCAACCTCCATTCTTCTTGTTTGGCTAGCAAAAGGTTAGAGCTTGGACCCATCTTTCCATTTGATGTTCTTAGGCTCACCAAGAGCTTGTTTTTCATGATTTCAAACCCATTTTCGAAATGGGGGCTTGTGATGGCCAAAATGTTGATTTTTGTATGCTCCATTTTGGGGGTTTTGTGTAGATCTCGTGGAGCACCCCTCATTGTTGGTTTTTGTGAAGCTTCCTTTGACTTTGATTTGAGGCAAGTAAACTTTATAGGATTTTCATATACATTGTGTTGTAGTTTCACTACTTCCATTTAAGACATGGTTTTTATGTTTGAACCTATTAATGTATGTTATGTTTATGTTTTCTTAAGTCATTAGTTTGAGTTCCTCTACTTGTGTTATTGTTGATGATTCATCCAAGCTTTTAGAATCATGTTGGTTTTGTAAGTTTCATGAAATTGTTATGGGAATGCCTTGATGTTTCTCTTTGGAATAAATGGACAAATTGTGGATGGAATGCTCTTTAATGTGTGTAATGAATCCCTTGGAAAGCATGGAGGCTTGGGGAGTGCAGGTGGTAAAAATGTGGAAGTGAAGAAGGGAGAAAAAGTTGTGAAAATTCTGAACAGAATGCACTGCCCGTGCCTGTCGGTTAGCTGTTGGTCATCTTTCGGTCGACCGACAGGTCGACCGACACCAGCTGAGAACCTGTCGGTTCAAATTCCAGAGAGCAACATTTTTGTCAGGACATCCGTCGGTTCGCTGTCGGTCAACCGACAGGTCGACCGACAACCAACCGAGGATCTGTCGGTTCAATTCCCAGAGAGCAACATTTTCTGTCCGGTCATCCGTCGGTTCACTTTCGGTCAACCGAGGATCTGTCGATTCAATTTCCAGAGAGCAGCAATTCTGGGCTTGGATCTGTCGGTCAAACCTTCGGTCGACCGACAGATCGACCTCGGTTAACCGACGGTTAACCGAGCGTTGACCGACAGTTACAAAAAGAACGGTGTTTGGAGAAATTTTGCAGGAATAAAAACTAGACTATGCTTTAGACCTTCATTTGACATTGTGCACTTGAAATTCCTAAATGTATCTTACCTTCAGGGACACCAAGTTATATAGAGTTTCGACGTTTGGATTTCCAAGTCCACAAGGGTCAAAGATTTGGTCTTAGCCTATGCTTGATAGATTTTGTTCGAACTCTTGTTTTGATGCTTTATGCGTCCTCATGTTCTTGTTTGATCTTTTTCAAGTATAAGCTTGTATTTAAGACGTGTTTCAAGAATCGTGTTTCAAGAAAGAAAAAGGGAATCATTTCTTAAGTTTTGTTAAGCATTTATATAATGCTATTTTTGCTAGCCTTGTCGTGACGTGTTTGATAAATGATTTCTCTCTTGCTTTGACGTGTTCTCGAATAAGTATTGTCGTGTTTTATGCATTCATGATATAAGTGATTACCACTGAGCTTGGACTGCCCTTTTAGCTTGATCCACTACCTGGGGGTCCTTAAACATGTGGACTGTCTGCAGACTAGTCGTGTCTTGAATTGACACATCGTGCGTGTTCGTGGTCCGGTTCCGCGGCCGGACACCCCGTCTACCTTGTGTGGCGTGGGATCGTGTTTATCATCTTGTGCTTATCGTGCTTGTCGTGCGTGCTTACTCCTATCATCATGTATGATGGAGAAAGGATGGGCTCTTTGTGGATTTACTAATCATGATATTATAAGTATACATGCTAGTTTCGAAAACGTGAAACGTGTATTCAACTCTTGAACTGTTTTAGCATTATTTTAACTATTCATGCCTAAATTGTTTATTTGCCAAACCGTCGTGTTTGATGCTTGTTATTTTGGTGTCCAGGTGCAGGAGTGTACACGCGTGACGAGGAGTGCCCGGAGGAGGCTGTTGAGCCACCCCCAGCACTCGAGTGGCAGCCCAACGACGTCATCTAGACGCCGGTCGGGATTTTGATTTTCGTTTCACCTAGCTTGGGTTATGTTGGGTTGTTCTTTTGGGGTTCCATTGGTTGTATTGGCCTTTGTTGGCCTCTCTGGGTTGTGTAACTTGAATTAATATACTTTTGTTAAACATTGAATGTTTATCAGGTTAGGAATGCTTAGATGACATTCCCTTTTGATACCTTGTCTCCATATTATATATGTTTCTTGTATCTTATCGTTCAAGATTGTATGAATTGTTTTGCTACACGCTTCCGCATATCCATTTGAGTGAGCTAGACCCGTTTCTTGGGATCCTCACCGCGGAAACCTGTGGGAAAAATAATATAATATTAGGAAATCAAACAGCCGGCGGCGGCGTGCTTTGGTTGTCGGTTGATCATGCCGCCGCGGCGCAGTCGCGGGCCCGGGTCCCGGTCCGGGGTCGCGACACTTTCCACTTGTGAAGGTGAATCTCCAGATTATCACCATTCCAAATTCCAAGTAGAAAGTAAATGTGGCATACCCGTACAAAAATGTTGATGCCCGAGATCTTCCCTCCTCCGCCGAGACCTAAGTCAGCCCCCGGGGTGTGGAGGGAGAGGACGGAAGATTCCCCCTCTTTCGGGTCCATCAGTCGCTGGCGACCTTAGGGTTTTTGCCCTTTGGTCGCCGAGCTTCGTTTTCGGCCGATTTTTCGTCTTTTTTGTTCCTTCTTTCTTCTGTATTTTTCTTAACATTTTTCCTCAATTATTGACTTGATTTTCTTGGAGAATCAGCTCAAAACCAGAACACAAAGTTTCCCATTTTTCGGGAAAGCCGAAGACTTTGTAGCCGATTTTCCGTCAGGAGTCGAAACTAGGTCAAACGATGTCGGAATGACCTGAAAATTGAGGTGAAGCTTCTTGAACAATAGATAGGACCAACCATGAGCTTTTATTTGAGTTTTGAAGCCGTTTGGGGTCCCATCGATGCTTGACTTGATTTTGCTACGGGGAAAATGCCGAGCTTTGATATGTGGTCAAAAGATGTCCGATTGACCTGAAATTTGACGAAGAGCCCATTGGAGTCATTTTGAGACGTTTCATGAGCTCCATTTTGGATGTCATGGTCCCGGGTTGCTCCGCCACCGGTAGGCTTGATTTTCTTTCGGAGTATCGAAACCTGGTCAAACGTTGTTGGAATGACCTGAAATTTGACGTGCAGCCTTTTGGAAGCATGTTGAAGCCACTCATGTACTTTGTTTGATGAATGATGGCTTTGGTGGTTCTCGCCGCCAGGAGGCTTGATTTTGTTGTTCGAGCGTTGATGGAGGGTCAAACGTTGTCGGTTTGACTTGAAATTTGGCATGGAGCCCTTTGGAGACATTCTGGAGTCATCCATAGGCTCTGATCAAAGTTTTGGCATCTTTTTAACGATGTCGCCGCTGAGAGCACTTGTTTAGCTATCGGAGCAGTGAAGTTAGGCCAAACGATGTCGGAATGGCCCGAAACCTCAGGTGTACCCCTCTTTTGGTTGCCTTGAAGGATCTTGCAGTTTTTGTCTGATTCTGACAAGATCTGATGCTTGAAGCAGCTTCGCCTGTTTTGTAGCAGGATGCAGCTTCACGAGGCTTCTTGATGTTGAGGAGACATAGTGACTTTTTTGGTGTCAACACTATTCACCTTGAACAAATCTTGAATCCTGATACTTGGCCCTGAAATTTTGGAAACCCAATTATGTTCTATTTTCCCAAAATTTGATATGCACTTCCCGAAATTAATGCTATAGATTTGTCATGCTCGAAAACATTGAGATTGTATTTTAGCATTTTACTAGCCCCGTTGTGCATTGCCCGATAATAAAGTGGAAATTATGCCTATGAGCACCCCGTCCACCCGTTTATGCATTTACATTATATGTATTTTTATACATGTCCCGATTGCTTTCATATGACCTATGAGTCAGTACCACTAAGCTTGGACAACTTTGTCGGCTTGATCCACCAACTTGGAGGTCTCCCTCCCATCCTGCCAGCTACAATCTGGATCATGTCGAGTCCTGATACTCGGCTCGCTACCGTGGTCCCGTCCCGTATAATTATTATTATGTATATATTTTGTTGAGTCTCATCACCTTGTGTGATAGAAATCAACGTCCTGATGTACTCTCATCACTTCGGTGATGGAGGACTTAGCTTTGTGTGGTTACCACCTTGTCAGTTTCTTGTTCCTTGGTACACTTACATACTTTATATTGCATTTGTGTTTTCTAACCAGTGATATACTTCTTTTATGAAAAATGTTGTTTAAACAGGCTTTACTGATTTCCAAGGTAAATTCGATTATTATTTTGTTGTGATATCCTTTCACCCACCTGCCAGACCATTGTGTATGACCCATTCTTTAGTACTCGGGTCTGGAAGTCGGTTTTCCCGAGGAGGAGTTTGAGGAGGCGGCCGGAGTGCCGCAACGAGTAGGTGAATGGCGGGATGAAGATGTCGTTTAGACGTTAGATCGAGCCTTGAGTTACGACACATTTTGGGATTGTGGATAGAATATTTTGGGATTTTTATTTTGTTGGTATTGGCCTTTGTTGGCCATTATTTTGGGGAGTGATAATTAACTAACCTTTTTGTATAAATATTTAACTTTACTTTGGGGAAACTGCTCCTGAATATTGCTCACTTTGATATCATATTTATACATGTGTTATCAGTTTTATTACTAGAAATGAATTATATATTCGATTTGCTACACGCTTCTGCACTTAAAAGAAAAATGCTATGTGTCGCGACCTCGGACCGGACCCGCAGGCCTAATCCGGGATCGGGACTCATGAGATGCCATAGATCATAAATTTATTTTGGCCAATATGTACACGAGTCAATGAAGAATATGATACTACCCATGCACGTGATTTCCCACAGGTGTCCGCGGTGAGGATATCACATCATTTTATAATATTTTTTTTAAATGCGGAAGCGTGTAGTAAATCAAATTCATTTCACATAATGAGAATGATAACACATATAAAAAAATTGATGTCAGAGGGAGCAATGATCATTAGCATTTTCCTCAAAAGTAGGGGTTAATGTTTATACAAAAGATTAATTAGTTAACATTCCCCAAAAATAAAGGCTAACAAAGGCCAGTACAACCAAACAGTTCCCCAAAAGAATATGGTAATCACAACCCCATAATGTTACTTCTCTCAGGACAACCGAATGTCTAAACGACATCATCGGCTTGCCATTCACCTAATCGTTGCGGCTCTCCAACCGCCTCCTCAAGCTTTGCCTCAGGATAACCAGGATCTGGACTTGAGTACCAAAGAGTGGGTCAAACACAACGGTATGGCAGGTGGGTGAAAGGGTATAACAATATAATAATAATGAATTTACCTTGGAAAAACCTTGAAACCAGTTGAAATAGTGTTTTTCATAAAAGGAATGCATCACTTGTTAGAAAGTACATATGCAATTTAAAAGCTTGTAGAGGTACCAAGGAATCGGGAACTAGGAAGATGGCGACCACACAAAGCTAAGTCCTCTATCATCGAAGTGATAAGAGCACATCGGGACGTTGATCTCTGTCACACGAAGTGAGGAGATTCAACGAAATATACATATAATTATACGGGACAGGACCACGGTAGCAAGCCGGGATCGAGACGGGACCACGGCAATAAACCGGGTATCAAGATCCAAATTGCAGCTGGTAGGACGAGAGGGGGATCTCCAAGTCGGTGGATCAAACTGACAAGGTCATCCAAGCTTAGTGGTGCCGACTCATAGGACACACAACATAAATCGGGACATATATAAAATACATAAGGTGCAGATACATAAATGGGCGGGACGGGGTGCACATACGCGTAAACATCACTTCATTTCAGGCAATGCACATAGGAACTAGCAAAATGCTACAATTACAATTTTAGTGTTTTCGGGAATGACAACTCATAAATCATTAATTCCGGGAGTGCATATAAAAATTCGGGTACAATAAAATACAATTAAACTTTCGAAATTCCGGGCCAAGTATCGGGGTTCAAGATTAGTTCAAGGTGACTAAGGATCCCGTATGTTGATTTCAGCATAGGCTTGGTACTCCTTGAGTTTTGGAGACATTCCGGGTTCCTTACATAACTTAGAAATTTCAAAACTTCAATGAATTTTTGTGGAGGAGTTTTATCTCAAACGGGCTTCATACGTTCTCAATAAATTTCTTCATTACAATAACGCTCCCAAAAAACCTCCCCTAATCATTTAAACATCACATTCCCGCTCCAAACATTGCCCCAGGTGAACAGTACCCATAGCTGGAGTGGACCTGAAGTTCGCTCGCGCGATAGACTTTCTGAGAGGGTTCGCTCAAGCAGACTATGGTTCGCTTGAGCTGTCGCAACCCCGGATTGGGCCCGCGGGCCAAATCCGGGATCGGAACTCATTAGATGCCATAGATCATAAATTTATTTTGGACACTACATACACGGGTTAATAAAGAATATGATATTACCCATGCACGTGATTTCCCACAGGTATCCGCGGTGAGGATATCACATCAACATATATAAATTTTTGTTTAAGTGCGGAAGCGTGTAGTAAATCAAGTCTATAACTCATTCTCATCAACATGACTGATAACACATCAATATAAAACAAAGTATATCAGAGTGAGTAATATTCATAAGCATTTTCCCAAAAGTAAAGTTAATGTTTATACAAGAGATTAATTATTTAACATTCCCAAAAATAAAGGCTAACAAAGGCCAGTACAACCAAATAATTCCCCAAAAGAATATGGTAATCACAACCCCAAAATGTTACGTCTCTCAGGACAACCGAATGTCTAAACGACATCATCGGCCTGCCATTCACCTAATCGTTGCGGCTCTCCAACCACCTCCTGAAGCTCCGCCTCTAGATAACCAGCATCTGGACTTGAGTACCAAAGAGTGGGTCAAACACAACGGTATGGCAGGTGGGTGAAAAGGTATAACAATATAATAATAATGAATTTGCCTTGGAAAAACCTTGAAACCTGTTTAAACAGTATTTTTCATAAAAGGAATGCATCACTTGTTAGAAAGTATATATGCAATTTAAAAGCATGTAGAGGTGCAAAGGAATCGGGAACTAGCAAGATGGTAACCACAAAAAGCTAAATCCTCTATCACCGAAGTGATAAGAGCACATCGGGGCATTGATCTCTGTCACACAAAGTGAGGAGATTCAATGAAATATACATATACATATAATTATACGGGACGTGACCACAGTAGCGAGTCGGGTATTGGGAACCACGATAGTAAGCTGGGTATCGGGAGGGACCACAACAATAAACTGGGTATCGGGATCCAAATTGCAACTGGCGGGATGAGGGGGGAATCTCCAAGTCAGTGGATCAAACCGACAAGGTCATCCAAGTTTAGTGGAGCCGACTCATAGGATAAATAATAGAAATCAGGACATGTATAAAATACATAAGGTGCAGATACATAAACAGGCGGGACGTGGTGCATATAGGCATAAACATCACTTCATTTCGGGCAATGCACATCGGAACTAGCAAAATGCTACAATTATAATTTCAGTATTTTCGGGAATGGCAACTCATAAATCATGAATTTCAGGAGTGCATATAAAAATTCAGGTACAATAAAATACAATTAAACTTTCAAAATTCCGGGCCAAGTATCGGGGTTCAAGATTAGTTCAAGGTGAATAGGGATCCCGTATGTCGATTTCAGCATAGACTTGGTACTCCTTGAGTTTTGGAGACATTCCGGGTTCCTTACATACCTTAGAAATTTCGAAATTTCAATGAATCGTCACGGTGGATTTTTATCTCAAACGGGCTTCATATGTTGTCTATAAATTTCTTTATTACAGCAAGGCTCTCAACAAACCTCCCCCAATCATTTAAGCATCACATTCCCGCTCCAAACATAGCCCCAGGTGAACAGTACCCATAGCTCAAGCAAACCTGAAGTTCGCTCGCGCAATGGACTTTCTGGGAGGGTTCGCTCGAGTGGACTTAGGTCCGCTTGAGCTGTTACGACCCCGGACCGAGCCATTGGGCCAAATCCGAGATTGAGACTCATTAGATGCCATAGATCATAAATTTATTTTGGCCAATACATAAATGTGTCGATAAAGAATATGATACTACCCATGCATGTGTTTTCCCACAAGTGTCCGCGGTGAGGATATCACATCAACATATGTAAATTTTTATTTAAGTGCGGAAGCGTGTAGTAAATCAAGTCTATAACTCATTCTCATCAACAAGACTGATAACGCATCAATATAAAACAAAGTATATCAAAGTGAGCAATATTCAAAAGCATTTTCCCAAAAGTAAAGTTAATGTTTATACAAAAGATTGGTTAATTAACATTCCCCAAAAATAAGGGCCAACAAAGGCCAGTACAACCAAAGTAATTCCCCAAAAGAATCGTTATCCACAATCCCCAAAAGTGTATTGTATCTCGAGATAACCGAATGTTGTCACGACCTCAAACCCGGGGTCCGTGAATTGGGAGTTAAGCAATAATTATGTTTCTCTCAGGATCCGCATGTGTGAGGATTACAAATTCCAACACACTCTGAATATTTAGCAGAAGCTTTCGTGGTGTTGCGACTCAGAGTCTGTGGCCATTGGATTCCGCACCGCACTTAACCTAAGCATATAGTCATCTTATCAATGATCCATCTCAGACTGGAACAAACCATCACAATAAAAGTACAGAGCTGACAGTAACAGGGTATTACAATCCCATATATGTTCAAGTTACAAATAACAATGTGTATTAATTACAATCCCAAGAAAAAGGCTAATAGAAGCCATACAAAAACAAGCTAATGATCATTACCCCATATGTGATGTAATTCCGATGTCAAGCTCAATGTCTACATGACATAGCCGACAAACAACCTGTAAGCTCATGGCTCCACAGCCAACACGTACACTCATCTCGGGTGAAGAAGTCTGAACCTGAGTACCAAAGTAGTGGGTTAGACACGACGGTCTGGCAGGTGGGTGAAAGGATATAAACAATATACTGAACGATAAAACATGTAATAAATCATGTTGTCTGATCAAAATTGTACATAATTAAAAATGTATAGGAAATCATGAACATCTAACAAAATCCTGTATTCATATAAAACAGGTATGAAACCTGAATATTTGACAAAACATGTATTCCATTAAAGCATGTATAAAACATGAACATTTCACAAATCGGGAACTCATTTAAAACATTTATAAACAATAAACATTTCATAAATCGGGGACTCATTTAAAGCGTGTATAAACAATAAACATTTCACAAATCGGGTATGCCTCACGTTGTAAACCTGTTTAAACAATAATCTTCACGAAAGAAATCAATCATTTACTGAAATCATGGATGCAGTATAAAGCATGTAAAGGTAACCAAGGAATTCGGGAAACAAGCAAGATGACAACCACAAGAAGCTAAATCCTCTATCACCGAAGTGATAAGAGCAAGCATGTCAAGGCGTTGACCTCAGTCACTGAAGTGAGGAGGTACAACGAAATTACATATACATATATACAGTACGGGACATGACCACGGTAGCGAGCCGGGCATCAGGAACCACAGTAGCAATCTGCGGTATCGGGACAAGACCACAGTTAATGAACCGGGTAGCGAGATCCAAACTGCAGCTGGCGGGACAAGAAGGGATCTCCAAGTCGGTAGATCAGACCGACAAGGTCATCCAAGCTTAGTGGTGCCGACTCATAGGTTATATGCAAGTAAACAAAACAAATACATGTGCGCATGTTCTCTTTTTGGCTCATGGGCTCGCACTACAAAGCTCTGGCCCCATATTGCCTCAAGGTTTTGGTTCATGGTTCATATACAAGAAATCAACAAGTACGAATATAACGGGACGGGATACCCATAGGCACAAAACATGTCTGTATCGGGTCGGGCATAAATGGGTTAGCAACATGCTAAAAAGAAACATAAATTTCAATACCTTCGGAGCAAGTCTAGTCATACAATATGAGATTGAAAGTGTACAAGTGAAATTCGAGTTTAAATACGACATAATGGATTTCTATGCTTTTCCGGGCCAAACGTTGAGGGTCCTAAATTTAAATCAATGTGAATGGGGTCCCGTATGTCTAATTTGACATATACTTGGTACTCCATGAGAATTAAGGACATCTCGGATCCCTATGCACATTGACGAGTCTAAGGGTCCTTAACGAATCTTCATAATGGGGTTTCTCTTCATCCGGACTCCATTCAATGCCTTCCAAGTTCTTACATTGCATTGGGGCGCTCGAAGGCACAAATATCCTTTTATATCGGGCAAGGCATGGCCGAGCTAGCAAAAATGCTAAATACAGTTCAATGTTTTCGGGAATGAACATAAAAACTTCGGGAACAAAGCAATGCAATTAGCCTTTCGAAATTCCAAGATAGACACCGGGGTTCAAAACTAATTCGAGGTGGATAGGGGTCCCGTATGTCGTTTTTCAATAAACACTTGGTACTCCTTAAGTTTGGAGACATTCCGGGCTCCTTATACACCTTGGCGATTTTCCAACACTTCAATGGATCTTTGTGATGTGTTTCTTTTGTCAATGGGCTTCTTATGTCATCTGTACATTTCCCATTACATAAGGGCTTCCAACCAACCTCTCTCAATCCCACAAACATTTCACTTTTGCTCAAAACATGTCCCCAGGTGAGCAGTACCCATCGCTCGAGCGGACGCTGCAGTTCACTCGAGCTAAATGATCTTTGGAATGGTTTCTGGAAGGGTTCACTCGAGTGGACCCCTGTCCCAGTTCAGGCTGGCTCAAACGAACTACCAGTTCGCTTGAGCTAGCAACTCTCTGGATGAAATGCTGGGAACGTTCACTCGAGCGGACCCAGGTTCGCTCGAGCAAACTGTTCTCTGGAATTGAACGAACTCCTTTCTGGGCAGTTCGCTCGAGCGAACTGTCCAGAACTGGGTTCATGAACAGTTCTGCTGCTTCTTTCTTCCCTCTTCTTACAACCCATTTGAGCCTCTTTTCTACAATAAAATGGGAGGCTCATGACTCCCTTCAATCATTGCCCAACATCATCAAATCCCCCATAAACAAACATCCAAATCTCATCATCTCTACATTCAAACAATCACCAAGAGAAGGAATACACCCACATCACAATAATCATTTAAGTCTTGTACAAGGGGTAAATCAAAAGCTACAATCCACACTTTCAAGACAATAAATAAGCAAAAGCTAAAAATCATATTTCAAGACAATAAATGGGCTTAACAACCCTTTTCAAAGGCATTAAAATCATATTGAATGCAAATAAGCAACTCATTAATGGAAATAGCCAACCAATCATGTTTTTCATGAAAATCAATCAAAATTCAAAACATCCATTCAATCCACTTGCCTCAAGGTCTCTAAACAAGGAAATCAAGCTTCTAGACAACTCTTCCAAGCCAAGGATGCAATCTACATAAAAACCCCCAAATACAACTCCAAAAATCAAAAGCCAATTCAAAACAAAACGAAAGCTTTCAATAATCGGAATGGAGCTCCTCTAAGACAAGAAGAACACAAATCTAGGAGATGGGGAGAATCACCTACATGGAAGACCTTCAAATAAGCAAGGAGAACACAAGGGAAATCTTGGAATGGGCGGTTTTCTTCAAAAATGGTGTCAATGGAGAGCCTCCAAGGTGGAGAAGAAGATTGCAAGGTTCGTTCTTGATTTAGCAAGGGTTTTAAGGTGATTTGAGAAGGAAGAAAACAAGAAGAAAGTGGAAGAACCGTGGCTGCTGGGGCTGCTCCTCTCTTAGAATAGTGATTAGGTCAAAAAGGGAAGAAAAAGAAGAGATGGGTTCCTTTTATAACAAAGGGAAGATGGGTCCCACAACTTAAAGTACTAGTCGGGCTAAAAACATGCATTTCGGGACCTCAAATGGATTCGACGAAGAAGACAAAGCTGATCAACAAAATTTCTAGTTTTTAAAAAGTATAATTTTGGCATGGTTCTGAAATCTCGAAATTTGGGTCCAGATTTTGTGAAAAAGACCGATTTTGCCCCCATGGCTGGAAAAAACTAATTTTCGGAGCTTCAAATGGGCACGGAGTGTACACGAAAGTTGTAGGGAATGACGAGATTAGTCAAACGAAGCTGAAACGGGAATTTTTGAGAATCACCAAGAATCTCCCCATACTGACCACGCAAAACAAATGGGACCCTACGGTCACTGTCTAGGTTCACTGGCTCTCAAAACTTCCCAAAGCTAATGAAAAATCATTCTAACTCAAAAACTCAATAAAACAACCACTAAACCCATAGAGAAAACCAAATCACGGTTAAAACCACACTAAACCAAGAAATTAGGGGTCGGGTTCTCACAAATGTCTAAGCGACATCATCGGCATGCCCACTCAACTAAACGGTGCGGTTCATCGACCGCCTCCTCAAGCTCCACCTCGGGGTAACCGACGTCTAGACTTGAGTGCCAAAGAATGGGTCAAACACAACGGTCTGGCAGGCGTGTGAAAGGATATAACAATACAATAATAAGTAAAGTTACCTTGAAAAACATTTAAACCTGTTTAAACAATAATTTCCATGAAATGAGTAAATCATTTATTTGAAAACACATGTATACAATGTAAAAGCGTGTAAGTGTACCAAGGAACAGGGAAACAAGTAAAGTGGCAACCACATGAAGCTAATTCCCCTATCACCAAAGTGACAAGAGCATATCGGGGTGTTGATCTCTAACACACCAAGATTCAGCGAAATATACATGTACATATAGTAATATGGGACGAGACCACGGTAGCGAGCCGAGTATTGGGAACCACGGTGGCGAGCCGGGTATCGGAGACCACGGTAGCAAGCCGGGTATCGAGACAGGACCACGGTAAATAACAGGGTATCGGGATCCAAATTGCAGCTAGCGGGACTAGAGGGGGACTTCTAAGTCGGTGGATCAAACCGACAAGGTCATCCAAGCTTAGTGGTTCCGACTCATAGGTCATATGACAGAAATCGGGACATGTATAAAATACATATGATGCAATTATATAACCGGGCGGGATGGGTTGCTCGAAGGCACAAATGTCACTTCAACATCGGGTAATGCACATCGGGATTAGCAAAATGCTACAAATGTAATTTCAGTGTTTTCGAGAATGACAATTTATAAATCATGGATTTCGAGAGTGCATATCAAAATGCGGAAACAATGGAATACATTTGAACTTTTGAAATTTCGGGACAAGTATCGGGTTCAAGGTTAGTTCAAGGTGAATAGGGGTCCCGTATGTTGATATCAGTATTGACTTGGTACTCTTTGAGTTTGGAGACATACCGGGCTCCTTCTACACCTTGGTAATTTCAAAACTTTGATGAATCTTCGTGATGTGGTTTCTTTCTCAAACGGGCTTCATACATCGCCCACCAAATCTCCCTGACACAAGGGGGTTGCCAATAAACCTCTCCCAAACACTTCAACATGTCATTCTTGCTCACAACATAACCTCAGGTGAACAATACTCATCGCTCGAGCGGACCTAAAGTTCGCTCGAGCGGTGGACTCTCTGGAAGGACTCCCTGGGAGGGTTCGCTCGAGCGGACCTGTCCAGTTTAGGTTGGCTCAAGCGAAGTATAAGTTTGCTCAAGCTAACCATTCCCTGGATGAGGTTCTGGGAGGGTTTGCTTGAGTGACTAAGGTTAGCTCGAGCGAACTGTCATCTGGATGGTTCGCTCGAACAAAGTGTCAAGTTCGCTCGAGCGAACTGTCCAGAAATAATTTTCGGGATAGTGTTGCTCCTCCCTTTTTCCTCTTCTTACAAACTCCCTTGAGCCTCATTCTAACCTCAAAATGAGAGGGTTAAGACCTCTTTAAAACTCTATGCAAACCACCAATAAAACTTCAATAAACAGTCGTCCAATCACTTCATTCTTCACCTCATTCAACCACAAGAGAGAAAGAGAAACCCAACATCTATAAGGATTCATTTTGTGCCTTAAACAAGTGTTAAATAAAAGGTCATATAAGTCAACATTTCTAAGAGTTAAACAAACTAACAAGATTCATTCATTAGCATTTATTTCAAAGTCAATGCAAGTCAAAAATAAGAATGAATAGAAATAGTGAAATCATCACATTTCTCATAAAAGCCATTTAATAATCAAAATATCTATTCATCTACTTCCCTTAGGTCCAGGCTTAGTAAATCAAGCTCTAATCACTCTTCCAAGGCAAACGTTCAAGACTACAAACAAAACCCCCAAAACAAACCCTAAAATGGTCAAAACCAAAGGACAAGAAAAGAAATCTTGAATAATGGAGATGGTGTTTCTTCAAGGCTAGAAGGACACAAATCTAGGAGGTCGGAAAGATTGCTTACTTGGGAGTTCTTCGAAAGCACTTGGTTGACTCAAAGAGGATCTTGAAATTGGTAGTTCCCTCCCCAAATGACATCAAAAGAGAGCTCTAGTAGTGAGGAAGGAGATAATGACTTTCATTTCTCAATTTTTGCAGGTGGTGATTTAGAGATGGAAGAGCAAGAAGAAGGAGAAGGAAAGAAACCCTAGCTTGGGTGGGGCTTTTGAGCTGGAAAAGAAGAAGAGAAGAAAAAGAGGTTTCCCTTTATAAAACATGTGAGATGGGCTCCACCACTAAGAAATCTTGTAGGGCTAAAATCATGGCCTTCGGGACCTCGAATGAGTTCGACGAAGAAGGGAAAAATGATCACAGAGAAATCTAGTTTTCAAAAAGTATATATTTCAAGGGTTTCGGGAATATCGAATTTTGTGTCCAGATTTGGTGTAAAAAGACTGTTTTACCCTCAATGCTAGAAAAGTTGGGTTTCAGGATTTCGAACGGGGACGAGATCAACACGAAAGTTGAAGGGATTAACGATATGAGTAAAACTGGATTGAAATACGAATTATTAGGATCTCGAATAATCCCCCGAGTACACAGAAGGTCACAAAAGGAACCCTTAAATGGTCCCACTAATTTCTAAGGCGCTCAAAATTCCCCAAAGCTATATCAAAAGCTATTCTATTCCCAACTTAGCCAAAATCCACTAATCACGCTTAACACTAACACACGACTTAATTAGTACTAATCGAGGTCACTTGGGTCGGGGTCTTACAAGAGCGGACCTGCCTAATTCAGGTTGGCTTGAGCAAACTATTAGTTCGCTCAAGCTAACTATTCTTTGGATGGGTTTTGGGAGGGCTCGCTTGAGCGAGCCAAAGTTCGGTCGAGCGAACTATCATCTGGAGGGGTTCGCTCGAGCAAAGTATCATGTTCGCTCAAGCGAACTGTCCAGGAACTGATTCTGGGAGCAGTTCAGCTCCTTCTTTTTTCTCTTCTTATAAAACCCTTTGAGCCTCATTTCTACACCTAAATGAAGGGATCAAAACCTTCTTTAAACACCATTCAAATCACCATCAAAACCTCCCACCAAAATATCTCCATTCACATCCTTTCTATTCATATTCAATCACAAGAGAGAAGAGAAAAACCATTATCCACAAGATTCATTTACAACTTAATTCATCAATATGTATTTCAAGAGCAATAGAAATCATAGCAAGAAAAAAAATGAAAAACACATGTAAAATCATTAAGAACCATTAGTGCAAATCAAGATATTTTCATGAAACATGTAAATGTTCAAAAATCATCCATTCATCCACTTGCCTTAGGTCCAAGCTTAGCAATAAAATCTTCTAATCACTCTTCCAAGCCAAGGGTTCAAAGCTACACAAAAACCCCAAAAACAAACCCTAAATGGTCAAAAACCAAGATCAAGAAGAGAAAGCTTTCAATAATGAAATGGGGACTTCTCTAAGGCTAGAAGAACACAAATCTAAGAGATTGAAGGAGAAGCTTACTTGTAAGGTTTCTAAATAAACAAGATAGCTCCAAGGAAGCTCCAATGTGGTTGGGTTTACACTATAAATGGCATCCAAAGAGAGCTCTTAAGGAGAGGAAGAAGATGATGACATGTATTTCTCCATGGGCAAGGGCTTGGTAGTGATTTGGAGATGGAAGAGCAAGAAGGAGAAGATGAAGAGGAAAACCCTAGCTTGGGTTCGGTTTGAGCTGGAAAAAGGAAAGAAGAAGAAGAGTTCTCCTTTTATAACAAGTGAGATGGACTCCATCACTATGAATTCTTGAAGGGTTGAAATCGTGCTTTTCAAGACCTCGGATGCATTCGACAAAGAAGGGAAAAACGATCGTCAAAATTTCTAGTTTCTAAAAAGTATATGTGTCAAGGGTTTTGGAGATATCAAATTTTGTGTCCAGATTTGGTTAAAAAAGACTGTTTTGCCCCCTGATATTGGAAAAGTTGGTTTCGGGGTTTTGAACGGGCACAGGACCAACACGAAAGTTGTAGAGATTAACGAGATAAATCAAATGAAGTCAAAACTCAATTTATCGGAATTTCGAATAATCCCCCCATGTACATGCAAAGTCAAAAAAAGAACCCCCAAAGGGTCCCACTAAGTCAAGAAGACACTCAAAATTCCCCAAAGCTATAAAAGAGCCATTCTAGTCCCAACTTAACCAAAATCTACTATTTTCGCTTAGAACCAACACACGACTACTAATCGAGATCACTCGCGTCAGGGTCTTACACTATGTTAATGTATTATCCTCATTGCGGACACAAGCGGGAGATTGCGTGCACGGATGTTATGGTATTCTTGTTAATCCGTGCACGTACGTGCCAAAATAAATAATACAATTGATAAGGTACCTTCATTGGCAATCATCACTTAAACTCAGATCCCGATCCCGGATTAGGCCCGCGGGCCCGGTCCGGGGTCGCGACACATGAGGCCCACCTACTTCCAACAAAAAGAACTTAAATTAAAATGGAGGAAAGGAATCTGACAATAAGTCTAGCAGGGGCGCAACAGCTTTAAGTAAAGTCAATTGGTTCTATTTCTGCTAATTTCTGTGTCCTATAATATATTGTGTGTGTATTATAATTTACTTGTATTTCTTAATTGTTTCATATGGTCATGACCTGCTATAGCGAGCCAAAAAGTTATTTTTGGTCTAAAGTTATCATTTTTTAGTAATTTTGTTTCACTTTTATGTATTTTTACTTTTCGAGTACTTAAAATGATCTATTATGTCAATTTGGTCGGTGCAGGTGCTAGTTTTTTGGAATTGTCTGCATTTGTGTTTAGGTTGTGATCTCATAATGGCTACTCGTAAGTAATATATACGAATGGAAAAAAAATTATTTTTTTATCATTTTATAATATTATGGATTTTCTGGATATTTTTTTTGGATTTTTTTTTTGTTAAATAAAAGTTCACACCTCGATGGACCGCGATGAGCTGAAGCCGCAGCGTGATGACTGTGAACCCCGATGCAGCATGATGATCGCAATCATGACCGCAGCCGCGATTTTTAACCATGAGTCCAAATCTAATTAGGATTTACACTCCTCTTAGCATAGGAAACTTTATTAGGTTCACAACTTTCCATAAACAGCAAAGACATCTCAATTAAAAAAATTTACCAATATAAAAGACCCAATAATTCTAAACACACCACCCCCCCCCCCCCCCCCCACAAAAAAAAAAAAAGACATATGCAGTAATCATTGAATCAGTTATCATGTTCAAAGCACTTGCCATCGTCATAAAGGATAAGAAACATACAGCGCACAGAGAGAGAGAGAGAGAGAGAGAGAGAGAGAGAGTGTTTCATTTTAATAAATTAAAGACTTCCTTGACTGGTTATTAATACAATTTCGACAGAGATATCTCACGGTTTTGAACTCTGAATCATTTTAATAGACTAGGACAATACACTTCACTCACATAAGAAAGAATCAAAGATTACTACATGAGCGACAGATATAAAAGTAAAAGACAACCCTATTTTCTTTTTTTTTTTTTTTTTTTTTGGGTGTTTTCTTGATCAATCTGCTAAACTTTTGGTCTTTGAATGTATGGAGGTTCTCAGATGGTGTAGGGCGGGGGTTCGGGCAGGCCCTTCACTTTGCCACAGAGTGGTGTACCGGGGAGTGGGTTGTATTCATCTCGGAGGGATCGAACTGGGGATAGTAAGCTGAAGTAGAGCTGCTGGCCGAGGTACTGCCTCTCCCAGATTTCCGACCTGAGGTTCCAAATGCCCGCATTGTCAAGCGTCACGAGGATGGCCGCCCAACACTTGGGGTACACTTGGATGGTATTTCGGCTCAACGCATCAAGGAGGTTGTAGTACTTTCGGCTACCTGGACTCCAACTCCCTGGCCTTATCCTGCAATTATTCACCCATAACCATAAGATGGGACTGTCTTTACTAACTGCAAACATTAAGTTTCAAAACACAAAAAAGGGCACAATCCATATGATCTTAATACTAGCAGCACTAGTATGGTTTAGAATAATAGCCATTATATGTACTATAATACAAAGGAACTATATTATACATAATAGTGTAATATGTTTTTAAATTATGTTACATGTAAGACGCTCTAAATTCCATAGGGGCCCTTTTTCTAAGGGGGTATTCAATTTCTAGGAACTCAAAGCGGTGCCTTTCCATGAAAAGGGTTAAAAGGAGAGATTGAAGTGAAGTTACTGAAGGAGCCATCAAATGATCTCCTCTTTGATAGAAACTTTAGAAGTGATGTTCCTGTCTACACTCATCACGGAAGTCAGTTTACTATAAATTATAGGGATTCAATACTATGAATTCCTAAATACTACTAGTAGTAGAACTGGTGTGGTAGTTTGGTAATTGGTTGGTAGTACATACGCGACTGCGAAGAATGCATAACCATTCAAATGCCAAGACTGGACATTCTTCTCGTGGTTCTCAAAAACAATCTCCACAAAATTGCGGAAGGTGCCGTTGAGGACGATGGGCTCCATAGTGATTTTGTTGACGTCTTCCTTGGCCTCATCGGGGATTGCATCATACTTGAAGACCTTAGGGGCAATGTTGTAGTACTCAGCGAGCTTGAAAGGTGTGTCGGGATAGGTGAAGGAGACACCGTTGATGGCATAGCGCAACTTGCCATCGACGGTGCCAGCAGAGTTGACGAACTTGAAGGTGCGGGTGATGTTGATGCCGCCATAGTGGTAGGATCCCTGGGGGTTGGGGCGGGCAGCGCTGGCAGTGAGGTTCCACCGGAAAGAGCGGAACTGGTTGAAGGACCAGGCCCATCCGGTGGGTGCCTTGGGGAGGTCTGAGGATGGAGGACTGTTTGAATTGGCATAGTGGATGATACCGGTGGCAGTGAGCATGTACTTGGTGAACCTGGTGGATGCTACCATGTAGTAGTCCTTGGGGGGCTGGTCCGCCTCAACCAGCACAGAATAGCACTGACTCAAATGGACATCCAAGGATTCATAGTTATTCTGTACTGTGTGAGACCCTTCTGACTCCACAAGCTTCATAGAATGACCCTGAATGCGAAAATTGATGGAATTCCGCAAGCCCACATTGCAAATCCTGTACCTGTAGGTCTTGCCAGCTTCCATGGTGAACGTGGTCTTGTTGCCACTTTTTTCCTTGCCGGTTTGCCCATTTAGGAGGACACCATCGGGCCTTGCCAGGGTCTTACCATTGTCAAGCCTCTTCTTTAAGTCGGTGTGGTTGCTTGCGTACCAATCGCCGATTAGTATGGTGTAGTCATCAGCAGGGTCTGCGAATGGCACCGGGATGAGCAATCGGCTGTTGATGCGTAGGCCACCAAAGGCACCGGCTGCCTTGTGCATGCCCATGGTAGGGAAGTAGTAGTAGCTGCCAATCTGATCCTTCACCTGGAAGTGATAAGTGTAGTTCTTGCCAGGAGGGATGGGGCAATTTGTACCGGGCATCCCATCTTGCCATGAGTTTTTCCTCTGCTGGACACCATTCCTGCATACCATTTCAAGTTATTATAATCGTTCTCTTCTCTCTCTCTGTAACGCCCCACCCACTTTGGCCCACTTCTGATGGGCCTCAACCCATCAAAAGGCCTCACGCTAGGTAAGGGTGTCCTCTCTATAGTCCTTCGGGGTGCACAGCCTGTGCAGTAGCCTGCTAAGCTGCCAGCCCTCTTGGCCCGCCCACATGGAGACCTACATTCGAACTAGCCGAACTAGTCGAGAGTCGGCTCTGATACCATTTGTAACGCCCCACCCTATATCCATGTATGATATTGTCCGCTTTGGCCCACGGGCCTCACGGTTTTGCTTCTGATGAGCCTCAACCCATCAAAAGGCCTCAGGATAGGTAAGGGTGTAAGCTCTACATATAATCCCATTCACTTTCCTCTCCATAGTTGATGTGGGACTCCGGGGCGTCACACTCTCTCTCTCTCTAAAGTCTAATACCATGAATTAAATGTTTGATATGTATATTTCTACATGTCATTCCACGTAATGATTTTCGAAGCCCTTCGTTCCATTATATCATGGTGGATGGTGAGAAAAAACTAATGGACCAAATATGACCAATGACTATTGAGAGATGCCTTATCATTAGTGAGGTCAACGAAACCCATTTAAGGAGAGCATCTGATTAGCGAAATAATTGTATAATATGTGATACACCCATTGCATAATTGACTTATCCCAAAGGAGTGGATGCATATATACTTTTTATTCACGTTGTTTGACTGTTCAACATTATATTCAATTTACGCACTAGGGGTGGCAATGGGTTGTCTCAGGTAGAGCATTGAAAATTACAGTATTGCATCAACAAGATCGAACCCATTACTTAACAGGTTAGTGTCAGGTTGGGTTGGCTAGTTACGGTGCAATTAATCAGGTTCGCAAATTAAATAATAAAAAGCGCCCAATTCCAACCAAACCCATTTATCAATCACAATCACCCTGAAAAAAAATATATCAGACCCCAACCCAAGGGTCAGCTTGAGTTGGCAGGTCGGGTCAGGAATTTCCCTGTACAAAACGGTTTTGCTAGCAGTTATTTGATCATACCATGAGAGGAGGAAAGGTTCATTGATGTTGTTGTAAACATTGATGACAAGGTTATTGTTGGTGGTGGAGTTGATGTTAGGCCCTGGGAACTGGCCATTGATGAGAATGACCTGCTGTGGGACACCCAGAGGTGAGAGGGTGCCATAGCTGACATTCCATGTGAAGAACAGGTATGGATCTTCTGCTTGCACCACAGATAGGCCCACAAAAGCTGCTGCTACAGAGAGCAACAACACACCACCAGGCATGGACATCATCACCTACTTCCCCTCTCTCTCTTTCCCTCCTCTCCTTTCTGATAAGAAAAAGGAACCCTCTTTGGTGGGTTGGCGCTCTTCCTTTAATAAACAAGCATCTGAAGAGATAACATTAGCGGTTGGCCATGGTATTATTAAGAGATTGATTGTGTAGCTCTCTATGCGTTCTCTTCAATCAAGACAACATAGGCAAGGTCTTTTTATACTACTAATGTATTGAGAGAGAGAGAGAGAGAGAGAGAGAGAGAGAGAGAGAGAGAGAGATTCACGGCCTTCCACTGCTTTGTCCATGCATTGCGTTTTTCTCTGTCAACGGTTCCACGTCCAAGACCGAAAGAGAAGGTGGGTAGTTCTCTTTCCATGAATTAAGAAAGTTTCCACAAACCTCAATATAAACTTTTTTTTTTTTTGATAAAAACATATGCATATGTCAGAAGTTAGAACAATTAAAGGGGACATGTGCTTCAATGGAATTTTTCTGTGTCAAAACTTAATTGCCATATAAAGTGAAGACTTATAGATTCTGATTAGTCAGTGGTCCAGTTTGGATCTTTTGATGAAGGGCCGGCTCGACCATTGGGCAAGAAAAGCCCTTACTTTAGGCCCCCCAAAAAAAAAGGCCCCATAAAAATCTTCTTTTCAAATTCGAAAAAAGCATTCAAGCAACTGTCATAATTTTTTTTCTCCCAAGGCCCCATAATAGTAATTAGTATCACATTTCATTAAAGCCATGTTTTCACATTTAAACAAAGCATTAAAGCAAGTGTCATCATTATTTTTCTCTACAAAGTGTTTTTTTAAATCCCAACAAATCTCAACCCAACCCCCTTGCCACCTCACCAAAGAAGTTTTTCAAATGAATGTTTCTCCACCAACCCTTTCCATCTCACGTACTGTTTACTCTCTCACCCTCTGTCTCTCTCATACATTGCATTCCTCTATAATTACTTTTTTTTATTTCTAAAGCAATATTCTTTAAAGATTTATTGATCTAGTTTTGTCTTCGTTTTAATAATATATGTGGATATATTCTGATAATATGTGTGAGTCTTTTTTATAATATATGTTAATCGCCACTAACTCAAATACAATCCATTTTTTTATAATAAAAAAATTGGATCAAATTTGAAATTCATCTACATCTACAATTTTTATGGCCAACAATGATAAATCACTAAATCGGATTCTATTGTTTTATGATTTTAAGATTTTTTTTTTAATTCCATACTTGTATTGTATGTTTATTATAGTTAGTGATCGTTTTATTTATGAATATTATTAGTTATAATTTATAAATGATAAATGTATCTATTAGATAATATGAATCCAGATGCTCAAAACTTTAAAAAAAATAATAGATAATTTGAGACATCATTTAGGATTTTGTCACTTTAGGCCTCAAATTGTCTTGAGCCGGCCCTGTTCTGATGAAATATGCATAGTGTTTTTCTCGATGTATGGTGGTTGAAAAGTCAAAATGTGTGGACGAGTGATTTTACACTTTTTACTAATGTATTCGTCGCACAAATACAGAATATGGAAATATTCATATCCATATATGGTGAGAGACAACTAATTGATAGGGCCCCACTATTCATAAAACTGGAGTATGTAAAGAGACATTTTAGATATCTGACACATGTAACCCCTTTATCCATTGCCCACCAGCATAATTACTTTATATTAATGAAAAACTTGATCCTCGATCCAGCGGTCCAACCCATCTGGACTCATGAAAACTCAACGGATCTTGGGTGATTTAGGGGGTCCCATGTGTGTCGATGGTTTGAATGGATCATAAAATTGGCCCTACTATGTTGCCCTTACCATAATATGTTGAGGGATGTATGCATATGCAAAATTTATATGTGCATAATATATATATATATATCACATCCTTTCCTCAGCTTGAGCTAACGAAGGAACCTGTCCGCTCACGCTTGTGGAGCCCACATGGTGATGGGACTAGGGGGATTTGATGATTTTCCTAGGCCCTCCTATGAACAAAAACCCAGCCCAATTAGATCGTCCTAACCTTACCATCTAGGGCCCACAATTTAAGTCCATTCGAAAAGGGGTGTGTAGCCGATCCAACAGTCAAGTCCATTCATATCTATCCAAACCCGGGGTCATGTGAAATTCATGGGGAGTATGAGTGTGGTCAAGTCAGATGGACTGTCAGTGGGCTCCACACATGCGAGCGGACAATACAACTTCCATACGCTCGAGTTAAGGAGAGGATTTCTTATATATATATATATATATATATATATATATATAGTTTTGCTAAACCAGTGTGCGCAGCTCAATGTGGGGCCCAAATGGGATGGGGATCTAGGGGAAACGAAAGATCTCCCTAGGCATTTCGTCTCAGTAAAAAACAACCCATCCCTAAACCCTATCATCTCTATCCGGGCCATAAAATTTTAACGGTGTACAATCCATTCGGATGGTGTGCAGTCGATCCAAAGGTCCAATCCATTTGGATGAGTGCAAAACCTGGGGACCATGTAAGATTAGGGGGGGTACATCTGTGTAGTCCAGTTGGATCGACCATGCAGTGTGTCTTTGCATACATGTAAGACCCTGACCCCTAATTTTCATGTGTAAGACCCCGACCCCTGATTTTCGCGATTAGTGTGTTTTTAGCTCTGGATTAGTTCTCTTAGTGGGTTCTGAGCCTAATCGAGTTGGTTTGTGGTTTAGAATAGTTTTCTATACCTTTGGGGCCTGTTTGAATGTATGGTGAATTGAAGTATAGTGAGGTAAAGCATCAAATCAAGAGAGAATAAAATATAAGGTCTTATGATGGTGTTTTATTTTTAGTTTTTTGGTATGGAATCTTTTTTACTTTTTGTATAAAAAAGTAGAGTTTTTTTGTCTTTTAGTAGAGAAAAGAGGTTGCTTTTTTGACAATTTTTTTAAATTTGGAGGGAATTTTGAAATTGTGTACTTTTGATACGACTCCTTGTTATTTCTTGTCTGGATTTACTTTACTTTACTTTAACTAGTTAATTGCCAAACACACCCTTGGGGAATTTTGAGTTGGGTTGCACGTGTCAGCATAGGGGGATTGTTCTTGATATATTTTTTTTAAATTCTAATTTTGGTTTCTTTTGATAGGTCAAATTAGCCCCAACAACTTTTATATTTACACCGACCCCAGTCAAAGCCTAGAAAATTAGTTTTCCAACCCTAGGGGCAAAACAGCCTTTTCACATTGAAATCTGAGCCTAAATTTCAAAATTTCGAAACCATGTCAAAAATGTACTTTTTGAAAACTAGATTTTATGAGGATCATTTCTCTCTTCTTTGCTGAGTCCATTCTAGGCTCAAAAGGCCCTTTTCCAAGTCCATCAAGTTCTAGTAAGTTGTGGGGCCCGCACCCACCTCTCTTATATATCCCCATTTCCCTCACGTTTCTGCTTTCTCCTTCATTTCGACCTGCAACAAGGCAGCTTCAACCGAAGCTTTTCTTCCCTTCTTTCTCTTCCATTTCTTCACAAAAAGCTCACCAAACTTTTGGTAACTTCGGAATCAATCGTCGCCAACGCGTTGCTCTCATCGTCCACTCTCCATTCATCCCATTTTTGGGTCTTCCACCTTTGGCCGCCCCATCTACCACCATTAATCCGTCCTATTTGAACTCCTTCAGGTAAGCCATGGATTCCAGCTTCTTATATGAGGATTAGCAGCTCATTTGGTCTATAAATTCGGACATGCAAACCATGACTCTAAGCCTTTCTTGACTTGTGTTTTTGGGGCTTTTGTGTTGGATTTTCGGGGTTTTGTAGCAGGTGTTCGAACAGCTAGGAGAGTTTTTTTGTAAGATCCCGGTTCCACTATTAATATTTTATTATATTTTAATTAGAATATTACTAATGTATTTTAGTAACGGGTAGGATTAAGTGGGGGCACACGTTAGATTAAGTTAGTGGATCGGTGAGTTGGGTTAATGGGGAGATTACTTGACCCATAGCTTTGACCCAATGACTTAAGCCCGAGGAATATTCCCTCTCTTAACCTAATCCCTTTTATTACGAACGCACCTCTTATCTCTCTCCATTTATCTCTGCAACTCCTCCCGCTCCTTTTCGTCTTCATCTTTCAACTTCACAAGCCTTTACAACTTTAGGATCCAGCAATCAGAATCAAGATCAGAAGATACCATCATTCTTGATTCAACTTTCTTATCTCAGATAACCATCTCCTCAAACCATTAGGAGTAGATTTTTACTATTAGGTTATGTTCTTAATCTTTCATATGTTAGGTTTTGGGTAGAAATACCATAGATCTGTTCATCTGAGTATTTCTATCCCGTCTTTTATGATAGATTGTTGTTAGGCTTGCGATCGAGCGCCCTGGTAATCTCGGTTTGGTTTTTGGTTAGGATCTGTTGCACTTTTCTTCGACCCCAGTGAAAGGCAAGTAAATTATCATGATTTGATGTTAAATATTCTTTTTGATCTTTGATTCCATCTAATGCATATAGATTTGTTTAATTGCCTTTTTCTAAATGACAATGGTAGATTTGGGTTTTGAAATGGATATTTGGGTAATGAAAATATGGATTCCATCATTGTTCTAATGGAGTCGTATGGATTTTTGGATGAAATGTACCATCTTTGGGAAAAGGGAGGAAAATGGATGAAAAAGGGGAAAAACCCTAAACTTTTGTGATGGCACGAACTGGCCAACGAACTGAACGTCAAACGTTCAAACGTTGCCATTGAATGTTCGAACGTTCAAGTTCAAACTCGTCTAAGCCAAAGGGGCAGAAAACATCAAACGTTCTAACGTTACCACCGTACGTTCGAACGTTTGAAACCCATTGCATCTGAGCCAAAAACCTGAGACCCCGAACATTTGAACTTGGTCTCGTACGTTCGAAAGTTCAGTGCACGTGGGCCATTTATGATTTCTTTTCACTGTTTTGTCTCTGTATCGTTTGGAAAATTATGGTATCATGTGTGGGACTTCATATGGATTTAATAACCTTAAATATCTACCCAGCCTCTGTTAGATTGTATGGACTCAATCCATCAGTTGATGTAATAAATTGATTAATCAATAAAATCATTCTTTACTTTCATGAGATGAATGTTATTTTATTACTTTATGCACGTGACCAATACATATGACATAATGGTTCATGAGTTGAACCGGGTCCCATTAGTATATTAGATGTGATATATATATAGATGAGATCCACATACGGGAGATATATGTCACAAATCTTATACTTAAAATATCTTCACAACCACTGATGAGACTGGGCATCTCATCTGATAAGGTTGCAGCACTTTGATCACTATGAGATAGTGTGATTTGTCTCGATCATCAGAATGGAAGATTCTAGATCAATGTGCTAGTACATTGGATGTATTGAAGGACCATGAGAAGCACCTTATGAAATTCCGTCTCAATAATAAGGTATGCTCTCATAATTCTATAGCAATAGGCTCTCAATCTTAAGACATTAATGAACTCAAGTTTTTATCGATTCATTTGCTTTGAGTCACCAATGAGTGAGGCCAACTGTAGGTCAACACCTTGGTGTCTTGGGTATGTGGTAGTAGGACTGTGGGAACATTGAATGATCAAGATGGAATCTATCTCTATTATCCCCTTGTGCCAATTAATGGGTTTTATCATTAGTAAGTGCGCACCCATCTCGATTAAGAGTTAATTGGATGGTACTGATGATCATAGTGATTAATTGGGACTCAAGGATAATAAGATGTGGACCTAAGATTGGAAGAGACAGATTTATTCCAATTGATCCATGGATATTAATAGAGGGCCCTACTTGTGGTAATTGAGAAGTTTAGGGTCTTCATTGTAATTTATTCCTAAGACTGGAGTGCAATTGCATTTTGTAAGACCCCGACCCTCAATTTTTGGGTTTAGCATTGTTTTAATTGTGATTTAGCTTTTTAAACAAGATTAGAGTTGATTTGACTTTGTTTTTGAGTTTGAATAGATTTTTCATAACTTTGGAGAGTTTTAAAAGACCGTTGACTTTGTTTTGACCCGACCCTTGTAAATTGTATTTCTGTGAGAATTTATTCTTGGTTTCTAAAAATTCCAATTTTTATTCCTTTTGACTCATTTTATTGTTATAAACAACTTTCATGTTTTGACCATCTTGATTTAATACTCAAAAATCACGTTTTTCGAGAAAAAGGGCAAAAATGACAACTTTCACTAAATCTGTCCATAAATTTTAAAAATTTCAGAAATTGGGGAAAATATACTTTTTGAAAACTAGATTTTTCAACGAGCAATTTTGTCTTCTTCGTCGTTTCCATCCGGGGTCCGCAAGACCACGTTTTAATCGTTTCAAGTTCTACTGCTTTGGGACCCACCTTCCAGACACTATAAAAGATCTCCTACTCTCTCTCCTCCATTCTTCTTCGAAAATCCTGCAACCGGTCTTGACCTAGAGCCAAGGAGAGGAGAAGCTTTCCTCTTTGATCTTTTTCCCCTTGAAACATCCATCTAAAGAGCTCCAATTCCCGATCCGACTCCGTCAATCTCTTCCTCTCTTCTCAAGCTTCAGCTGGACACGTTTTGGAGCCAAACCCTTTCACTATTCATCATCTTCAACCTCCCTTCTTCTTGTTCAGCTAGCTCGAGGTTGGTACTTTCCTCCATTCTTTCCTTGGTGTTCTTTTAGTTCATTTAGAACTTGTTTTCCGTGTTTTCAAACCCATTTTCGAAATGGGGGTTTGTGATGACCAAAAATGTGATTTTTATGTGTTCTATTTTGGGGCTTTTGTGTAGAATTCGTGGACCTTCTCTTTGTTTGAGTTTTTGTGGAGTTTTCCTTGGCATTGGATTGAGGCAAGTGATCTTTATAGGACTTCTCATGTTTATTGTCTTATGTTTTCATTATGGTTTCAATCTTTCATTAAGATATGTTTTCTATGCTTAATCTCATAATGCAAGTCATGTTCATGCTCTTTCAAGTCATGGGTTTTAGCTTCTTCACTTGTCTTGTTATCAATGATTCTTCAAGCTTTTAGAACCATGTTTAGTCCTGTAAGTTTTATGATTTTGTACATGGAAATGCTTTGATGCCCTTTTTATAGAATGAATGGTTTATTTGTGGATGGAATGCTTTAAAAATGTGAGAAATGTATCCCTTGGAAAGCATGAAGGCTTGGGGAGTGCAGGTGGTTCAAATATGTGAATGAAGAAGGAAAGAAGTTGTGAAAAATCTGACTCGAAAGGCACTGTCCGTGTACTGTCGGTCAGGTGTCGGTCAGCTGTTGGTTGACCGATAGGTCGACCGACAGCCAACCGAGACCTGTCGGTTCAAATTCCAGAGAGCAACATTTTTTCAGGAGGACTGTCGGTCAGCTGTCGGTTAACCGAAAGGTCGACCGACAGCCAACCGAGTACTTGTCGGTCCCTTTTCCCGAGAGCTACATTTCTGGACTGAGACTTGTCGGCCAGCCGTCCGTCTGCTGTCGGTCAACCGACACATCAACCTCGATTGACCGACAGGTAACCAAGGGCTGACCGAAATTTTACCAAAAGTACTGTTTTGAAGGATTTTTGCGAAAAGGAAAACTAGACTAGGTTTTAGACCTTTTTGTTGACTTTGTGCACTTGGAATTCTAAAATGTACTATAACTTCTAGGGCACCAACCCTTGTCAAAACTCCGACATTTGGGTTTCAACTCCACAAGGGTCAATGAATGGTCTTAGCCTAAACTTGATAGATTTCGAGTTTGAACTTCTGTTTTGATGTTACGTACATCCTCGTGTACTCGCCTTGAATTTCAAGTATAAGTTTGTTTGGAGATTTGTTTCAAGGATCAAAGTGCTTGTTTTGATGCTTCGTGCATATTCATGTTTTCGTTTGAATTTCAAGTATAAGCTTGTATTTAAGACGTGTTTCAAGAATCGTGTTTCAAGAATCAAAAGGGAATCATTTCTTAAGTTTGTTAAGCATTTATATTATGCCATTTTGCTAGCCTTGTCGTGACGTGTTTGATAAATGATTTCTCTCTTGTTTTGTCGTGTTCTCGAACGTGTATCGCCATGTTTTGTGCATTCATGATATAAGTGAGTACCACTGAGCTTGGACAGCCCTTTTAGCTTGATCCACTACCTGGGGGTCCTTAAACATGTGGACTGTCTGCAGACTAGTCGTGTCTTGAATGACACATCGTCCGTGTTTGTGTTCCGGTTCCGCGGCCGGAAATTCCCCGTATATGTGGGATCGTGTAGTGCTTGTCGTGCGTGCTTACTCTTGTCATCATGTATGATGGAGAAAGGATGGGCTCTTTGTGAATTTACTAATCATGATATTATATGTATTCATGCCTTATTTCGTATATTGTTCATGCACTCGTGATTTCTTGATAAGTATCTTGTTCATGCATTGTTTTTAAATCTTATAAATCTGTTTCAAGTTTAATAGATTGTTTTTAGTTCTTGTTTCCTTTAAACTTCAAATTTGTTTATGCTCTTGCCTATATTGATCACCTGCCAGACCGTCGTGTCTGATATTCTTCTGCTTTGGTGCTCTAGATAACAGGTCCTTATTTTGAGCTAGTTCGTGTGCAGAGGGCTGTTGAGCCACAAGTTTTGCAGACTTGTTGTGTCAGCGATGTCATGTAGACGTCATGCTTGACTCTGGAGTTACGTTACACTCTTCGGTAGTATTGTCTTAGCTTGCTATTTCTGTACAGCTTTTGTTAGCCTTTTTCTTGGGAATTGTAATTAATGTACTCGTTAAATTGTAACTTGAATGTGTTTGGGTAATGACAAGCCTGTGACTGTCAGCTCTGTATATTTTGATATTATGATTAGTTCCACTCTGAGTTTGAATATTACTATGATAATCTTAAGCTGACAGATTGAGTACGACACGGAACCCGATGGATACGGATTCCGGGTAGTAACGTCTTGTAGAGCTTCCGCGAAACATCTCGATGTGTTGGGAATTTTGTCATCCTCACACACGCGGATCCTGGGAGGGGAAATACAAAGGCCCCATACTCGCGTCACCGAGATCAGATCCCGGTTTTGGGGGCGTGACACATTTATATAGTGGTGTTATTTGCAATTATCTGTGGGCCCGGATTGCACATAAGATGTGGGGTCGCGTGTCCCAGTTGGAGCCAGCTTTCTATGGAATCCTTAGTGGTCCCCACACTAGCCCAAGATATTAGAAAGATACTAATCATATTCGAACTCTAAAAGGAAGGAATTAGGAAGTTATTATTTCTATTTGAAGTAGGACTTCTAATAGTGGTAATAGTATACTTACTAATTGTTGTGGAAGTAAGACTTCTATTTCAATTAAGACAAGAGGAGCTTTGGGAGATTATAAAAGGGAATGCACCCCTCTTGGACGTCCATAATATTATATAGTGAAAAACGTCACTCCTCTTTGTGCAACAGTTGCACTGCTCTCTTCTCTGTTCCTCTTCTAGTTCCTTAGGGTTTCGAGTTGGCTTTTCTCTTGAAGATTACACCAATCTTCTTGAGAAGAGATATCTAATTTGGGTCATAGCGTGGAAGGCTAAGAGGTGGTGGAGATTCTGATCTCAGTTTGTAGAGAAGTTCTACATCAATGAAAGTTATCAACCTCTCCATTAGAGCGCAACCGAGCTCTGTTGACACCAAAAATGTCACTTTGCCTCTTCAACATCAAGAAAGCTGCATGAAGTCGCAACCTGCCATAAATAGGCAATGCAACTTCTCCAAAAAATCAAATCTTGTCAGAATCAAACAAAAACTGCAAGATCCTTCAAGATAGCCAAGAGAAGAGTACACATGAAGTTTCGGGCCATTTCGACAACATTTGGCCTAACTTCACTTCTCCGACAGCTAAACGGGAGCTCTCGGCGACAACATCATCGGAGACGTCAAAACTTCGATCAGAGCCTACAGATGACTCCAGCATGTCTCAAAAGGGCTCCATGCCAAATTTCAAGTCAAACCGACAACGTTTGACCCTCCATCAATGCTCGAGCAGCAAAATCAAGCCTCCCGGCGGCAGGAACCACCGAAGCCTTCGCTCATCAAACCAAGTGCATGAGTGGCTTCAACATGCTTCCAAAAGGCTGCACGTCGAATTTCAGGTCATTCCGACAACGTTTGACCAGGTTTCGATGCTCCGAGAGAAAATCAAGCCTACCGGCGGCGGAGCAACCCGGGACCATGACATCCAAAACGGAGCCCATGGAACGTCTCAAAATGACTCCAATAGGCTCCCCGTCAAATTTCAGGTCAATCGGACATCGTTTGGCCACATATCAAAGCTCGGCATTTTCCCCGCAGCAAAATCAAGTGAAGCATCGACGGGACCCCAAACGGCTTCAAAACTCAAACAAAAGCCTATGGTTGGTCTTATTTATTGCTCAGGAGGCTTCACCTCAAATTTCAGGTCATTCCGACATCGTTTGACCAAGTTTCAGCTTCTGGCGGAAAATCAGCAGCTCTACGCGACAAAGTCTTCGGCTTTCCCGGAAAATTGGAAACTTTGCACTCTAAAAATGCAAGGATTCTCATCAAGTTTTCTACAGGGAAATCAAGCCAATAAATGAGAAGAAATGTCAAGAAAAATACAGAAGAAAACGGCGACGAAAAAGACCTCAAAACGACCGCAAAACGGGCTCCGAAGGGGAAAAATCCCCCAGGGTCGCAGACCCCTGCGACCATGGCCCATGGTCGCAGGTGTCGCGCCCCCAAAACCGGGATCCGATCTCGGGGACGCGAGCATGGGGAGAATTGTATTATTTCCCCTCCCAGGATCCGCGTGTGTGAGGATAACAAAATTCACAACACATCAAAATATTTCGCGGAAGCTATACAAGACGTTACGACCCGGAATCCATATCCATCGGGTTCCGTGTCGTACTCGATCTGTCAGCACAAGATTGTCATAGACATATTTAAATTCAGACTGGAACAATTCATAATATCAAGATATACAGAGCTGACAGTAACAGGCTTATCATTACCCAACATATTCAAGTTACAAATTAACAAGTGCATTAATTACAATTCCCAAGAAACAGGCTAACAAAAGCCGTACAAAATAACAAGCTAGAACAAATACTACCCAATGGTGTAACGTAACTCCGGAGTCAAGCATGACGTCTACATGACATCGCTGACACAACAAGCTGCAAAACTCGTGGCTCAACAGCCCTCTGCACGCGAACTAGATCAAACAAGGACCTGCTATCTAGAGCACCAAAATAGAAGTATATCAGACACGACGGTCTGGCAGGTGATCAATATAGGCAAGAGCATAAACAAAACCGAAGTTTAAAGGAAACAAGAACTAAAAACACTTCATTGAACTTGAACAGATTTACAAGATTTAAAAACAATGCATGAACATGATGCTTATCAGGAAATCATTAGTGCATGCACGATATACGAAACAAGACATGAATACATATAATATCATGATAAGATAAATCCACATGAGCTCATCCTTTCTCCGTCATACATGATGACAAGAGCAAGCACGCAAGGCAAGCAAGACAAGAAACACGATCCCACGCCACACAAGGTAGACGGGGTATCCGGCCGCGGAACCGGACCACGAACACGCACGATGTGTCAATTCAAGACACGACTAGTCTGCAGACAGTCCACGAGTTTAAGGACCCCCAGGTAGTGGATCAAGCTAAAAGGGCGGTCCAAGCTCAGTGAAATTCACTTATATCATGAATGCACAAAACACGGCAATACGCGATCGAAAACACGACAAAACAAGAGGGAAATCATTTGTCAAACACGTCACGACAAGGCTAGCACGATAGCATAATATAAATGCTTAACAAACTGAAGAAATGATTCCCTTTTTCTTTCTTGAAACACGATTCTTGAAACACGTCTTAAATACAAGCTTATACTTGAAATTCGGCCAAATACACGATGAAACACGAAGTATCAAAACAAGATTCTTGGTTCTCGAAACAAATCTTCAAACAACTTATACTTGAAATTCAAGGCGAGTACACGATGATGTACGTAACATCAGAACGGAAGTTCAAACACGAAATCTATCAAGTTTAGGCTAAGACCATTCATTGACCCTTGTGGAGTTGAAACCCAAATGTCGGAGTTTTGATAAGGTTTGGTGCCCCAGAAGTTATAGTACATTTTGGAATTCCAAGTGCACAAAGTCAACAAAAAGGTCTAAAACCTAGTCTAGTTTTCCTTCTCGCAAAAATCCTTCAAAACAGTACTTTTTGTAACTGTCGGTCAACGATCGGTTAACCGTCGGTTAACCGAGGTCGATCTGTCGGTCGACCGAAGGCTTGACCGACAGATCCCAGCCCAGAATTGTTGCTCTCTGGAATTCAAACCGACAGATCCTCGGTCGACCGAAGGCTTGACCGACGGATGACCTGACAAAAATGTTGCTCTCTGGAAATTGAACCGACAGATTTCGGTTGGTGTCGGTCGGCCTGTCGGTCGACCGAAGTTGGACCGACAGCTGACCGACAGGCACGGGCAGTGCATTTCTGTACAGATTTTTCACAACTTCTTCCCTTCTTTATTCACATATTCGAACCACCTGCACTCCCCAAGCCTTCATGCTTTCCAAGGGATACATTTCACACATTATAGAGCATTCCATCCATAATTTGTCCATTTATTCCAAAGAGAAACATCAAGACATTTTAAGGTATAAAATCATAAAAACTAACAAGATTAAACATGATTCCAAAAGCTTGCAAAATCATTGCTAACAATACAAATGAAGAAGCCAAAACTCATGACTTGAAAGAGTATAACATGACTTGTATTATAAACTAAACATAGGAAAACATGTCTTAATGAAGATATTGAAACCCTAATGCAAACATAAGCAATATACATAAGAAATCCTATAGAGATCACTTGCCTTTGTCCAAATGCCAAGCAAAACTTTCACAAATCCAAATCAAAGAGTTGATCCACGAAATCTACACAAAAGCCCCAAAAGAAAGCACATAAAAATCACCATTTTTGTCACTACAAAGCCCCATTTCGAAAATGGGTTTGAAAACATAGAAAACAAGTTCTAAATGAACTAAAAGAACACCAAATGAAAAGAGGAACAAGAGCCCTAACCTTTAGCTAGCTGAACAAGAAGAATGGAGGTTGAAGACGATGAATAGTGTCGGGGATTTGGCTCAAAAACGGGTCCAATCGAAGCTTGCGAAGAGAGGAAGAAAATGGCGGAGTCGGATTTGAGATTGGAGCTCTCTTGATGGAAGATCCAAGGGAAAAGACCAAGAGGAAAAAGGCTTTCTCTCCTCTCCACTCTAGGGCAAGGCAAGGACCGGTTGCAGGAAAATGGAAATGGGGAAAGAAGAAGAGGAAGGATTATATAGTGTCTGGAGGGTGGGTCCCAATGCAGTAGAACTTGAAACGATTAAAACTTGGTCTTGCGGACCCCGGATGAAATCGACGAAGAAGAACAAAACGATCGTCGAAAAATCTAGTTTCCAAAAAGTATATTTTCCCCAATTTCTGAAATTTTCGAAATTCATGGACAGATTTAGTGAAAATTGTCATTTTTGCCCTTTTTCTCGAAAAACGCGATTTCTGAGTATTAAATCAAGATGGTCAAAACATGAAAGTTGTTTATAACAATAAAATGAGTCAAAAGGAATAAAATTTGGGATTTTTAGAAACCAATAATAAATTCTCACAAAAATACAATTTACAAGGGTCGGATCAAAACAAAGTCAATGGTCTTCTAAAACTCTCCAAAGTTATGAAAAATCTATTCAAACTCAAAAACAAAGTCAAATCATCTCTAATCTTGTTTAAAAAGCTAAATCACAATTAAAACAATGCTAAACCCAAAAATTGAGGGTCGGGGTCTTACATCCTCCCCCCCTTAGAATCCATTTGGTCCTCCAAATGGTCTAAACCAAATCAAAAATCAAAAACTCAAAAGATCAAAGAAAACACTGAAGACTCAAAGACCAAAGAAAACACTGACACCCTAAGTTGAGCCTCGGAAACTGAGCTATCCCTGATCAATCCTGACAATGAGAAGCACCGGCAACAACACGTCTGATTCGATTGAAAACTTCACACTATCACACATATCTGTCCAACAACCTGCTCTTCTAACAAATCCAATGCTCAATAACTTCTCTAGTCATCCTTCGGTGGTCATTTGACGTCCTTACACTGGATCATCTCTTTTACTAACTTTGTTAATCACTGTCTGTCTGAGAAGCAGCGAGTTCTGTCTCACTCTATCACCCCGAAATTTTTTTTGCCAACTGTTATACCGAGATGTACACGATGATTCTGACATTTGCATGAAGATGTGATCGTAGACATGCTTTCTCTGAAATAATCTTCATCCCGGAGAAATTCTGGAATCCCATATATCTGCTCTCACTGTACTACTCAGATTCTGGTTCCTTGTCTTCGAAGAATTGGCGAAGCTGAAGTGCTACCACGTACCAGTCTCTTCCATCCTCTATCTACGTTATTCAAATTCTTGAAACTATGCTGCCACGTCTTACAAAATTCTATAAGTGTCCTGTTTCTGACTCAGTCGGTTACAACTCAGGTACTTCACCACTACAACCCAGATGCTAAACTGCCATAACCTGCTGAGCTGTTCTGAGTTTCAACACTTCGTATGGTTTGCCTCTTACAAATCTTATTTCTAAATCTCTTACCATTGACATGCATAACTGGTCTTAGAATTCAAATCTGTGTTTAAAGTCTCGGAGTCCAACCTTTCTGTGCTATACTCAGAGTTCCTGTTCACATCTGATTATATCTGTCTATTGTTCTAGATCTCTTATCTGAAGATGCGTTATCAACAAAACATCTGTCAACTTGGTATCCTTCTATGGAAAGTCAAAATCTCCAACCCAAGCCTTGAAACAATCCTACCACATGCTCTTACTAATTCTCCTATCTACCCTTGGTTTCAGAAAATTGGCGACACTGAGTACTACCAGATGTGTCTTACTTCAGGCAATGTCGTCCAGTCCTCGGTATACTTCTGCCATCTCTGTTTGCTTGTTCAAACCAAGAGGTTCACAACTCTGTAGGTTTCCAGCTCTGACCAAACCTGCTAACATTCTAACAGTCATGCTACTCCACATTTCCAAACTTCGTAAGGTGTGCTTCTATCAAACTCTGTCTCTGTCTTCCGGTCTTTTACCCAGGCATGCATAGCTGACCTTGCGAGCTCGATTCGTGTCCACAATCCTAGAATAAAGTCTTTCTTCAAAATAACCAAAAGTTCTTGTTACTCTGACTCTTTCTGTCCAGTTGCCATTTGTCCTCTGCATAATAATCGATTCCTAACCAAACGTGTTTGTTCACTTCGCGTCACCTCAACGGTTACAACTCTGCATTTAAATCTCGAAACTGCTCAAATCAAACCTTGGTTGCTCAATCTTCTGCCTCTGTTTCAGGTTCACCATCCTCAAGCCTCGCACATGTTTCATTCTTTTCTATATCTTTCAACTGACCTTGTCCATAGGTTATGATTCTCCAGCTTGTATCTGTACTCTGCACAAACCAATGTTTTACAAGTCGGTAAAATCCACAAAATCTGCTCTATCATGTAACCAGGTAACAATCAATTCTGCATACTACCATCTACACTTTGCCAAAAACTGAATTCTCATGCTTCTAACCATTCACTGATACACCTTGCTGAGTCAACTTCACCACTATAGCTACAATTGTTGAACTTCCTCGAACAATTCTCCGTCACAAGTTCATCAATACTCGAGAAGTTTCTAACTTTCTCACATCTTCTTGGAGCCGTACCACTGAAAATCACCTCAAACCTCATAAAGTCCACCACTTGTCTGGCTTTTGGAGTCTTCTAACTTAGGAAGATAATCCAAGTTTATCCAAAAATCTGCACTTACTTGTCTAACACACCGTCTGACGATACACGATCAACTATAATTGGATCTTGATATGCCATTCACATAACTTGCTGACTAACAACTGTTCACAAATTCCCTTGCTAACTCCATCTGTGACATCGAAAAGCTGAAAATTCTGCCAAAGTCCTTCGAGAACCACACGCTAAGTCCACAAAATGCCACAAAACATCGACTCTTTGCCACAAAAACAAGCAAAAGATACTAAATGTGGGTACGGATACATTAAATCCTCGCCCACTAGAAAAGAATTTGGTCCTCCAAATTCCCTAACAACAAGGACAAGAACACGAGACAAAGAGGGTCTCCCCCACTAGAAGAAAACAAACCGAGCTGATAAAACAATGGCTAGCCAAAACAAAATCCACACGACCTATGGAGTCCTCACCACACGTCTTAAGGTTACTAGAGTGTTTTATTTCCTAGAAACCTGCCCGCTCTGATACCAGTCTGTCGCGCCCCCAAAACCGGGATCCGATCTCGGGGACGCGAGCATGGGGAGAATTGTATTATTTCCCCTCCCAGGATCCGCGTGTGTGAGGATAACAAAATTCACAACACATCAAAATATTTCGCGGAAGCTATACAAGACGTTACGACCCGGAATCCATATCCATCGGGTTCCGTGTCGTACTCGATCTGTCAGCACAAGATTGTCATAGACATATTTAAATTCAGACTGGAACAATTCATAATATCAAGATATACAGAGCTGACAGTAACAGGCTTATCATTACCCAACATATTCAAGTTACAAATTAACAAGTGCATTAATTACAATTCCCAAGAAACAGGCTAACAAAAGCCGTACAAAATAACAAGCTAGAACAAATACTACCCAATGGTGTAACGTAACTCCGGAGTCAAGCATGACGTCTACATGACATCGCTGACACAACAAGCTGCAAAACTCGTGGCTCAACAGCCCTCTGCACGCGAACTAGATCAAACAAGGACCTGCTATCTAGAGCACCAAAATAGAAGTATATCAGACACGACGGTCTGGCAGGTGATCAATATAGGCAAGAGCATAAACAAAACCGAAGTTTAAAGGAAACAAGAACTAAAAACACTTCATTGAACTTGAACAGATTTACAAGATTTAAAAACAATGCATGAACATGATGCTTATCAGGAAATCATTAGTGCATGCACGATATACGAAACAAGACATGAATACATATAATATCATGATAAGATAAATCCACATGAGCTCATCCTTTCTCCGTCATACATGATGACAAGAGCAAGCACGCAAGGCAAGCAAGACAAGAAACACGATCCCACGCCACACAAGGTAGACGGGGTATCCGGCCGCGGAACCGGACCACGAACACGCACGATGTGTCAATTCAAGACACGACTAGTCTGCAGACAGTCCACGAGTTTAAGGACCCCCAGGTAGTGGATCAAGCTAAAAGGGCGGTCCAAGCTCAGTGAAATTCACTTATATCATGAATGCACAAAACACGGCAATACGCGATCGAAAACACGACAAAACAAGAGGGAAATCATTTGTCAAACACGTCACGACAAGGCTAGCACGATAGCATAATATAAATGCTTAACAAACTGAAGAAATGATTCCCTTTTTCTTTCTTGAAACACGATTCTTGAAACACGTCTTAAATACAAGCTTATACTTGAAATTCGGCCAAATACACGATGAAACACGAAGTATCAAAACAAGATTCTTGGTTCTCGAAACAAATCTTCAAACAACTTATACTTGAAATTCAAGGCGAGTACACGATGATGTACGTAACATCAGAACGGAAGTTCAAACACGAAATCTATCAAGTTTAGGCTAAGACCATTCATTGACCCTTGTGGAGTTGAAACCCAAATGTCGGAGTTTTGATAAGGTTTGGTGCCCCAGAAGTTATAGTACATTTTGGAATTCCAAGTGCACAAAGTCAACAAAAAGGTCTAAAACCTAGTCTAGTTTTCCTTCTCGCAAAAATCCTTCAAAACAGTACTTTTTGTAACTGTCGGTCAACGATCGGTTAACCGTCGGTTAACCGAGGTCGATCTGTCGGTCGACCGAAGGCTTGACCGACAGATCCCAGCCCAGAATTGTTGCTCTCTGGAATTCAAACCGACAGATCCTCGGTCGACCGAAGGCTTGACCGACGGATGACCTGACAAAAATGTTGCTCTCTGGAAATTGAACCGACAGATTTCGGTTGGTGTCGGTCGGCCTGTCGGTCGACCGAAGTTGGACCGACAGCTGACCGACAGGCACGGGCAGTGCATTTCTGTACAGATTTTTCACAACTTCTTCCCTTCTTTATTCACATATTCGAACCACCTGCACTCCCCAAGCCTTCATGCTTTCCAAGGGATACATTTCACACATTATAGAGCATTCCATCCATAATTTGTCCATTTATTCCAAAGAGAAACATCAAGACATTTTAAGGTATAAAATCATAAAAACTAACAAGATTAAACATGATTCCAAAAGCTTGCAAAATCATTGCTAACAATACAAATGAAGAAGCCAAAACTCATGACTTGAAAGAGTATAACATGACTTGTATTATAAACTAAACATAGGAAAACATGTCTTAATGAAGATATTGAAACCCTAATGCAAACATAAGCAATATACATAAGAAATCCTATAGAGATCACTTGCCTTTGTCCAAATGCCAAGCAAAACTTTCACAAATCCAAATCAAAGAGTTGATCCACGAAATCTACACAAAAGCCCCAAAAGAAAGCACATAAAAATCACCATTTTTGTCACTACAAAGCCCCATTTCGAAAATGGGTTTGAAAACATAGAAAACAAGTTCTAAATGAACTAAAAGAACACCAAATGAAAAGAGGAACAAGAGCCCTAACCTTTAGCTAGCTGAACAAGAAGAATGGAGGTTGAAGACGATGAATAGTGTCGGGGATTTGGCTCAAAAACGGGTCCAATCGAAGCTTGCGAAGAGAGGAAGAAAATGGCGGAGTCGGATTTGAGATTGGAGCTCTCTTGATGGAAGATCCAAGGGAAAAGACCAAGAGGAAAAAGGCTTTCTCTCCTCTCCACTCTAGGGCAAGGCAAGGACCGGTTGCAGGAAAATGGAAATGGGGAAAGAAGAAGAGGAAGGTTTATATAGTGTCTGGAGGGTGGGTCCCAATGCAGTAGAACTTGAAACGATTAAAACTTGGTCTTGCGGACCCCGGATGAAATCGACGAAGAAGAACAAAACGATCGTCGAAAAATCTAGTTTCCAAAAAGTATATTTTCCCCAATTTCTGAAATTTTCGAAATTCATGGACAGATTTAGTGAAAATTGTCATTTTTGCCCTTTTTCTCGAAAAACGCGATTTCTGAGTATTAAATCAAGATGGTCAAAACATGAAAGTTGTTTATAACAATAAAATGAGTCAAAAGGAATAAAATTTGGGATTTTTAGAAACCAATAATAAATTCTCACAAAAATACAATTTACAAGGGTCGGATCAAAACAAAGTCAATGGTCTTCTAAAACTCTCCAAAGTTATGAAAAATCTATTCAAACTCAAAAACAAAGTCAAATCATCTCTAATCTTGTTTAAAAAGCTAAATCACAATTAAAACAATGCTAAACCCAAAAATTGAGGGTCGGGGTCTTACAGCAGGCCCCTGCGACCATGGCCCATGGTCGCCGGTCCATGGTCGCCGGCGACCATGGAGGTCCGGGTCACCGGATTTTCCGCCGGTGACCCGTTTTTCCGTCTTTTTTCGCGTTTCGCGCACTTTGGCCCCTGTGGTTTCCTGAAAATGTGATTTTTAGTGCTCTAAATTGACTCATATCCGACGACATCTCGGATCCGCCGTCAAAAGCATAAAATCATCATTGATCGCTCCAAGATCGCCAACCGGTCGACCAAGAAAGTGCACTTTCTGTCCGACCGATCGTGAAATCGACAAGACAGATGTCACCGGCCCACTCTTAGCTATCAATGTCTGAAGTTACATGTTCATCCGATGTCGATCAGCATGTAGATCCATCGATGATCATCGCCAAAAGAATTCCAGAAGACACGGCACGGCCCGCGACTCTTCGACTGCTCGGCGACCATTTAATGCAGTTAATTGACTAGCTTTATTGCAGTCATTAATTCATTTCTTTGGACGGCCCAATCAGAAGCAAGCATCCAGGAGTTACAAATCAATTAAGTCATGGCATTCAAGCCATGAAACTCCTCCCATTATGGTAATTAAGGTGATTAAAAGCCCTTAATCTCCATCGGCCAATCAGATTCAAGGAAAAAGGAGTTACAAAATCATGAAATAAATCTTGTAACTCCTCCCATTAAAGCCATTAAGGCTCATAAACCCTCCTAAATGGCTACCAAAGGCCTATAAATAGGAGAGCATTCCATTGAAATTGAGATCAGAAAATCGGGATCAGAAAAAAGAGGAGAAAATCAGAAGATCAGAAAAAAAAGGATCAGAAAGAGATCTGAGAGAAAGAAAAAGAGAGAAAAAACTCTGCTGAAGTTCTGCACCGGCCACCACTACAAGGTGACAAAAGTCCCTTGGGGGGCACCCCCCCCCAAGGTCCTTGCCTTCTCCTGCTGCCTCCAATGGCTTAGACGTGGCTTTTCAGCCAGTCTACTTAGCTTTTTATTGGACATAGGACCTTCTCTTGGTCTTTGTCCTCTAAAAATCTGAGGTTATAGCCAAGCCAAGCGAATCAAGAGCATCCTCTGTTCTCATCTGCATGGATGACGGCGAAGCCCACACATGGCTTGCAACCGTCAATCTGAACGAGTCCCCCACAATCTCCTGAAAAGTTAGATCTTCCTTTTCTTGCTTTTCATTGTAGTTTGTATTTTTCTAAAAGAGACAAAAATCACAACTCTTGTCTTTCATTATTGATAAGAATTGTAAATCGGCTATAAACGCCAAAATCGGCTATAAATGCCAAACAAAATCGCCTTTCACGGCAAACCAAGAAAATGTCTCTTTTCTTAAATATTTGTGCAATGGAAAACTTGAAAGAAGTTGATTTCCTTTTTACTTGCGAAGGTTGATCTCCGGATTACCACTTGCAATTCCAAGTAAAATAGAAAATCTGGCACACCCACACAAAGAAATGTTGATGCACGCTTCAGGGCCCGCCAGGGCGCGAAAGGGCCGGACCCGACGGACTCCCACGTTCCGCCGACCCCGGTAGCCGCCCCAGCGGGCGCCTCGGGGCGCGTTCCATCAAGCTGGCACACCCGGTGGGACTCGTTCATTTGAGAACATGGTGCTTGGAAATGAAATATTTGCATGCCATATTTTTGCTCTATGCTTATACTTCTTCTCCATATTCCTTGGCTACTTTCTAGCTGGTGGCCTATGTTGGATTTTGCACCCAAAAAACATGAGATGGGATTTTTTGGAAATTTCTACTTCTTTAAGTTTGTTTCCACTCTTTCTCTTTGCAAAAAAAAATCAAAAAAAAAATTAGTTTTCTTAGTTTGGATTCAAAATTGAGAAACCTTGATCCTATCCTATCGTTCTTTGGTGCTTGCAGAAATGTTGAGCCCGTTCGACTAAGGTTTTGGACCATCGTTTCTCTTCGATGAGTTCATTAGAGATTTCAAAAAAAAAAATTAAAAAAAAATCAGTTTTCTTAGTTTGGATTCAAAATTGAGAAACCTTGATCCTATCCTATCGTTCTTTGGTGCTTGCAGAAATGTTGAGCCCGTTCGACTAAGGTTTTGGACCATCGTTTCTCTTCGATGAGTTCATTAGAGATTTCAAAAAAAAAAATAAAAAAAAAATCAGTTTTCTTAGTTTGGATTCAAAATTGAGAAACCTTGATCCTATCCTATCGTTCTTTGGTGCTTGCAGAAATGTTGAGCCCGTTCGACTAAGGTTTTGGACCATCGTTTCTCTTCGATGAGTTCATTAGAGATTTCAAAAAAAAAATATTAAAAAAAAAAAATCAGTTTTCTTAGTTTGAATTCAAAATTGAGAAACTTTGATCCTATCCTATCGTTCTCTGGTGCTTGCAGAAATGTTGAGCCCGTTCGACTAAGGTTTTGGACCATCGTTTCTCTTCGATGAGTTCATTAGAGATTTCAAAAAAAAAAATATTAAAAAAAATAAAAATAAAAAAAATTAGTTTTCTTAGTTTGGATTCAAAATTGAGAAACTTTGTTCCTATCCTATCGTTCTTTGGTGCTTGCAGAAATGTTGAGCCCGTTCGACTAAGGTTTTGGGCCATCGTTTCTCTTCGATGAGTCTATTTAGGATTTTTATAAAAAAAGGGACATAGACCACTAAGGTTAAACCAATTGCGTTCTTTGATCACGATTGATTCAAGAAAAGCCTTGTCCAGAGTGTGGAGACAGCTTGACTGTTCTAGGCAAGGGTCCTCCAAACGGGTTCATTAAGTAATCCTACCCTTACCTGGGGGCAATTCTATCAATTGAGGTTTCATAAGACCGGGTTAGGAGGCCTATGTGTACTCTCTCGTCTTTAAATCTTAAAAAATTAAAAAAAAAAAAGATTTTCAAAAAAAAAAATCTTAAAAAAAAAAAAAACAAAAATTTTCAAAAAAAAATAAAATAAAAAAATAAATAAAAAAAAATATTTAAAAAAAAAATAATAAAAAATAAAAAAATAAAAAATAAAAATAAAATAAAAAAAAATCATTTCAAAAAAAAAATCTCCAAAAACTCGTCACTTTTTGGATTCAGATTCGAGAAATTGTGGTCTCTTCCCTTCTGAGTACTGGCGCTCGCGGAAATCGTTGAGCCCGTATTTGAATCGGAATGTCACCTGCTCTCTTTGACGAATCCATTTCTGACATTTCAAAACAAAGAATCCCATCTCATGGATGCGATCTCCAACATTTGTGCATAGCAATACTGGTACGCCCTTTCAGGGTCTACTGTATCTGTGACCGGCACATTTGTAACTCCTACCTTATATTCTTCTTATCTCGAGCAAGCCCTGCTTCTCGATAAGTCGAATTTAGGTTTACAATTGCTTCTAGCAGTCACTGGAACGCTCATTCTGGGCTCACCATACTTGCTGTCAGAACAATTGTACCATCTATGGCTTTTTGCCTTCTTCATGTCGCTTGGGTCATATCCCTTGAGCGATTTGAAAAGACAACCATAGAAATTCCCATTTATGATCATTACATTCTTGTGATTACTAATGGATGTGGTCTTGTTTCAGAACTTTTTCGAAACTAACAATGGCAGCCTTAACCATTATCTTCGATGAGAACAAGCACCAACTCATGCTTCAACAGAAGCAAACCGAGCGCACTTACAAGCGCCCCGCCAGCTGCCGAAGCGTCAACTCCCTCGGCAACTCTCTGAACTCCGGGTCGACCTCGACTCCCCGGACCATCGTCTTCGGGACACTGGGACCATTCCCACTTCCCGAAGAACAAGCTGCGCCTGCTAAAAAGCAGAAGATCGCCTCTCAACGTGTCACTCCCGTGACACCAAAGGCGAGCGCCCAAAAGCCCGAAGCCCGCGGCACCCCCGCGAAGCCTCGACCCACAAACAACCAGGTCTATCCCAAGACTTGGTCTCCAAGACCTTCCCCAAAACAAAGAAGGTCTCAAATTTCCACCAAGCCAGCATACCTGGCCCCACTCAAAGAAAACCAGTTCTACCCTCTTGCTTACATGAAAGAGGAGAGACCCATCTCCAACCTGACTCCCAAGTCAACCCAGCATGAGCCGGCTTGTTCCTACAGGCCCAAAATCAGATCATGCATCACCAGGCCTCTCCAAGCACCTGCTAAGGCCTACACTCCTTCAGTTCGACCCTTCATCTCTACAGGGGCCGAACTCGAAAGGTTCAAAGCTTCGCTGCAACAGGCAAAGGACCGGGTCCGCATCCTGTCCTTGCCCAACCACAAAGAAGACAAGCTCGGCTGCTGCGCCCGAGGGAGCACATCCTTCATCGTCAGAGCCCAGCCGGAGCTGACCAAAGCTCAAATCGCTCGTCGAGCACGCCGCCGTGCGTCATATCGACAAAAGAAACTAGAGAAGCAAAGGACCCAGCCTCCTACACTTCAAGTCTCCAGCAAATGGGTCGAAAAAGAAAGACCCGACCAAGTTGCTGCCGTCCATATGGTTGGAAAAACCAGAAGACGCCAAAGGTCAGCATCAAAAATCCATGTCCGACGTCCGGTGACCCGTAGCATCACCAGGACACAAAGACATCCCGAAGAATCTCCTGCCCCTTCCAGCCAAGGACGGGAGAGTAATCCTTCATCAAGCTCTTCATCAAAAAGAATGAGCCCCAGCTCGGTCACCAGGACGATTTCTTCGTTCGAATCCCGAGGGATGAACGTCTTGGCTACAAGTTCTGAGCCGCCACCTCAGAATCCACCTCGAGATGATGCGCTCACACGCATCCAGTAGTTGGAACAAGGCCAGCAGAGGATTGAAACTCTGATGGAAAACCTTCTCCTTGTCGTCCAAAATCAGGTGAACAATGAGCCTCCTCCAAATCATAGCAATAACGAGGGAAATGGAGAAGAAAATGAGTCACGCGCCCTCACCAAAAAGGACGTAGACAGTATCCTCGCCAAAGCTAAAGAAGAGGATATACTCAAAGAGCATGGGATCAAGCCACCATATCCTTTATGGATGGACTCGGTCCCGTTCCCCACAAAATTCAAGCATCCTACTCTCCAAACATATACGGGGAAAGGATCAGCCAGACAGCACGTCATCCACTTCAAGATCTTGACGGGAGCTATCGCGGATCAAGATGCACTCAAGATCCGCCTCTTTGCAAGTACCCTAAAAGGTACGGCCTTCGATTGGTACTCCACTCTGCCGGAGAACTCCATTCAGAACTGGGCTATGCTGGAGACACGCTTCCTGACCCACTTCCAAGGTGAGGATCATCCTGTTACTATGGCTCAGCTCTGCAGCCTAAAACAGGGAGAGAATGAGTCAACTTATGACTTCATTCACAAGTGGAAAGCAATGGCGTACAAATGCTCAGATGTACTGCCACAAGCGTCGCTAGTCGACATCTGCCGTAACAATATGAGAGCAAAAATACGCTCCATGATCATCGGCAACAAATCAAAAAACCTGGGAGAACTCCTGGAAGCTTCTATGGAAGCTGAAACGGTGATTAAAGACCTCAACAGTCAGAAGTCATCAAGAAAAGAGCCAACCGCCATTGCAACCTCTAAACCAAAGAAGAAGGAGGTTCTCAATGTGCAGACTAAGTCAGCTCCTCAGCAACCAAAGAAAGCTGAAAATAGAGCTGCAGGTAAGAGACCTGAACTCTCTGATGCCTTCAAAGAGCGAGTAGAAAAGAAATATCCGTTCGATGAAGACGTCGAAGAAATCTTTGAGGCTCTCCTAGCAAATGGCAAACTCATTTTGCCAGAGCCCAAAAGACCTGGAGACGTTGGCAAAACCAATGATCCTCGGTACTGTCCATACCACCAGATGGTCTCGCATCCTCTCAATCAATGCTTTGTTGTGAGAGAGAAGATAAACGACATGTGGAAAAACGGAGTCATCACCTTTGACAAAAACTATGGGACTACCTCCGTCAACATGGTGTCATGTGGACAAACACCAAAATCACCGAAGAAGAAGATCACTACTTCCTTCAAGGTGATAAAAAGAATTCAAACGTCCGAAGTGTTGGTTCCTTGCCCGACACCAGACGGACAACCCATATGGGTACATCCCGATCTCTTGGAAGATGAAAACTGGGAGATCGTAAAAACAAAGCCGACAGCTCAACAGCGAAGGCAGGCTAGGAAACATCTCCTCAGGCTCAAACGGCAAGAGAAGACCCAGCCAAAACAAGAAGTTCATGAAAAGGCAGAGGCCTCCTCTACCACTTCACTCGGGGTAGCAGAAACGTCCCTTCCAGAGACTTCAAAGGCGGTAAGAAACTTCACTCTCAGTGATTTCATGCCACCTCAATTCAAAAAAGAAGCCATGCAGGGGGCATCATACTCTTGCAACTCGGTAGTTGGATTCTCCATTGATGGATACGAGTCCAGCGACACCGACGATGGATTCGAGCCCAACTACACCGATGAGTGGGAGGAATCTCTTGAAACAGGAGAATATCTCTCCGATGAAGAATGGGTTCCTGAAACTCAACTTATGCCAGTAATCTGGTATAACCCCTTGCAACCACAAGGATCCTGGTCTGATGATGAAGAAGACCAAGAGGCTGCACAAGAAGATGCTGTTAACCCAGCACCTGTCATTGCTCCAGTGGAAATCAACTATGTTGAGCCACACGGAGAAGACGAAGAAGAGGATCTGGCTCCCATGCCTGATCTTGAAGAATATGCAAGGATCTTGCAGTGTCTCGCTCTAGAACAAGAGCAAGACCGCGTCAATGAGATTCCTCACAATCCAGAGCCGGAAGTCCCTGAAGCCCATCAGGTACCTCCTCCCTCAACTCCTGAAAATGGAGAACATTGCTGGATTGACGATCCTCTTACATCCGAGGATGAGTCTGACTCCGAGCAGGCAACATCTTCTATCAGAGCTTCCTGTAATGTAATATATAAGGATTATAGCTCTTCTGAAGCGTCGTCTGATGAGATTACCTACACTCCGACGACGCCTAGCAATGTATCCTCTGGAGCTACCTCGTCTCACGTGACTTTCACAGAGATGACACCCTCTCAGGTTTCTTCTCCTGAGACTGTGACTTCAGGATACACATTCTTCCCGACTCATCATCATGAAGAAAACCCAACTTGGGGTGATGGATGGGTCAACGAAGAAGAAAAGCTGCTGGATGCTGTTCAGGACTTGCTCCCGGAAAATGCTCCGTGCAACACAATCACTGAGGATAGCAACTCTGCTGCAAATACATCCCCAGTAGATGAAAAACGACAGCCTCTTGATCCTGAAGACAATCTTCCAAACGAAGATCCTTCTCAAGAAGCTCTCGAAGTTGGTAGAGGCACCCGTTCGGGCCGGGACTACCACAAAAATTACAACCAATCTTCCTTTACTTATGTAAATCCTTCGGGAAAAGATGTTGTAAGCGCCCCCAGTGGCAACAATGATGAACATGCAGGCCCTAAGGAGGCTTTCAAGTATGATTTGGTTGAGCACTTCAAACACATACCTGCACGTCTTCACATCCTAGACTTATTGCGAATGTCTCCACGCACTCGTGATAATCTTATATCAGAATTACAAAAACTGAATGAGGATGTCGACAAACATGCCCCACAAGTCCTCCAAATTGAAATGGACTACCGGGTCAAAAACTCAGAAACCTCCTTAAAAGAAGAAAAAGAGAAAAGCGAGGGATCATGCATCCAATGCCTCTCGGTTCAAAAGGCAGCCAGTGCAACCATCGCCTTCACTAAGGAAGACCTCCTACTTGGCGAAGCAAGGCACAACCGACCCCTGTACTTCACAGGGTACATCAAAGAAATGCCGATACATAGAGTTCAGATCGACCCAGGTTCTGCACTCAACCTTATCTCCACTTCGGCTCTTGAAGAGTTGGCCATCCCACCCAGCAAGCTAAGCCACACATCTGTATCTATCTTTGGATACGATGGGAGCACTCAAAGGCCTATCGGCAAAATCAGGTTCAAATTGCAAATCGGTGATCTTATCTCTGAGGTCACTGTGTATGCAATAAAAACCCCCTCATGCTACAACATCCTTCTCGGACGTCCTTGGATACACGAGAATGGTGTTGTTCCTTCAACTCTACATCAATGCATCAAGTTTGTCGGCGACGACGGCATGGTACATCGAGTCTTTGCGGACAGGAAACCCTTCAAAGGTAAAGAAGTCCACTTCGCAGACTCCCAAATGTATGAAGGAGAAAAAGAAGAAGAGGAAATAGCACCCCCTGCTGAAAATCTCCAGAAAGATAAAGGCAAGGCTCCTCAAAAATCACCGGAAAAAAACAAACCCTCCGGCAAATTAGAAGAGAGTAGTCAATCTCCCTTCGTTATCTCCCTCAAGAATTCAAAACCTTTGGTCATCATGACTAAAGTGAAGAAGGCGAAACAAAAGCCTGGGGGCAAATTTGTTGTTTCTCTCGTGTCTATCATGCAAGACACAGACTCAGACTCAGAGCCAGAAGACGATGCATCGTCAAGCCAAGCTGACACTCAGCAAGTTCAGCCTGCTCTCACTCCGATGGAGACACCTGCTGATGTAGAAGATCCTACGTCAGCTACCTTTGTTGTTCCGGCAACATCACCAAAGCAAAGGCCGATCTTCTTCCATAGATCGGACGCTTCTTCATCAAACTCCATGCTGGAACCTTTTCAAAATGAAGGTATGCCTCAGCTATCTCTATATAGTCCTGTGGCACAAGCAATTATGAAGAAAATGGGCTTTGACGCTCAAAACCCAGTCGGTTTGGGAGAAAGACGCGGTATTCTCACGCCATTGGAGCCCGCCTTGACCAAAAGCCAGCTGGAAGATTGGAGACTCTACGGTCATGTAGAGAAGTCTTCATATGGGTTAGGGTATGATCCCGACACTCCTCTGAGACAGTTGACACAAAGGCTTAAAAGTCGTTTTACCGACCAAGCCTCAACATCTAAAGTCCACGAAGACATCGATCTCCCTGGATATCTCTTTAAAGAGTTACCTGACAAAGATCCAGGAAGCTCATCCAAGTGGTACAATTTCTCTGATGATGAAGAGGAATCGCCCGATAATACAGACTTGTGGCATCCTGACCCAGAAGAACCCTCGTCTCCAAAAGAAATACCAGACTCAACAGGCGATTGGGACTATCTCATAGCAAGCCTTGAGGAGATCACCAATCAAGAAAATCCATGGAAAGGAACAGAGCCTTGGTCTGGTAATGCAGTTGAAACTCCAGAAGGTTTCGTTGAGTTGGAAGCCTCCGAAAATATTGTGGAGGAACCACCTTCGAACCTTCCGACAGAAGATCCTGTTCAAAATATAAACTTGGGAACACCTGATAACCCACGTCCTGTATTCATAAGCAAGAATATAAAGGATGATGAGTTACCCGAGTATATCGCTTTTCTTCGTGAGTTCGTTGATTGCTTTGCATGGTCCTACGCTGAAATGCCTGGTTTAGACCCCAAAATAGCAGTCCACAAACTCAATCTTCAAGAAGAAATCAAGCCTGTCAAACAAGGCCAAAGAAGATTCCGTCCAGATGTGATGGATAAAATTGAACAAGAAGTTCAAAAGCTCAAAAGCGTCGGCTTCATCCGTGAGGAACAACATCCAGAATGGTTGGCCAACATTGTCCCCGTGACAAAGAAAAATGGGCAGATCAGAGTCTGTATTGACTATAGAGACCTGAATGGCGCTTGCCCTAAAGATGAATTCCCGCTCCCCATACCGGAGGTGATGATTGACAATACCTGCGGATTCGAGCGAATGACATTCATGGATGGCTTCTCTGGTTACAATCAGATAAAGATGCATCCCGAGGATGAAAAACACACTTCATTTCGGACTCCATTTGGCGTGTATTGCTACACTGTCATGCCATTTGGTCTGAAAAATGCTGGTGCCACATATCAGAGGGCTATGATGAAAATATTCCAAGATATGCAGCACAAGACGGTCGAATGTTACGTTGATGACCTCGCCGTCAAAAGCAGAAGAAAAGAAGACCATCTCAAAGATCTTCGGGAAGTCTTCCTCCGACTTCGCAAACACAAACTGCGGATGAATCCTCTAAAATGCTTCTTCGGCGTCTCGTCGGGTAAGTTTCTCGGATTCCTTGTTCGGAAAGCTGGAATAGAACTTGACCCCATAAAAGTCAAGGCTATTCTAGAAATGCCCTCTCCAAGAACCCTAAGGGAACTAAAAGGGCTTCAAGGGAGATTGGCCTACATTAGACGGTTCATCTCCAATCTTTCGGGGAAATGCCGTCCATTCTCTCGATTGATGAAAAAAGGTGTAGACTTTGTCTGGGATACCGACTGTGAAGCCGCATTTCAAGATATCAAGTCATACCTGACCAAACCTCCAGTGTTAGCTGCCCCTGCCACTGGAAAACCATTCATCTTGTACACAAGAGCTCTTGATCATTCTGTAGGCGCTCTGCTTGCACAAGAGAATGGTGAGGGAAAAGAAGCTGCTCTATACTACCTCAGCCGCATGCTAGTAGGTGCAGAGCATCGCTACTCTCCAGTCGAAAAAGAATGCCTTGCAGTGATGTTCGCCGTACAAAAGCTACGTCACTACTTGCTTTCCAACACAGTCTACCTCGTCTCAAGGATCAACCTCTTGAAGGTCCTTGTCACAAAGGCAGGTTCTCTTAATGCCCGACTGGCAAAATGGTCCATCCTCTTGTCACAATTTGATATTAGGTATGTGCCACAAAAAGCAATCAAAGGCCAAGCTCTAGCAGATTTCCTCGCAGAGCATCCATTGCCTAAAGATTCACCACTCAGAGATGATCTCCCAGACGAACCTGTCTACAACGTGGAGACTTCCTCACCAAATGCCTCCTGGGACATGTACTTTGACGGTGAAACCAGGACAAATGAAAACAGAAAACTGATCTCGGGAGTTGGCATCCTCTTTGTTAGCCCCGACAAATGCATGATTCCACACGCTTTCTCGCTACTGGAACCATGCACAAACAATGCAGCTGAATACCAAGCTCTGATCCTAGGATTGGAACTCGCCATCGAATCCGGTATCACTATGCTGGAAGTCTTTGGAGACTCTCAACTGATCGTCAACCAGATGACTCAGAAATATGAAGTCAGGAAGCCTGATCTGCTGCCTTATTACAACAAGGCACAATCGCTTCTGCAAAAGTTTGACATCTGCAACATCACCCACATTCGTAGAGGTGAAAATATCCGTGCAGATGCCCTGGCCGGACTTGCCGCATCAATGGCGATCCAGGAAGGGGAAAACATGCAAATTACAGTGTGCGAGAGAAGGATCCTCCCTCCTCTTAACACACACCAAGCAGTTGCTGAATACCACCGAGTGGTTGGAAGTCGGATCTCTATCCTTCAAACTTCAATCGGCAACTGGAGGGATCCGTTCATTGATTACACTATGTTCGGAATCCTACCTGAAGATCCAAAAGAACGGGTAAGCATCCAAAGGCGAGCCCCAAACTTTCATTTGGATATCCCTTCAAAAATCCTTTACAGGAAATCCTTCAACGGAGTACTTCTACGCTGCTTGTCACAACAAGAGGCCGAAGAAACACTTAAAGAAGTTCATGCTGGTCTTTGTGGAGCCCATCAGGCAGGTCCTAAGCTCTATGATCAGATAAAAAGGTTAGGTTACTATTGGCCTACCATGGTTGCTGATGCAATGCAATTTGCCAAACGCTGCCAGCTATGCCAAGTTCACGGAGATTACATTCACATGCCTCCGGAATGGCTGCATCCTACAGCAATCTCATGGCCTTTTGAAGCATGGGGCATGGACATCATAGGTCCTATCTCTCCCCCTTCAAGCAAAGGTCATCGCTTCATCTTCGCCGCAACGGATTATTTCTCCAAGTGGTCAGAAGCATTTGCGTTCAACGAAATGAAGACCTCATCAGTTCTTCAATTCCTACGCACCAACATCATTTGTCGTTTCGGCATACCCAAGAGATTCGTCCATGATAACGGACCACAATTCCGGGATCATCGATTCTACAGGTTTTGCGACAAATACAAAATCCAAAGCTGTCCTTCGACTCCATACAATCCGGCAGCAAACGGATTAGCAGAAGCCTTCAACAAGACACTCTGCAAAATCCTCAAGAAAATGGTCTCTAGTCACAAAAGAGACTGGAGCGACAAACTGTCTGAAGCTTTGTGGGCCTATCGAACCACCGTTCGAGGACCAACCCATAGCACACCATTCTCCTTGGTCTATGGATGCGAAGCTGTCGTGCCCCTAGAGGTACAAATTCCTTCTCTGAGGGTATCTCTACAAAATGACATGACTCAAGAAAGCAATGTCAAATTGAGACTCCATGAGCTGGACAATCTCGACGAGAGACGGCTCGAAGCTCGACAAAGCATTGAACTTTACCAAGCACGCATGGCAGGATCTTTTGACAAAAGGGTCCGGCAACGCGCCTACAAAAAGGGTGACTTGGTTCTTGCGGTAAAAAGACCAATGGTCTTCGCACACAAATCCAAAGGCAAATTTGAACCAAAATGGGAGGGACCCTACGTCATCGACAAAGTCTTCTCCAACGGCGCATATGCCCTCCTAAACATGGAAGGCGACAGATGTATGCTGCCTATCAACGGCAAGTTCTTGAAGCGGTACTACCCTTGAAGACTTACCCAACTGGGTAAGAGCAATGCCTGTATGGCCAAAACCTGTTCTCAGGTACTCGCTCGTCAAACCCACTCTCTTTAGAATTTTCATATCAAATGTCAAAATTTCTAGAGATTCAAAAACAATGCTTACTTTCATCGTTTCATTGTTCAAAAACAAAAAATCCAAGTTTAGGAGCCTCTCCCTGACTTGACCAAAGCTTTCGATCCTTGAACCAAAATTCGTGGTTTGAAACAAAAATCCGGATTCAGGGATTTCCACCCTAGTCCACCTTACCTTTTACCGCCAAATGGTTCTAGGTCAAAATTTACGACCCTCGTGTCTTTAAACAAAAAAAAATGGTTTTTCAAAAATCGTGGGGAAACGACATCAAAGTCAGTACCCGGAAAACAAAAATTTTGAAAAAAAAGCAAGGATGCGACATTCCATCGATACTTGCACCCAAAATCGCAGGGAAGCGACATTTCGTCGATACTTACAAAATCCAAAAACCGTGGAGATGCAACATATCAGTTGATATCCACAACCCAAATATCAAAGGTTCGAGAAAACCTAAAATCGTGGAGAAGCAACAAACCAGTTGATATCCACAACCCAATTTCAAAAATCGTGGAGATGCAACATACCAGTTGCTATCCACAACCCAAAATTACAAATGGTTCGAGAAAACCTCAAATTTCAAAAATCGCGGAGAAACGACATCAAGTCAGTACCCGCAAAACCAAAAGTCTTGGGAAAAGCAGGGAAGCGACGCTTAGTCGATATTTGCACCCCAATTCGCGAGGAAGCGACATTCCATCGATACTTGCAAAACCTAACCCGCGAGGAAGTGACATTCCATCAATACTCGCAAAACCGAATGAGCAAGGAAGCGACATTCCATCGATACTTGCAAGACCATTCAGCGGGGAGGCGACATTTAGTCGATACCTGCATTTTGAAAACCAAAACTCGGCTATAAATGCCAAAATCCGGCTATAAATGCCAAAACAAAAAATTTCCGGCTATAAACGCCAAAATCGGCTTTCATGCCAACAAAACAAAACTTGGTTTTCAAAAAACTCGGCTACAAATGCCACACAAAAAAAAAACCTGACTCTCATGTCAAAACCGGCTATAAATGCCACAAATTGGCTATCAATGCCACCAAACCGGCTATAAATGCCACAAATTGGCTATCAATGCCACCAAACCGGCTATCAATGCCACAAATTGGCTATCAATGCCACCAAACTGGCTGTAAATGCCACAAAATTTCGGCTTCCATGCCAACCCAAATTTTGGCTTTTACGCCATAAAATTTCGGCTTCCATGCCATCTCAAAATCGGCTTTCACGCCACAACCAAAATCAGGCTCCCATGCCAAAACAGTTATTTGACAAAAGATTTTCACAAAATGACAAAGCTTTTGATCAAATCCCATTTAGCAATTGCTTTCATCACAAAAAGATTTGAGTGAGCGTAGGGAACAAAAAAAAGGGGGTACCAAAAAAAAAAATACATGTGGTACCAAAGCAAAAAAAAAAAATAGAAAGTGTTCACAAGCACTACAAAAAAAAAAAAAAAAAAAAAAAAAAAAAGTACCAAAAAAAATACATGTGGTACCAAAAAAAAGAAAGTGTCTACAAGCACTACAAAAAAAGAGTACCAAAAAATACATGTGGTACCAAAAAAAAGAAGAATGGTTTCTGCTATAAAAAATCAGGAGCTCAGCCAAAAATGGTCTCCAGCCAAAGCTTCAGCTCCTCAAGCAAACTTTTGGCCTCAGTCGTCAGAGTTTCCAAGGCACGCTTCTTCAGGAACTTGCCATGAGATGCTGGCGAATGCCGTAACCCTTCTTTTACACCGGGAAGCTCTTCCCCAGCAGTTTGCCATCGTTCGTTTTCTAGAGTCCTCCTCTCGAGAACTTGACCGGCATCTGCAACCCTGCGAATCAGAGTACTCTCCCTGTCACGAGCCTCTGTTATAGCAGCCCACTTCGCATCGACTTGTGCCTTCAAATGCTCAAGACGTTTCCTGGCCTCCTCAACTTCCCTATCAAGGACGTTAAGGTCATGCCTCAATCCGATGATGGCTAGCTCTTCCTTGTTCTTCTCCCGAACTAGCTGCTTCTTGCTTTGTGTAGCCTCATTCAGGTCAGACTTAGCCTTATCAGCAGGGTCCAAGAACATCTCCTTGAAGAATTGGTCATCAGGGAAACCCATGGTCTCAAACCACTTGTCACCCAGTGCAATGATCCTATCAACGATCGCCCTGGCACCTGTGACATCCAGACCAACCTCTTCGGTGTCGGTCAGAATCTCCTGTACATGTGGGATCATGCCAAATCCTGCCTCCAAGTGTCCAGAAAGGAGAGTCTTGACCCAAGAACTCAAAACCCGAGCCAGCACCTTCTTCGCAAATTGAAGAGACGAACTGGATGAAGATTCAACCTTCTCCGCTGATCGGCTGCTCATGTCATGTCCCATTGGAAGAGTAACAAAAGAACTCTTTTCACTTGGAGCCACTGGAGAGGGAATCTCAACACGAAGCATCTCCTCAATCATGTCAGAACTGGTCTCTACCTCCGGATCGACCTCTGGCATCCCTTGCTCTGGTTCTGAAGAAAGCGATGGACTCTCTTCTGTCACTTCAAAACCTGCAAATGAAACACAAAAAGGTATGAATATGATCCTGTTCAAAAAAAAAAATCATCAGGGTCATCACTACAAAGTACCTTCTTCGACGACTGGCGGAACACTCTCTTCCTCCATGAACTCATCAGAAGCATCATCGACATTTGCGTCCATTGATGGTTCAAAGTCATCGGAATCCTGTGGCAAGTCAGCTGACAAGAAAAATGTTAACAAATCAAGTTAAAAAATTAAATTAAAAAAAAAAAAAAAAAAAAAACAGAAATCACGTGGAAAAGAAAAAAAAAAGAGAAGAGAAGAAGAATAGAAAGAAAAGAAAAGAAAAAAAAGAAAAAAAAAAGAAGAGAAACTTTTTTTACCATCCTATTCTCTACATAAAGTTTTCTTGAAAGAAAAAGAGAGAAAACTTACTTGAAGCCATTGATGGAGAAGAAAAAGGAAAAAGCTTGAAGATCCTTGAAGAAGAAAAACTCTTGGCCTTGGAGCTCTCTTGAGATTGTTGCAAAAGAAAGCAATAAGGGCAAGAGATCCTACCTTCCTTTGCTTTTATAGGAGAGAGCAAATCAAAGAAGGAAACAAAGAAGAAAGGTAAGTGTTACTAATTAGTAACCTTACCAAAAGAGAAGGAATTAGAAAGATTCTTTCCCAAAAAGAAAGATGTCTTTGAGAGATTTCCTCCCAAAATCAATCAAATGAGAGATTCTCTCCAACAAAAAAGGATATTGGAGATTTCTTCCAAAAAAGAAAGATACCTTGAGATATTCTCTCCCAAATTAAGGGAAGATGAGAGATTCTCTCCCATAAAGATATTTTTAGATATTCTCTATCCAAATGAGATATCTTTAGATATTCTTTACAAAAATGGCCCCACATGAGATCTAAGCCATCCTAAAAAGCTTAAGGTCCCATGGGCTAGCCCATATGAGCCAGGTTTGACCACCTAGGCACTAAAAAAAAAAAAAATGGGCTTTTAGTCAGGAAAAAATCCCTCTTACCAAGAGCATACAATAATGGTTCCATGCCTCTTTTGAGTTGATTGAACCATACAAAAAAAAATTCCAAGCCCCATGAGCTTCCAAAAATCAAACCATCCAGCCTCATATACCAAATTGAGCCAAAATCTTGAAATTGACATTCCACAAAAATCCAAACCACTCCAATGGACCCACACAGTCCCAAAGAGTGACCAAAAACCAAATCCTGGTCCCCTAACTTGCCACATACAGCTTGTTAGGTCACAAGACCAAAACCAAAAACCAAATCCTGATCCCCCAACTTGCCACATACAGCTTGTTGGGTCACAAGGTCAAAACCAAAACCCGACCCCCTAACCTGCCACATACAGCTTGTTAGGTCACAAGGTCAAAAACAAAAGCCCAAATCCACATCCCTGATGTCATCTTCAAAACTTTGCCTCGAGATGGTGTGTGATTCCTTTCACTACCATAAAATTCCCCTGGAAGCTCAAAGGCTACTCTACCAAAGGAAAGATTGCTCAAAGACTCTTGGTCAAGACACAAACTCTCCTTCAAAAATCTCTTCGAGGCACATCGACTACAAAAGTCAAGCAACTCGTCGCTGTACCTCGAGGGGGCATTTGTTGACACCAAAAATGTCACTTTGCCTCTTCAACATCAAGAAAGCTGCATGAAGTCGCAACCTGCCATAAATAGGCAATGCAACTTCTCCAAAAAATCAAATCTTGTCAGAATCAAACAAAAACTGCAAGATCCTTCAAGATAGCCAAGAGAAGAGTACACATGAAGTTTCGGGCCATTTCGACAACATTTGGCCTAACTTCACTTCTCCGACAGCTAAACGGGAGCTCTCGGCGGCAACATCATCGGAGACGTCAAAACTTCGATCAGAGCCTACAGATGACTCCAGCATGTCTCAAAAGGGCTCCATGCCAAATTTCAAGTCAAACCGACAACGTTTGACCCTCCATCAATGCTCGAGCAGCAAAATCAAGCCTCCCGGCGGCAGGAACCACCGAAGCCTTCGCTCATCAAACCAAGTGCATGAGTGGCTTCAACATGCTTCCAAAAGGCTGCACGTCGAATTTCAGGTCATTCCGACAACGTTTGACCAGGTTTCGATGCTCCGAGAGAAAATCAAGCCTACCGGCGGCGGAGCAACCCGGGACCATGACATCCAAAACGGAGCCCATGGAACGTCTCAAAATGACTCCAATAGGCTCCCCGTCAAATTTCAGGTCAATCGGACATCGTTTGGCCACATATCAAAGCTCGGCATTTTCCCCGCAGCAAAATCAAGTGAAGCATCGACGGGACCCCAAACGGCTTCAAAACTCAAACAAAAGCCTATGGTTGGTCTTATTTATTGTTCAGGAGGCTTCACCTCAAATTTCAGGTCATTCCGACATCGTTTGACCAAGTTTCAGCTTCTGGCGGAAAATCAGCAGCTTTACGCGACAAAGTCTTCGGCTTTCCCGGAAAATTGGAAACTTTGCACTCTAAAAATGCAAGGATTCTCATCAAGTTTTCTACAGGGAAATCAAGCCAATAAATGAGAAGAAATGTCAAGAAAAATACAGAAGAAAACGGCGACGAAAAAGACCTCAAAACGACCGCAAAACGGGCTCCGAAGGGGAAAAATCCCCCAGGGTCGCAGACCCCTGCGACCATGGCCCATGGTCGCAGGCCCCTGCGACCATGGCCCATGGTCGCAGGCCCCTGCGACCATGGCCCATGGTCGCCGGTCCATGGTCGCCGGCGACCATGGAGGTCCGGGTCACCGGATTTTCCGCCGGTGACCCGTTTTTTCCGTCTTTTTTCGCGTTTCGCGCACTTTGGCCCCTGTGGTTTCCTGAAAATGTGATTTTTAGTGCTCTAAATTGACTCATATCCGACGACATCTCGGATCCGCCGTCAAAAGCATAAAATCATCATTGATCGCTCCAAGATCGCCAACCGGTCGACCAAGAAAGTGCACTTTCTGTCCGACCGATCGTGAAATCGACAAGACAGATGTCACCGGCCCACTCTTAGCTATCAATGTCTGAAGTTACATGTTCATCCGATGTCGATCAGCATGTAGATCCATCGATGATCATCGCCAAAAGAATTCCAGAAGACACGGCACGGCCCGCGACTCTTCGACTGCTCGGCGACCATTTAATGCAGTTAATTGACTAGCTTTATTGCAGTCATTAATTCATTTCTTTGGACGGCCCAATCAGAAGCAAGCATCCAGGAGTTACAAATCAATTAAGTCATGGCATTCAAGCCATGAAACTCCTCCCATTATGGTAATTAAGGTGATTAAAAGCCCTTAATCTCCATCGGCCAATCAGATTCAAGGAAAAAGGAGTTACAAAATCAAGAAATAAATCTTGTAACTCCTCCCATTAAAGCCATTAAGGCTCATAAACCCTCCTAAATGGCTACCAAAGGCCTATAAATAGGAGAGCATTCCATTGAAATTGAGATCAGAAAATCGGGATCAGAAAAAAGAGGAGAAAATCAGAAGATCAGAAAAAAAAGGATCAGAAAGAGATCTGAGAGAAAGAAAAAGAGAGAAAAAACTCTGCTGAAGTTCTGCACCGGCCACCACTACAAGGTGACAAAAGTCCCTTGGGGGGCACCCCCCCCCAAGGTCCTTGCCTTCTCCTGCTGCCTCCAATGGCTTAGACGTGGCTTTTCAGCCAGTCTACTTAGCTTTTTATTGGACATAGGACGTTCTCTTGGTCTTTGTCCTCTAAAAATCTGAGGTTATAGCCAAGCCAAGCGAATCAAGAGCATCCTCTGTTCTCATCTGCATGGATGACGGCGAAGCCCACACATGGCTTGCGACCGTCAATCTGAACGAGTCCCCCACAATCTCCTGAAAAGTTAGATCTTCCTTTTCTTGCTTTTCATTGTAGTTTGTATTTTTCTAAAAGAGACAAAAATCACAACTCTTGTCTTTCATTATTGATAAGAATTGTAAATCGGCTATAAACGCCAAAATCGGCTATAAATGCCAAACAAAATCGCCTTTCACGGCAAACCAAGAAAATGTCTCTTTTCTTAAATATTTGTGCAATGGAAAACTTGAAAGAAGTTGATTTCCTTTTTACTTGCGAAGGTTGATCTCCGGATTACCACTTGCAATTCCAAGTAAAATAGAAAATCTGGCACACCCACACAAAGAAATGTTGATGCACGCTTCAGGGCCCGCCAGGGCGCGAAAGGGCCGGACCCGACGGACTCCCACGTTCCGCCGACCCCGGTAGCCGCCCCAGCGGGCGCCTCGGGGCGCGTTCCATCAAGCTCCTAAGGTAAAATCTGCATCCTTGTATGTTGTGGATTTTAATGGATGCTTGTTCGTTTCTGTTCTATCTTTTAGATAGTTTTACTTGCTGTATATGATCATGAGATTGAGGGTTATGCATCCTGGATTGGGGTTTTTTGCCTTATGGATACTTGATCCCTGAGTCAAGTGGGTCAAAAGTTATTGAATATCTATCCACGAGGCCCACCTACTTCCAACAGCCTCGACATAAGAACCGTCTTTGGGCATACAGTGTCTTATTGACATAGGATTCAAACACCTGTTATGATTTAAATGAACTCTAGCAAGAAAAGTTCGATACATCTCTATTGGAAAGCCTTCATTGGATCTATGCATCATGAATTTCGAGAGATGTAATGTCCCTAGCTTACTAGCGTTATTATTGTGTGTTAACGGATATAGGAAAATATGTCTAACCTAAGGATCGATTTGTATCTATGTCTTGACCTTCACATGCATATATATGTTGGTTTAGGATATGTATTTCGTTAGATGCATACCCTATTATGTGCTATGGACTATGAGGTGGCTTAACAAATTATATATGGTGATTTGATAATGATGTGGAATATGGAATGGCCAAACTTTACTTTGACTTAGGACTCTTGTGTCGGAACTTTATTATTCGGGTCTATTATGCTTATATGTTTATGTTTATGTGGGTCATTTATGGACGACTGCAAATCGATATATGGACGGTTGATCATTGATGTGATCGGATCACTTTGAATGTGAAGAGGTTATCTTGGTTTTTATTTGATCGGTTTATGACCACCGATGTTATGGACGGGCTTTCCCAATTATCTAGGGCTGACCACCCACAATTGGGACATTTGTCTTCGTGTGAATCATATTGCTCCTTTCGCTTTATCTGGATTATGTATACGTTCTTTCTTATCATTATTATTGTCATTACTTCTATATGATCTCACTTGTCTATATTCATATCGTTATTGTATTTAATTTCGAATTATAATCATGTTCTTGCTATTTACTTTGTAATATTTGGTGCATAGGTACCGAGCCCTACTATACCGAGGAGGATAAAACGTTTCAAACGTTTGAGCCAACTGATGAACCAGAGTGGGATGCCAGAGATAGCTTTGGAGCCGTCTGAGCCTCCATGAGAGAACGTCATTGTAGAACTTCTTTAGATGAACTTTCTTTAATGATAAACCTTTCCTTAGTAATTGTTTAATTTATTCTTCAAATTTAATTATTATTGTTCATTTGATTTTCGTGTTGGATCTTAATTATGAACTTTGGGTACCAATTGAATAAAGCTTCTGTTGCATTTAATGAAATTTATTTTGACTTACCACGGATTGTTCACTACGTCAAAATACTGTATCACAGACGCCGTACCACGTGATTTAACGATTGTTGAAAATGGTCGCATATTAGCGACTATTTCTTTGAAACAATGACTCATTTCAATAGTCGTTTCTCAAGAAATAAAATTCGGTCCACGCGATTCCCGGAATCACACTACCGTTGTGTTTGCAAGTATCTTTCTTTCCCTCGTTTTTTTTTCTTTCCCTCCCTTTTGTTTCTTTCTCCATCAATCGTGCCATGCATTTCTATTTGGGGTTTCTCTTCGTGCACTATTTTGGGATCACTCTTCTCATTTTTCTTTTGATTTAATGGTCAGAAAGGTTTACACTCTTTGGCTTTTCTCATCTGTAGGTCTCTCTGTTCTCTATACCTCTTATCTCTTTCATTGATGATCATTTTTTTTTTTTTGAATTGGGTATTTGTGGTTTGTAGAAATGAAGGTTGAAGACAAGGGTATTCAGTTCGTTTGGTGCAAACCAACCCAGGTCTCTCTCTGATCATTGTTCTCTCAAACTGCTCTCTCTGCTTTTCTCTGTAAAAGTCTCAAGGTAAAAGCACAATCCTTATTTATTTTCTATTTTATTGCTTTTTAAGGTTATGAGATATATGAATGGATATGGGGATTAGGGCTGGATTTTGGGGCTGTAAGGGATTTCAAATTTCTTTAATTTGGGGATTTTAGGGATTTTTCTCCATCACTGCCTCCAAGCCCTCACTACCGGTTTGGCTAAAAAAGGGTGTGATTGATCCGATGGTTGGATTCATAAATAAGTTAGGCCTTGGATTAAACAATGAAATCCAAATAATAATAATAAGAACCATCAGAAGAAAGGATATTTAATCAACGTTGATACACAAGAGATGATGTCTCATAAGACCGTTGCGAGGAATTACATGTCCCTATTTCTTCACATGGTTCTTTCTTATCATTTGCTACCACAGAAATCACACAACAAATAAAGAAAGAAGAAAGAAAACAGAAAATATAAAAGAGTGAGGAATCGGAATCGCTCACTTAAGACCAGAGGGAGAGAAGGTGGATGTCCGGCTTGTAAAGGAGCTTAAGAAAAAAAAAAGACACCAATATAAGGTTTGGAGCATTTCCATGTATGAATTTGGGCCATTACTTAATTTCTTGAGGAAAGGTTATTTTATTGTTATTTTGTAAAAAAAATATTAATAATAACATTTAATCTTCACTTATGGCATGAAATCAACGCATTTAATTTCTATGTATTTTAATGCAAACAAACATGCCTATATAAAAGTGTTTGGGAGCTTTCAAGATGTACAGAAAGTGTTTGGGTGCTCATGTAACCACACAAAAACTTCATTAGGACTTTAGTGTTTTAAAATCATCATTGTAAAACACTGCTTAGCTTGTTTTGGGTGTGTGTCCTAAGCAGAGGACAAAGTCATCGCTGAGTAGTAATTCGCTCATGAAGAGGTCGAATCCACAGAGAACGGACTAGAGGTTCAGCTCTAGAGGACTTCTTTTGGCCGAGAGTGACCAACTTTTGTTCAAAGGTGGAATTAATTCTAAGCTAAAGACTGATTAAAACTGCAGAAAACTGAATGAAAATGTTATGCTAAAAAGATGATTCAACCCTTGGGTTCAATTCACCTGGATTTTTATGGTTTTCATCTTCCTTTTCAATACGCAGGTAAGATTTGGATCAATCCAATTCTTACCTGGAAAATTTCTTCGTGGACATCAAATATCAAACTAAGTAAATAATTTCCAAAGAGATTCTAAGACGTTCTATTCAATAACCTGAGAGTCATCGACCTAAGCACTAGTTGTATCATCATAGATGAACACAATTAGTCAAAGGCTTAACATCTTAATTATGATTTCTGAAAACAGAACATCAATGGAAAATATCTGTTGACACCAAAAAAGTCAATGTCTCCTCAACATCAAGAACCCTCGTGAAGCTGCATCCTGCTAAAAATAGGCAAGGCTACTTCAAGCATTAGATTTTGTCGGAATCAAACAGAAACTGAAGGATCCTTCAAGGCAGCCAAAAGAGGGGTACACCCGAGGTTTCAGGCCATTCCGACAGCGTTTGGCCTAACTTCACTGCTCCGACAATTAAACAAGCGCTCCCGGCGGCGACATCATCAAAGACACCAAAACTTTGATCAGAGCCTACGGATGACTCCAGAATGTTTCCAAAGGGCTTTATACCAAATTTCAAGTCAAACCGACAACGTTTGACCCTCCATCAATGCTCGAGCAGCAAAATCAAGCCTCCCGGCGGCGGGAACCATAGAAGTCATCACTCACGAAACAAAGTACATGGGCCGCTTCAACATGCCTCCAAAGGGCTGCACGTCAAATTTCAGGTCATTCCGACAAAGTTTGACCAGGTTTCGATGCTCCGAGAGAAAATCAAGCCTACCGGCGGCGGAGCAACCCGGGACCATGACATCCAAAATGGAGCCCATGGAACGTCTCAAAATGACTCCAATAGGCTCCTGGTCGAATTTCAGGTCAATCGGACATCGTTTGACCACATATCAAAGCTCGGTATTTTCCTCGCAGCAAAATCAAGTGAAGCATCGATGGGACCCCAAACGGCTTCAAAACTCAAATAAAAGCCCATCGTTGGTCCTATCCACCGCTGAAGAAGCTTCACCTCAATTTTCAGGTCATTCCGACATCGTTTGACCTAGTTTCGACTCTTGAAGGAAAATCGGCTACAAAGTCTTCGGCTTTCCCGAAAAATGGGAAACTTTGTGCTTCGATTTCGCGCGGGTTCTCGTCAAGTTTTCTCCAAGAAAATGAAGTCAACAATTGAGGAAAATTGTCAAGAAAAATACAGAAGGAAAAAGGAACGAAAAAGATGGAAAATCGGCCGAAAACGGAGCTCGGCGACCAAAGGGCAAAAAACCCTAAGGTCGCCGGCGACCCTGGCCCAAGGTCGCCGGCGACCCTGGTCCAAGGTCGCCCGGCGACCCTGGAAATCCGGGTCGCCGGATTTTGCACCAAAGTGTCCGTTTTCCGATTCGTTTCGCGTTTCGGGTGTTCCGGCCTCTGTGATTTTCGGAAAATGCAATGTTTGATGCTTGAAAATGACTAATCTTCGTCGACATCTCGGATCCGCCGTCAAAAGCATGAAATCATCATCGATCGCCTCAAGATCGCCAACCGGCTGACCAAGAAAGTGCACTTTCTGTCCGACCGATCGTGAAATCGACAAGACAGATGTCACCGGCCCACCAACATCAATCAATGTCTGAAATTGCATCGCAATCCGACATCAAATAGTTCGTGGATCCACCTGTGGTGATCGCAAGAAGAATCTCAAAAGGCGCAGCGCGGCCCGCGACTCTTCACATGCCCTGGCGACCACTTAATGACGTTAATTGACCCGTTTATGACAACTTAATGTGGTCATTAACTCATTATTTTGGACGGCCCAATCAGATTCAAGCATTTGGGAGTTACAAATCCAAGTAATCATGGCATTAAACCCATGAAACTCCCATCATCATGAAGCATAAAGGCAATTAAAAGCCTACTACCTTCATCGGCCAATCACAAGCCATGAAAAAGGACATACAAAATCAATTTGTAACTCCTCATCAATGCTCTCATCATGGCTATCAATGCCCATAACCATCCCATGGCTACCAAAAGCCTATAAAAGGAGATTCATTTCCAAGAGAGAGGGAATCATCAAAGGATCATTAGACCAACATCTATCAACTTGAAGTTCTGCACTTCTCCCAAAGAAATCGAGACGAAGTCCTGCTAGTTTGCTCCCGGAAGCACCACAAGGTGATCAACGTCCCTTGGGGGGCCACCCCGCCCCCCCCCCCCCCCCCCCCCCCAAGGTCACCTCCTTCTCCAACATGGCCTAAACGCGGCTTGTCAGCCCGTTTACTCGGTTTTTCATTGGATATAGGACCTTCTCTTGGTCCTTGTCCTTTAAAAAACCGAGGTAAGGAGCCAAGCCAAAGAATCAAAACATCACATGTTCTCATTTGAATGACGATGGCGAAGCCCATACATGACTTGCGACCGTCGATCTCAACGTGTCCCCACAATCTCCTGAGAAGTTAGATCCCTTTTCTTCCTTTTCTATTGTAGTTTGTATTTCTTAAAGAGACAAAAAGAAATCACAATTCTTGTCTTTCATATTTGATGAGTTTTGTAAAATCGCCTTTCACGGCAAACAAACAAAACGCCTCTTACGGCATTCTAAAAACTTGTCTCTTTTCTTAATATTAATGCAATTTGAAAAGTTAGAAAAAAGGATTGATTTCCTTTCCACTTGTGAAGGTGAATCTCGGGATTATCACCATTCCAAATTCCAAGTAGAAAGTAAATCTGGCATACCCGTACAAAAATGTTGATGCCCGAGATCTTTCCTCCTCCACCGAGACCCAGGTCAGCCCCCGGGGTGCGGAGGGAGAGGAAGGAAGATTCCCCCTCTTTCAGGTCCATCAAGGTGGCACACCCGGTGGGACACGTTGACTTGAGAACGTGATGCTTTGATCACTTGGCTCCTTTCTAGTTGGTGGCCTATGTTGCATTTTGCATCTAAAAAAAATATGAGATCGGATTACATTTGTTCTTTCTCACTTCAAAAAAGAAAAACAAATCTGATCTCTTTTCTTAGATTCAACTTTGAGAAATTTTGATCCTTCCCTCTTCGAACTTGATAGCTCACAGAAATGTTCGCAGCTATCGTTCATATCGGGGATTGGGCCACCTTTTCTCTTTGATGAGTCCAATTGGGATTTAAAAAAAAAAAAAACACCTTCATTTCAAACTCTTTCAAAAAAAAAAAAAAATGATCTCTCTTTCTCAAGATTCAACTTTGAGAAATTTTGATCCTCTCCTCCTTGAACTCGATAGCTCACAGAAATGTTCGCAGCTATCGTTCATATCGGGGATTGGGCCATCTTTTCTCTTTGATGAGTCCAATTGGGATTTCAAAAAAAAACTTATAAATTAAAAAAAAAATTAGTTTTCTCTCTTTTGCATTCAAATTTGAGAAACCTTGGTTCCTTCCCTTTCGGATTTAGCGCTCGCAGAAATGTTGAACCTTTGTTCGGATTGGAACACCATTCATTCTCTTTAATGAGTTTATAAAAAACCTTTCAAAAAAAAAAAAAGATTTCAAAAAAAAAAAAACACTAAGGTTCCACTAGTTGCGTTCTTTGACCAAAGTGGATGTAAGAAAAGCCTTGTCCAGAGTGTGGAGACAGCCAGACTGTTCGAGGCAAGGGTCCTCCAAACGGGTTCATTAAGTAATCCTACCCTTACCTGGGGGCTGATCTATCTACTAAGGTTTCATAAGATCGAATTGGAAATCTATGTGCACCTTTCAAAAAAAATTCTCTAAAAAAAAGTCTTTTAAAAAAAAAAAAAACTTTATGTCACTTTTGGATTCAGAGTTAAGAAATCTTGGTTCTTTCCCTTTCGGATTTAGCGCTCGCAGAAATGTCGAGCCTTGTTCGGAATAGAACACCATTTGCTCTCTTCGATGAATTCAATCTTGACCTTTAAAAAAAAAAAAAAACTTCTGTCACTTTGAATTCAGAGTTGAGAAATCTTGGTTCTTTCCCTTTCGGATTTAGCGCTCGCAGAAATGTTGAGCCTTGTTCGGAATGGAACACCATTTGCTCTCTTTGATGAATTCAATCTTGACCTTTCAAACAAAACTTCCGTCATTATTGGATTCACATCCGAGAAATTCTAGTTCCTTCCCTTCTGAATTTAGCGCTCGCAGAAATGTTGAGCCTTTGTTCGGATTGGAACACCATTCGCTCTCCTTTATGAACCCAATTTTGAACTTTCAAAAAAATCCCATCTCGTGTCCTCCCCAAGGATGCGATTTGCAACATTTGTGCCTAGCGGTGCTAGTACGCCCTTTCGGGTCTACTGTATTTGCGATCGACACATTTGTATCTCCAACCTTATATCATTTTACCTCGAGTGAGCCTTGCTTCTCGGTAATTTGAATTAAGGTCTACAATTGCTTCTAGCAGTCACTGGAACGCTCACTCTGAGCCTACCATACTTGCATTTTAGAACAATTGTATCCTCTATGGCTTTTTGCCTTCTTCATCGTCCTTAGGTTGGGCCATGTCCCCTCAAGTGATTTGAAAAGACAAAACCATAGTTGTTCTCCATTTACGATCACCATATTCTTGTGATTACTAATGGATTTGGTCTTATTTCAGAAGTTTTCCAAAACTAACAATGGCAGCTTCATTGACCATCACTTTCGATGAGAACAAGTACCAGCTTATGCTTCAAGACAAGCAAAACAAGCATAAGCGCCCTGCCAGTTGCCGAAGTGTCATCGCCATCGACAACTCTCTAAACACCGGGTCAACTTCAACTCCCCGGACCATCGTCTTCGGATCACTGGGACCATTCCCACTTCCCACAGAAGACACTGTACCTGCCAAGAAGCAGAAAACCGCCCCGCAACGTGTCACTAAAATGGCACCAAGGGCAAACACCAAGAAGCCTGAAGCCCGTGGCATTCCCACGAAGCCTCAACCTACAAGAAACCAGGTTTACCCTAAAACTTGGTCTCCGAGATCTTCGCCAAAGCAACGGAGGTCCCAAACATCTGCAAAGCCAGCATACCTGGCCCCTCTCAAGGCGAATCAGATCTACCCTCTCTCTTACATGAAAGAGGAGAAACCTGCCCTCCACCCAAAAAATAAACAAAATCATCATGAGCCGGCTTGCTCCTACAAGCCCAAAATCAAATCCTGCATCGTGTTGACACCAAAAATGTCACTTTGCCTCTTCAACATCAAGAAAGATGCATGAAGTCGCAACCTGCCATAAATAGGCTATGCAACTTCTCCAAAAAATAAAATCTTGTCAGAATCAAACAAAAACTGCAAGATCCTTCAAGACAGCCAAGGGAGGAGTACACAAGGAGTTTCGGGCCATTTCAGAATCATTTGGCCTAACCTCGCTTCTCCGACAGCTAAATTGGCGCTCCCGGCAGCGACATCATCGAAGACGTCAAAACTTCGATCAGAGCCTACGGATGACTCCAGCATGTCTCAAAAGGGCTCCATGCCAAATTTCAAGTCAAACCGACAACGTTTGACCCTCCATCAATGCTCGAGCAACAAAATCAAGCCTCCCGGCGGCGGGAACCACCGAAGCCTTCGCTCATCAAACCAAGTGCATGAGTGGCTTCAGCATGCTTCCAAAAGGCTGCACGTCGAATTTCAGGTCATTCCGACAACGTTTGACCAGGTTTCGACGCTCCGAAAGAAAATCAAGCCTACCGGCGGCGGAGCTCCCCGGGACCATGGTTTCCAAGACAGAGCCTGTGGATCATCTCAAAATGACTCCAATAGGTTCCCCGTCAAATTTCAGGTCAATCGGACATCGTTTGACCGCACATCAACGCGCGGCATCTCCCTCGCTGCAAAATCAAGTCTACTGGCGACGGGACCCCAAACGGCTTCAAAACTCAAACAAAAGCCTATGGTTGGTCTTATTTATTGCTCAGGAGGCTCCACCTCAAATTTCAGGTCATTCGGACATCGTTTGACCCAGTTTCACCTTCTGACGGAAAATCGGCAACCCTGCGCGACAAAGTCTTCGGCTTTCCTGGAAAATTGGAAACTTTGCAACCCAAATTGCAAGGATTCTCATCAATTTTTCTACAAGGGAATAAGGCCAACAAATGAGCAAAAATGTCAAAGAAAAATACAGAAGAAAAAACGAAGGAAAGAGACCTCAAAACGACCGCAAAACGGGCTCCGAAGGGGAAAATTCCCCCAGGGTCGCAGACCCCCGCGACCCTGGCCCAGGGTCGCAAGCCCTTGTAACCCTGGGCCAAGGTCGCAGGCCCCTGCGACCCTGGCCCAGGGTCGCCCGCGACCCTGGAAGCCTGGAATCTCCCGTTTCGCCCCGGGAGCTCCATTTTCCGTTGTTTTTCGCGATTTGAAGCTTCCAACCCCTGGGACTTTCCAAAATTCATACTTTTGAGGCGCCAAATCCTCCGACATCCGTGAAAATCACGGGTCAGCCTCCAAAAGTATCAAAATCAACATTGATCGCCAACCGGTCGACCAAAAAAGTGTGCTTTCCGCCCAATCGATCGAAAAATCGACAGGACAGATGTCACCGGCCCGCTGCTAGCTATCAATGTCTGAAATTACACGGTCATCCGATGTCGATCAGCATGTAGATCCATCGGTGATCATCTCCAAAAGAATCCCAAAAGACGCGGCGCGGCCCGCGACTCTTCAACTGCTCGGCGACCATTTAATGCAGTTAATTGACTAGCTTTATTGCAGTCATTAATTCATTTCTTTGGACGGCCCAATCAGAAGCAAGCATCCAGGAGTTACAAATCAATTAAGTCATGGCATTCAAGCCATGAAACTCCTCCCATTATGGTAATTAAGGTGATTAAAAGCCCTTAATCTCCATCGGCCAATCAGATTCAAGGAAAAAGGAGTTACAAAATCAAGAAATAGATCTTGTAACTCCTCCCATTAAAGCCATTAAAGCCCATAAACTCTCCTAATGGCTACCAAGAGCCTATAAATAGGAGAGCTTTCCAAGAAGAAAGGGATCGGGAAAAGGACGAACGGAAAACCGAAGATCGAAAATCAAAAGGTGCAGAGAATCCCGAATTCCAGACAGACAGAGTCTATAGAAAGAGAGAAAATTCTGCAGAAATTCTACATCAAGCACCACTACAAGGTGACAAAAAGTCCCTTGGGGGGTACTCCCCCCCAAGGTCCTTGCCTTCTTCCGCTGCCTCCAATGGCTTAGACGTGGCTTTTCAGCCCGTCTACTTAGCTTTTTATTGGACATAGGACCTTCTCTTGGTCTTTGTCCTCTAAAAACCTGAGGTTATAGCCAAGCCAAGCGAATCAAGAGCATCCTCTGTTCTCATCTGCATGGATGATGGCGAAGCCCATACATGGCTTGCGACCGTCAATCTGAACGAGTCCCCCACAATCTCCTGAAAAGTTAGATCCTCCTTTTCTTGCTTTTCATTGTAGTTTGTATTTTTCTGAAAGAGACAAAAATCACAACTCTTGTCTTTCATTATTGATGAGAATTGTAAATCGGCTATAAACGCCAAAATCGGCTATAAATGCCAAACAAAATCGCCTTTCACGGCAAACCAAGAAAATGTCTCTTTTCTTAAATATTTGTGCAATGGAAAACTTGAAAGAAGTTGATTTCCTTTTTACTTGCGAAGGTTGATCTCTGGATTACCACTTGCAATTCCAAGTAAAATAGAAAATCTGGCACACCCACACAAAGAAATGTTGATGCACGCTTCAGCCCCCCGGGCGCGAAAGGGCCGGACCCGACGTACTCCTACGTCCGCCGACCCCGGTAGCACCCTCGGCAGGAGCGCGTTCCATCACATCGTTAGGCCTACACAAAAACATGCTGAAGCCTGCACTCCCGCGAGTCGACCCTTCATCTTAACAGGGGCCGAGCTCGCAAAATTCAAATCTTCACTACGACAGACAAAGGACCGCGTCCAGATTCTGTCCTTACCAAGCTTCAAAGAAGACAAACTCGGCTGCTGCGCACGGGGGACTACATCCTTCATCGCCAGAGCCCAGCCAGAGCTGACTGAAGCTCAAATTGCTCGTCGTATGCGTCGCCGCACTGCATTTCGATAAAAGAGACTCGAGAAACAAAGAACCCAGCGTTCTACTCCCCACATCTCAAACAAATGGGTCGAAAAAGAAAGACCCGACCAATTCGTTGCTGTTCATATGGTTGGCAAAACCAGAAAACGCCGGAAGTCAGCAACCAAAATCAGTGTTAGACGTCCAGTGACTCGCAGCGTCTCTCGGACAAGAACACATCAGAAGAGTCTTCCACTCCTCCAAGCCAAGAACACCGGAGTAATCACTCCTCAGATTCTTCATCAAGAAGAATGAGCCCCAGCTCAGTCACCAGGACGATTTCTTCGTTCGAATCCCGAGGGATGAACGTCTTGGCTACAAGTTCTGAGCCGCCTCCACAGCATGATGATGTAACCGCACGCGTCCAGCAGTTGGAGCAAGGACAACAGAGAATTGAGAGTTTGATGGAAAATCTGATTCTCACTCTACAGCGTCCACCACCTAACAATGAAACCCCTCCGAATCATGAAGATGATGAGGGTAATGCGGAAAACAATGAGTCTCGCGCCCTTACTAGAAAGGACGTGGACGATATCCTTGCAAAACCAAAAGAAGCGGATACATTGAAGGAACATGGGATCAAGCCACCCTACCCTTTATGGATGGACTCGGTTCTGTTCCCTGCAAAATTCAAACAACCTACTCTCCAGACAAATACTGGGAAAGGTTCAGCCAGACAGCATATCATCCATTTCAAGATCCTGACGGGAGCTATTGCGGATCAAGATGCCCTCAAGATTCGCCTCTTTGCAAGTACCCTAAAAGGTACAGCCTTTGATTGGTACTCCACTCTGCCGGAGAACTCCATCCAGAACTGGGCTATGCTGGAGACACGCTTCCTGACCCACTTCCAAGGTGAGGACTATCCCGTTACTATGGCTCAGCTCTGCAGCCTAAAACAGGGAGAAAATGAGTCAACGTACGACTTCATTCACAAGTGGAAGGCAATGGCGTACAAATGCTCAGATGTACTGCCACAAGCATCGCTAGTCGACATCTGCCGTAACAATAAGAGAGCAAAAATCTGCTCCATGATTATCGGCAATAAATCAAAGAACCTGGGGGAACACCTCGAAGCCTCCATGGAAGCTGAAATGGTGATCAAAGACCTCAACAGTCAGAAATCATCAAAGAAAGAGCCGACTGCTGTTACAACCTCAAAACCAAAGAAAAAGGAGGTTCTCAATGTGTAGACTAAGTCAGTTACTCAGCAACCAAAGAAACCTGAAAACAAAACTGCAGGTAAAAGGCCTGAACTCTCTGATGCCTTCAAAGGACGTGTAGAAAAGAAATATCCGTTCGATGAAGATGTTGAAGAAATCTTTGAGGCTCTCCTAGCAAATGGCAAACTCATTTTGCCAGAGCCCAAAAGACCGGGAGATGTTGGCAAAACCAATGGTCCCCGATACTGTCCATACCATCAGATGATCTCAGATCCTCTCAATCAATGCTTCGTTGTGAGAGAGAAGATCAATGAGATGTGGAAAAATGGAGTCATAACCTTTGATAAAAACTATGGCCCCGCCTCTGTCAACATGGTGTCATGTCAGCAAACTTCAAAGTCACCGAAGGAGAAGATCACTACTTCACTCAAGGTGATAAAAATGGCTCAAGCGTCCCAAGAATTGGTTCCCTATCCAACATCAGATGGACAACCTATATGGGTGCATCCCGATCTCCTAGACGATGAAAACTGGGAGATCGTCAAAACAAAGCCGACCGCTCAGCAGCGAAGGCAAGCCAAGAGACAACTCCGCAAGCTCAAACAGCAGCAGAAGTCTCAACCAAAACAAGAAGTCCTTGAAAAAGCAGAAACTTCTTCCACTGCTTCACTAGGGACGACGGAAGAATCTCTTCCCAAAACCTCCAAGGCGGTAAGAAAATTCACTCTTGGTGATTTCATGCCACCTCTATACAAAAATGAAACTATGCAGGGGGCATCATACTCTTGTAACTCGGTAGTTGGAATCTCCATGAATGGATACGAGTCCAGTGATACTGCCAGTGATATAGACGAGTGGGAAGAATCCCTTGAAACAGGAGAATACCTCTCCGACGAGGAATGGATTCCCGAGTCTCATCTTATGCCAGTAATCTGGTATAACCCATTGCAGCCACAAGGATCTTGGTCTGATGATGAAGAAGACCAGGACCTTGTTCAAGAAAACGCTGTCGATCCAGCACCAGCAAATGCTTCAGTGGAACCTAACATGGGCGAACCACAAGGAGCAAAATGACGAAGAAGATTTGGCTCCCATGCCTGATCTTGAAGAATATGCAAGAATCTTGCAACATCTTGCCATAGAGCAGGAGCAGGATCGCATCAATCTTCGTCACGATCCAGAACCGGAAGTCCCTGATAATCGACGGGAACTTTCTCCCTCAACTCCTGAAAATGGAGAAAAGAATTGGATCGAGGATCCTCTCACATTTGAGGATGAGTCTGATTCCCAACAGTCTGCACTGGGGGCATCTCCTGTCAGGATAACCTGCAATGCAATAGCTCAGGACGACAGTGCCTCTGAAGCTTCCGAAGACACATACTCCCCAACCGGTAGCGTATCTTCCAGAGCTACATCCTCTCAGGTGACTTCCACTAAGATAACATCCTCTCAGCCCTCGTCTCCTGAAGTTGTGACATCAGAGCTCAAGCCTCTCCCAATTGATCATCTTGAAGAAACTTCTGCTAATGAAATCTTCTTCAATGAAAACTCAGTCAATTGGTCCTAGATACCCTATCTCACGGGCGATGTCTGGGCTAATAAAGAAAAGTTGCCGGCTGCTGTTCAGGACTTGTTCCCGGAAATTGCTCCGTGCAACACAATCACTGAAGTCGCCAATGCTGTTACAGAGACGTCCTCAACAAAGGATCAACCTCTTGATCCTGAGAACGATCTTCCAAAAGAAGACCCTTCTCTAGAGGCTCTTGAAGTTGGTAGAGGTACCCGTTCTGGCCGGGATTGCTACAAAAATTACAATCAACCCTCTTCTTCTTATGTAAATCCTTCGGGAAAACAAGTTGTAAGCGCCCCAAGTGGCCATAATAATGAAAATACATGCCCGAAGGAGGCTTTCAAGTACGACTTGATTGAGCACTTCAAACACATACCTGCACGTCTGCACATCCTTGACTTATTGCGAATGTCTCCACAATCTCGTGATAGTCTCATTTCAGAATTACAAAGGCTGAATGCGGATGTCGACAAACATGCCCCACAAGTCCTACAAATTGAAATGGACTATAGGGTCAAAAAATCAAATACTCCCTCAAAGGGAGAAAAGAAGAAAACTGAGGGATCAAGCAATGAATGCCTCTCAGTACAAAAAGCAGCAAGTGCAACAATTGCCTTCGACAAGGATGACCTCCTTCTAGGCGAAACAAAACACAACTGTCCCTTGTACTTTACGGGGTACGTCAAAGAAATGCCAGTACACAGAGTTCAGATCGATCCAGGTTCTGCACTCAACCTCATCTCTACTTCGGCACTCGAAGAGCTGGGCATCCCGCCTAGCAAACTGAGTCACACGTCCGTATCCATCTTCGGATATGACCGTAGCGCTCAAAGGCCTATTGGCAAAATCAGGTTCAAATTGCAAATCGGTGATCTTATTTCTGAAGTCACTGTATATGCAATAAGGACCCCTTCATGCTACAATATACTCCTTGGACGCCCCTGGATACTTGAGAATGGTGTCGTCCCTTGAACTCTACATTAGTGCATCAAGTTTGTTGGCGACGATCGCCTGATACATCGAGTATTTGCAGACAAAAAGCCCTTCAAAGGCAGAGATGTCGATTTTGCAGATGCTCAAATGTATAAAGATGGAAAAGAAGAACAGGAGGAAAAAACAATTCGCTTTGTCGACAATCTCCAGAATGATAAAGGCAAGGCTCCTCAGCAATCATCGGAGGTAAACAAACCCTTCACCAAACTCGAAGTAAGCGGCCAAGCTCCCTTCGTCGTCTCCTTTAAATCTCCAAAGCCTTTGGTAATCACTACCAAAGTAAAGAAGACAAAACGAAAGACCGGGGGCAAGTTCACTGTCTCCTTTGTGTCTATTATACATGACACAGACTCAGAGTCAGAGTCAAAAGATGACACAGCATCAAGCCAAGCTGATACTCAGCAAGATCAGCTCGCTCTCACTCCATTGGAGACACCTGCAGACATAGAAGACCCTACGTCTGCTTCCTTTGTTATTCCGGCAACTTCGCCAGAAGAAAAAGTGATTTACTTCCACAGATCAGGAGCATCTCCACTGAACTCTCTGCTTGAACCTTTCCAAAACGAAGGTATGCCTCAGTTATCCCTGTATAGTCCAATGGCACAAGCTATCATGAAGAAAATGGGCTACGACGCTCAAAATCCGACTGGTTTGGGAGGTGGCAATGGTATTCTTACACCATTGGAACCCACCCTGACCAAAAGTCAACCAGAAGATTGGAAAATCCACCTTCAAAAAGGCAAGTCTTCATATGGGTTGGGGTATGATCCTACCGCTCCTATGAGACAGTTGACACCATGGCTACAAATTCACATTACCGACCAAGCCTCAACATCTCATGAAGACAACGATATCCCTGGATATCTCTTTGAGGAGTTACTCGTCAAAAATCCAGAAAGCTCCTCCAATTGTTATGATTTCTCTGATAATAAAGAGGAATTGTCCGATGACACAGACGAGCGATTCTCTATCCCAGAAAAACCATCGTCTCCAAAAGAAGTGCCCTACTTCAACCCAATTCTAGCAAATGATAGGGACCATCTCATTGCAAGCCTTGAAAAGGATACTGATCAAGAAGATTCATGGACAGAAACAGAGCCTTAGTCTGAAAATGCCTCTGGCACTCCAGAAGGTCTTGTTGAGTTAGAACAATTTTCAGGGTGTGATCAGTCCATGATTCCCAGCTCGAGTCAGCACTGAAGTGGCCACGAAGTCGAAAAGGCTTCACCCAATTGCTGCCGTCACCCCGAGAAATGCCAAGGCCCACCGGTCTCAAATCAACCGATGGATGATCAGAACCTTGGTAGCCACTGGCTGGCATCAACATGTCCATACGGACAAATGGCTTCTCTGCAAAACCGAAAGGGCCGCCAACAAAAATCCCGGTCTTGATCAAACTGGTTCTCTTCACCTAGCTCGGAGGATCTTCCCTCTTAGGGCATATGGAAGAAAGGCTCAAGATCGAGATGGTCCGATCGAAAGTCGACCGGGTAGAAATAGTTCTCTCCTCACCATCTACTGTGTAAGAGAACTGAAAACATCTCCTTTGGTATGTCAAGTCGTCGGGGACTGCATCACCGAAGAAGAAGGTAGGCTTGGGCAAAATGCTCTGATCGTCCATAACCTAAGGACGGCTACTTACCATGATCTTATAGAATTCCTCATCTTTGAGAGCGACCAATCGATGCCTCATCTCATCACGATTGAGGGAATCACACTCTTCCAAATTCTTCTCGACAAACTGGACCTTCTCCCAAACCTGCTGAACGGCTGCATTGGAAGATCTGGCAGATGACGAGGTGCGTCAGGAATAGGACCTTTACCCTTGTTCGTTCTGGAAGAACTACCTGCAAAAGATGGAAGAGAAAAGATCAATCATCATCAAAATGACAGAATTTTGCTACAAAAAAAATTCTAGCAAAATTTTGACATGGTTCCGGGGCAATTCCGAAGAAAAGGAAAATACTCCGAAAAAGACAGGAAGCCTGAAGATGAACTCAACATCGCTGCGAGCTCATAGTCAGTGCAAAATTCTCAAAGAAGGTTCGAACTCAACATCGCTGCGAGAACGAGCCAATCTCATCAAATTTCCGCAAAATTTGGAAAAAGAGCTCAACATTGCTGCGAGCTTCAGAATCCAAAAGTTGCAAAGTTCCTCAAAATCCAGCAAGACCGAGAAAGAGCTCAACATCGCTGCGAGCTCAAAATCCCAATACTTGCAAAAGATTTTCAGGTATGCATCATCATGCTTCCAAATCCATTTACCAAAAATCATGCATCAAAGAATATCATCATGCATTAGATGCTAGGAAAACCTTCACCAAAGTTTGACCAATTCCAACCCAATTTGGTCAAAACCAATCAAACTTTGTCCAAGACAAGAATCATGTTGGCTTGACCTAGAGACTCTAGCCTTCTATCTTGATGCATCAAAAAAAAAAAAAAAAAAACGCATGAACATATTGAAATTGCAGGATCCTCATTATCATGGTGAGCAAACAAAGAAAAAAGAGAGAGAGAAAAAATCTCAGCCAAAAAAAAAAAAAATTGCTGGCCCACAGGTGTGGCCCACTGCCATGTGGCATGCTGTCCATGCAGCCAAGAAAAAAAAACAGCAAAAAAAAAAAGGGAAAGACGCTGAAAAAAAAAGGGAAATCAGCGTGCAGAAAAAGAAAAAACAGAAAAAAAAGAAAAAAAATGCTGAAACAAAAACAGAAATCAACGTGAAAAAAAAGGAAATAGAAAAAAAAAACGCCGACAGAAAAAAAATCAGAGTAAAAACAGAAAAATCGCTAACAAAAAAAAAAACAAAAAGAAAATCAGCGAGGAAAAAAAAAGAGAAAAAAAAAAGCACAAAAAAAAAAGAAAAAAACGTGCTTGGGGAAAAGGAAAAGAAAAGAAGGAAAAAAAAAAGGGAAAAGAAAAGAAAAGGAAGAAGAAAAACAAAAAAAGAATAAGCTACTTCTACAATGGAGATTCTTGTGGAGGAAGAAAACTTACTTGAAGCCATTGATGGAGAAGAAGAAGAAAATCTTGGAGCAAAACCACTTCTTATCTTGGAGAGCACTCTTGGAGGTTCTTGCAAACAAAGAAAGCAATGGAGCAAAAGATCCAACCCCTCTTGCTTTTATAGAAGAGAGCAAGCCAAAAGAGGAAACAAGGAGAAAGAAAGGAGGTAAGTACTAAAAATAGTTACTTTCCCAAAAAGAAAGATATTTTGAGAAAACCTTTCCACAAAAGGAGGAAACTTGAGAAATTCTCTCCAGGTAAGGATATTTTTAGATATTCTCTACATAAGAAATTCTCTCCAAGTAAGGATATTTTTAGATATTCTCTACACAAAAGAGATATTTTTAGATATTCTCTACAAATATGACACCATGTGAGATCTAGGCCATCTCCAAAACCTAAGGTCCCATGGGTTAGGCCATATGAGCCAGGTTTGACCACCTAGGCACTAAAAGTGGCTTTTAGTCAAAATTTTCCTCTTATCAAGAGCAAAAAAAAAAAAAAAAAAAACAGAGAGAAGAAAAGAGCAAAAAAAAAAAAAGTCCCAAGCCTCTTTTTGAGTTGATGGGACCATTCAAAAAAAAAAAATGTCCCATGCCTCGTTTGAGTTGATGGGACCATTAAAAAAAAAAGAGAAGAAGAAAAAGAAAGCCTCATGAGTTTCCAAAAACCAAACCATCCAGCCTCATGAACCAAATTAAGCCCAAATCTTGAAATTGACATACCAAATTCCAATCCCCTAACTCGCCACATATAGCTTGTTAGGTCACAAGACCAAAACCAAAATCCAATCCAAACCAAAACCAAAACCAAAAAACCAAATCTGACCCCCCAACTTGCCAGATACAGCTTGTTGGGTCACAAGGTCAAAATAAAAAATCAAACCTTGAATCAAACCCTGACCCCCTAACCTACCACATACAGCTTGTTAGGTCACAAGGTCAAAAACCAAAATCCAAAACCCAAAATCCAAATACCCCATGTCATTTTCAAAACTTTGCCTTGAGATGGTGTGTGATCCCTCTCACTACCATAAAATTCCCCCGGAAACTCAGAAGGCTATTCTCAAAAAAAAAAAAAAAATGCTTGAGACTCTTGGTCAAGTTGGAATTTCTCTTCCAAGTTTCTCTCTGAGGCACATCGACTCGAAAAAGCTACGCTTCGTTGTACCTCGAGGGGGCATTTGTTGACACCAAAAAAGTCATTATGTCTCCTCAACATCAAAAAGCCTCGTGAAGTTGCATCCTGCTACAAAACAGGCAAAACTACTTCAAGCATCAGATCTTGTCAGAATCAGACAAAAACTGCAAGATCCTTCAAGACAGCCAAAAGAGGGATACACCTGAGGTTTCGGGCCATTCCGACATCGATTGGCCTAATTTCACTGCTCCGATAGCTAACCAAGCGCTCCTGGCGGCGACATCATCAAAGACACCAAAACTTTGATCAGAGCCTACGGATGACTCCTAAATATCTCCAAAGGCCTCCATGGCAAATTTCAAGTCAAACCGACAATGTTTGACCCTCCATCAATGCTCGAGCAGCAAAATCAAGCCTCCCGGCGGCGGGAACCACTAAAGTCATCACTCATCAAACAAAGTACATGAGTGGCTTCAACATGCTTCCAAAAGGCTGCACATCGAATTTCAGGTCATTCCGACAACGTCTGACCAGGTTTCGATGCTCCGAAAGAAAATCAAGCCTACCAGCGGCGGAGCACCCCGGGACCATGACATCCAAGACGGAGCTAATGGAACGTCTCAAAATGACTCCAATAGGCTCCCCGTCAAATTTCAAGTCAATCGGACATTGTTTGACCACATATCAAAGCTCGGCATTTTCCCCGCAGCAAAATCAAGTCAAGCATCGATGGGACCCTAAACGGCTTCAAAACTCAAATAAAAGCCCATGGTTGGACCTATCCACTGCTCAAGAAGCTTCACCTCAATTTTCAGGTCATTCCGACATCGTTTGACCTAGTTTTGACTCTTGACGGAAAATCGGCTACAAAGTCTTCGGCTTTCCCGAAAAATGGGAAACTTTGTGTTCCGGTTTTGCGCGGGTTCTCGGCAAGTTTTCTCCAAGAAAATCAAGTCAATAATTGAGGAAAAATTTCAAGAAAAATACAAAAGAAAGAAGGAACAAAAAAGACGGAAAAACGGCCGAAAACAAAGCTCAGTTACCAAAAGGGCAAAACCCTAAGGTCGCCGGCGACCTTGGCCCAAGGTTGCCAGCGACCCTTGCCCAAGGTTGCCAGTGACCCTAGGTGCATGGTCGCCGGCGACCCTGCAAATCCGGGTTGCCGGATTTTGCACCAAAACGCCAGTTTTTCGATCCATTTCGCGTTTCGGGTATTCCTGCCTCTGTGATTTTCTGAAAATACAATGTTTGATGCTTGAAAACGACAGATCTTCACCGACATCTTGGATTCACCGACAAAAGCATGAAATCATCATCGATCGCTCCAAGATCGCCAACCGGCTGACCAAGAAAGTATACTTTATCTCCGACCGATCGTGAAATCGACAAGACAGATGTCAACGGCCCACCAACATCAATCAATGTTTGAAATTGCATTGCGATCCGGTATCAAACACCATGTGGATCCACCTGTGATGATCACAAGAAGAATCTCAAAAGGCGCAGCGTGGCCCGTGACTCTTCAATGCCTTGGCGACCACTTAATGTCGTTAATTGACCCGTTTATGACAACTTAATGCGGTCATTAACTCATTATTTTGGACGGCTCAATCAGATTCAAGCATTTGGGAGTTACAAATCCAAGTAAACATGGCATTAAACCCATGAAACTCTCATCATCATGAAGATTAAAAGCAATTAAATGCCCACTACTCTTCATCGGCCAATCACAAGCCATGAAAAAGGAGTTACAAAATCAAAACATAAAAACTTGTAACTCCTCATCAATTCTCTCATCATGGCCATCAATGCCAATAAACACCTCATGGCTACCAAAAGCCTATAAAAGGAGGTGAGTTCCAAAAAAAAGAAAAGAAGATAAAAAGGAATCCCAAGTGCAATCCCAAGCTCTGAAAATCTAGAAAATACAAGAGAGAGACGAATTCCTGCCGCTTTGCTCCCAGAAGCACTACAAGGTGATCTGCATCCCTTGGAGGGCCACCCCCCCAAGGTCCCCTTCTTCTACAACATGGCCTAAACGCGGCTTTTCAGCCCGTTTACTTGGTTTTTCATTGGATATAGGACCTCCTCTTGGTCCTTGTCCTTTAAAAAACTGAGGTTAGGAGCCAAGCTGAAGAATCAAAGCATCAACCGTTCTCATTTGAAGGACGATGGCGAAGTCCGTACATGGCTTGCGACCGTTGATCTCAACATGTCCCCACAATCTCCTGAGAAGTTAGATCCCTTTTCTTCCTTTTCTATTGTAGTTTGTATTTCTTAAAGAGACAAAAAGAAATCACAATTCTTGTCTTTGATATTTGATGAGTTTTGTAAAATCGCCTTTCACGGAAAAATTGCCTTTTACGACAAACAAACAAAAACGCCTCCTACGGCATTCTAAAAAACAAACTTGTCTATTTTCTTAATATTTATGCAATTTGAAAAGTTAGAAAAAAAGGATTGATTTCCTTTCCACTTGTGAAGGTGAATCTCCGGATCATCACCATTCCAAATTCCAAGTAGAAAGTAAATCTGGCATACCCGTACAAAAATGTTGATACCCGCGTTTTCCCTCCTCTGCCGAGACCCAGGTCAGCCCCCGGGGTGCGGAAGGAGAGGACGGAAATTCCGAGGGCCCATCCGCTGTCTTGAAGGATCTTGCAATTTTTGTCTGATTCTGACAAGATCTGATGCTTGAAGTAGTTTTGCCTGTTTTGTAGCAGGATGCCGCTTCACGAGGCTTTTTGATGTTGATGAGACATAGTGACTTTTTTTGGTGTCAACAAATGCCTCCTCGAGGTACAGTGACGAGTAGCTTTTTGGAGTCGATGTGCCTCAAAGAGAAACTTGGAAGAGCAATTCCAACTTGACCAAGAGTCTTAAGCATTTTTATTTTATTTTATTTTATTTTATTTTTTTAGAATAGACTTCTGAGTTTCCGGGGGAATTTTATGGTAGTGAGAGGGATCACACACCATCTCAAGGCAAAGTTTTGAAAATGACATGGGCTATTTGGATTTTGGTTTTTGACATTGTGACCTAACAAGCTGTATGTGGCAGGTTAGGGGGTCAAGGTTTGATTCAGGGTTTGATTTTTTATTTTGACCTTGTGACCCAACAAGCTGTATGTGGCAAGTTGGGGGGTCAGATTTGGTTTTTTGGTTTTGGTTTTGGTTTGGATTGGATTTTGGTTTTGGTCTTGTAACCTAACAAGCTGTATGTGGCGAGTTAGGGGACCGGAATTTGGTATGTCAATTTCAACATTTGGGCTTAATTTGGTTCATGAGGCTGGATGGTTTGGTTTTTGGAAACTCATGAGGCTTTCTTTTTCTTCTTCTCTTTTTTTTTGAATGGTCCCATCAACTCAAACGAGGCATGGGACATTTTTTTTTTTGAGTGGTCCCATCAACTCAAAAAGAGGCATGGGACTTTTTTTTTTGCTCTTTTCTTCTCTCTGTTTTTTTTTTTTTTTTTTTGCTCTTGGTAAGACGAAAATTTTGACTAAAAGCCACTTTTAGTGCCTAGGTGGTCAAACCTGGCTCATATGGGCTAACCCATGGGACCTTAGGCTTTGGAGATGGCCTAGATCTCATATGGTGTCATATTCGTAGAGAATATCTAAAAATATCTCTTTTGTGTAGAGAATATCTAAAAATATCCTTACTTGGAGAGAATTTCTCAAGTTTCCTCCTTTTGTGGAAAGGTTTTCTCAAAATATCTTTCTTTTTGGGAAAGTAACTATTTTTAGTACTTACCTCCTTTCTTTCTCCTTGTTTCCTCTTTTGGCTTGCTCTCTTCTATAAAAGCAAGAGGGGTTCGATCTTTTGCTCCATTGCTTTCTTTGTTTGCAAGAATCTCCAAGAGTGCTATCCAAGATAAGAAGTACTTTTGCTCCAAGCTGTTGACACCAAAAATGTCACTTTGCCTCTTCAACATCAAGAAAGCTGCATGAAGTCGCAACCTGCCATAAATAGGCAATGCAATTTCTCCAAAAATTCAAATCTTGTCAGAATCAAACAAAAACTGCAAGATCCTTCAAGATAGCCAAGAGAAGAGTACACATGAAGTTTCGGGCCATTTCGACAACATTTGGCCTAACTTCACTTCTCCGACAGCTAAACGGGAGCTCCCGGCGGCGACATCATCGGAGACGTCAAAACTTCGATCAAAGCCTACAGATGACTCCAGCATGTCTCAAAAGGGCTCTATGCCAAATTTCAAGTCAAACCGACAACGTTTGACCCTCCATCAATGCTCGAGCAGCAAAATCAAGCCTCCCGGCGGCGGGAACCACCGAAGCCTTCGCTCATCAAACCAAGTGCATGAGTGGCTTCAACATTCTTCCAAAAGGCTGCACGTCGAATTTCAGGTCATTCCGACAACGTTTGACCAGGTTTCGATGCTCCGAGAGAAAATCAAGCCTACCAGCGGCGGAGCAACCCGGGACCATGACATCCAAAACGGAGCCAATGGAACGTCTCAAAATGACTCCAATAGGCTCCCCGTCAAATTTCAGGTCAATCGGACATCGTTTGACCACATATCAAAGCTCGGCATTTTCCCCGCAGCAAAATCAAGTGAAGAATCGACGGGACCCCAAACGGCTTCAAAACTCAAACAAAAGCCTATGGTTGGTCTTATTTATTGCTCAGGAGGCTTCACCTCAAATTTCAGGTCATTCCGACATCGTTTGACCAAGTTTCAGCTTCTGGCGGAAAATCAGCAGCTCTACGCGACAAAGTCTTCGGCTTTCCCGGAAAATTGGAAACTTTGCACTCTAAAAATGCAAGGATTCTCATCAAGTTTTCTACAGGGAAATCAAGCCAATAAATGAGAAGAAATGTCAAGAAAAATACAGAAGAAAACGGCGACGAAAAAGACCTCAAAACGACCGCAAAACGGGCTCCGAATGGGAAAAATCCCCCAGGGTCGCAGACCCCTGGACCATGGCCCATGGTCGCAGGCCCCTGCGACCATGGCCCATGGTCGCCGGTCCATGGTCGCCGGCGACCATGGAGGTCCGGGTCACCGGATTTTCCGCCGGTGACCCGTTTTTCCGTCTTTCTTCGCGTTTCGCGCACTGTGGCCCCTGTGGTTTCCTGAAAATGTGATTTTTAGTGCTTGAAATTGACTCATATCCTCCGACATCCGTCAAAATCACGGGTCAACCTCCAAAAGCATAAAATCATCATTGATCGCTCCAAGATCGCCAACCGGTCGACCAAGAAAGTGCACTTTCTGTCCGACCGATCGTGAAATCGACAAGACAGATGTCACCGGCCCATTCTTAGCTATCAATGTCTGAAGTTACATGTTCATCCGATGTCGATCAGCATGTAGATCCATCGATGATCATCGCCAGAAGAATTCCAGAAGACACGGCACGGCCCGCGACTCTTCGACTGCTCGGCGACCAATTAATGTGGTTAATTGACTAGCTTTATTGCAGTCATTAATTCATTTCTTTGGACGGCCCAATCAGAAGCAAGCATTTGGGAGTTACAAGTCAATTGATTCATGGCATTTAAACCATGAAACTCCTCCCATTATGGAAATTAAGGTAATTAAAAGCCCTTAATCTCCATCGGCCAATCAGATTCAAGGAAAAAGGAGTTACAAAATCAAGAAATAAATCTTGTAACTCCTCCCATTAAAGCCATTAAGGCTCATAAACCCTCCTAAATGGCTACCAAAAGCCTATAAATAGGAGAGCATTCCATTGAAATGAAAATCAGAAAAAGGAGGAGAAAATCAGAGGATCAGAAAAAAAGATCAGAAAGAGATCTGAGAGAAAGAAAAAGAGAGAAAAACTCTGCTGAAGTTCTGCACCGGCCACCACTACAAGGTGACAAAAGTCCCTTGGGGGGCACCCCCCCCCCCCAAGGTCCTTGCCTTCTCCTGCTGCCTCCAATGGCTTAGACGTGGCTTTTCAGCCCGTCTACTTAGCTTTTTATTGGACATAGGACCTTCTCTTGGTCTTTGTCCTCTAAAAATCTGAGGTTATAGCTAAGCCAAGCGAATCAAGAGCATCTTCTGTTCTCATCTGCATGGATGATGGCGAAGCCCATACATGGCTTGCGACCGTCAATCTGAACGAGTCCCCCACAATCTCCTGAAAAGTTAGATCTTCCTTTTCTTGCTTTTCATTGTAATTTGTATTTTTCTAAAGAGACAAAAATCACAACTCTTGTCTTTCATTATTGATAAGAATTGTAAATCGGCTATAAACGCCAAAATCGGCTATAAATGCCAAACAAAATCGCCTTTCACGGCAAATTAAGAAAATGTCTCTTTTCTTAAATATTTGTGTAATGGAAAACTTGAAAGAAGTTGATTTCCTTTTTACTTGCGAAGGTTGATCTCCGGATTACCACTTGCAATTCCAAGTAAAATAGAAAATCTGGCACACCCACACAAAGAAATGTTGATGCACGCTTCAGGGCCCGCCAGGGCGCGAAAGGGCCGGACCCGACTGACTCCCACGTTCCGTCGACCCCGGTAGCCGCCCCAACGGCGCCTCGGAGCGCGTTCCATCAAGCTGGCACACCCGGTGGGGCTCGTTCATTTGAGAACATGGTGCTTGGAAATGAAATATTTGCATACCATATTTTTGCTCTATGCTTATACTTCTTCTCCAGATTCCTTGGCTACTTTCTAGCTGGTGGCCTATGTTGGATTTTGCACCCAAAAAACATGAGATGGGATTTTTTGGAAATTTCTACTTCTTTAAGTTTGTTTCCACCCTTTCTCTTTGCAAAAAAAAAAAAATAAAAATAAATAAAAAAAAAATCAGTTTTCTTAGTTTGAATTCAAAATTGAGAAACTTTGATCCTATCCTATCGTTCTTTGGTGCTTGCAGAAATGTTGAGCCCGTTCGACTAAGGTTTTGGGCCATCGTTTCTCTTCGATGAGTTCATTAGAGATTTCAAAAAAAAAAAAAAAATCAGTTTTCTTAGTTTGGATTCAAAATTGAGAAACCTTGATCCTATCCTATCGTTCTTTGGTGCTTGCAGAAATGTTGAGCCCGTTCGACTAAGGTTTTGGGCCATCGTTTCTCTTCGATGAGTTCATTAGAGATTTCAAAAAAAAAAAATAAAAAAAATAAAAAAAAATCAGTTTTCTTAGTTTGAATTCAAAATTGAGAAACCTTGATCCTATCCTATCGTTCTTTGGTGCCTGCAGAAATGTTGAGCCCGTTCGACTAAGGTTTTGGACCATCGTTTCTCTTCGATGAGTTCATTAGAGATTTCAAAAAAAAAATAAAAAAATAAAAAAATCATCTTTCTTAGTTTGGATTCAAAATTGAGAAACTTTGATCCTATCCTATCGTTCTTTGGTGCTTGCAGAAATGTTGAGCCCGTTCGACTAAGGTTTTGGGCCATCGTTTCTCTTCGATGAGTCTATTTGGGATTTTTATAAAAAAAAAGGGACATAGACCACTAAGGTTAAACCAATTGCGTTCTTTGATCACGATTGATTCAAGAAAAGCCTTGTCCAGAGTGTGGAGACAGCTTGACTGTTCTAGGCAAGGGTCCTCCAAACGGGTTCATTAAGTAATCCTACCCTTACCTGGGGGCAATTCTATCAATTGAGGTTTCATAAGACCGGGTTAGGAGGCCTATGTGTACTCTCTCGTCTTTAAATCTTAAAAAATTAAAAAAAATAAAAAAAATAAAAAAAGATTTTCAAAAAAAAAAATCTTTAAAAAAAAAAAAACAAAAAATTTTCAAAAAAAGTAAAAAAATATATATATTTAAAAAAATAATAATAATAATAAAAAATAAAAAAAAATCATTTCAAAAAAAAATCTCCAAAAACTCGTCACTTTTGATTTCAGATCTGAGAAATTTTGGTTTCTTCTTTTCTGAGCACTGGCGCTCGCGGAAATCGCCGAGACCGTGTTCAGATCAGAATACCATTTGCTCTCCTTGATGGAACCAATCTTGACATTTCAAAAAAAAAAACTCGTCACTTTTGGATTCAGATTCGAGAAATTGTGGTCTCTTCCCTTCTGAGTACTGGCGCTCGCGGAAATCGTTGAGCCCGTATTTGAATCGGAATGCCACCTGCTCTCTTTGACGAATTCATTTCTGACCTTTCAAAACAAAGAATCCCATCTCATGGATGCCATCTCCAACATTTGTGCATAGCAGTACTGGTACGCCCTTTCAGGGTCTACTGTATCTGTGACCGGCACATTTGTAACTCCTACCTTATATTCTTCTTATCTCGAGCAAGCTCCGCTTCTCGATAAGTCGAATTTAGGTATACAATTGCTTCTAGCAGTCATTGGAACGCTCATTTCGAGCCTACCATGCTTGCTACCAGAACAATTGTACCCTCTATGGCTTTTTGCCTTCTTTCATATTGCTTGGGACATGTCCCTTGAGCGATTTGAAAAGACAACCATAGAAATTCCCATTTATGATCATTATTCTTGTGATTACTAATGGATGTGGTCGTGTTTCAGAACCTTTTCGAAACTAACAATGGCAGCCTTAACCATTATCTTCGATGAGAACAAGCACCAACTCATGCTTCAACAGAAGCAAAGCACGCGCACTCATAAGCGCCCTGTCAGTTGCCGAAGCGTCAACTCCCTCGGCAACTCTCTGAACTCCGGGTCGACCTCGACTCCCCGGACCATCGTCTTCGGGACACTGGGACCATTCCCACTTCCCGAAGAACAAGCTGCGCCTGCTAAAAAGCAGAAGATCGCCTCTCAACGTGTCACTCCCGTGACACCAAAGGCGAGCGCCCAAAAGCCCGAAGCCCGCGGCACCCCCGCGAAGCCTCGACCAACAACCAACCAGGTCTACCCTAAGACTTGGTCTCCAAGACCTTCCCCAAAACAAAGAAGGTCTCAAACTTCCACCAAGCCAGCATACCTGGCCCCACTCAAGGAGAACCAGTTCTACCCTCTTGCCTACATGAAAGAGGAGAGACCCATCTCCAACCTGACTCCTAAGTCGACCCAGCATGAACCGGCTTGCTCCCACAAGCCCAAAATCAGATCATGCATCACTAGGCCTCTACAAGCACCTGCCAGGGCCTACACCCCTTCAGTTCGACCCTTTATCTCTACAGGGGCCGAACTCAAAAGGTTTAAAGCTTCGCTGCAACAGGCAAAGGACCGGGTCCGCATCCTGTCCTTGCCTAACCACAAAGAAGACAAGCTCGGCTGCTGCGCCCGAGGGAGCACATCCTTCATCGTCAGAGCCCAGCCAGAGCTGACTGAAGCTCAAATCGCTCGTCGAGCAAGCCGCCGTGCTTCATATCGACAAAAGAGACTAGAGAAGCAACGGACCCAGCCTCCTACACTTCAAGTCTCCCGCAAATGGGTCGAAAAAGAAAGACCCAACCAAGTTGCTGCCGTCCATATGGTTGGAAAAACCAGAAGACGCCAAAGGTCAGCATCAAAAATCCATGTCCGACGTCCGGTGACCCGTAGCATCACCAGGACACAAAGACATCCCGAAGAATCTCCTGCCCCTTCCAGCCAAGGACGGGAGAGTAATCCTTCATCAAGCTCTTCATCAAAAAGAATGAGCCCCAGCTCGGTCACCAGGACGATTTCTTCGTTCGAATCCCGAGGGATGAACGTCTTGGCTACAAGTTCTGAGCCGCCACCTCAGAATCCACCTCGAGATGATGCGCTCACACGCATCAAGCAGTTGGAACAAGGCCAGCAGAGGATTGAAACTCTGATGGAAAACCTTCTCCTTGTCGTCCAAAATCAGGTGAGCAATGAGCCTCCTCCAAATATAGCAATAACGAGGGAAATGGAGAAGAAAATGAGTCACGCGCCCTCACCAAAAAGGACGTAGACAGTATCCTCGCCAAAGCTAAAGAAGAGGATATACTCAAAGAGCATGGGATCAAGCCACCATATCCTTTATGGATGGACTCGGTCCCGTTCCCCACAAAATTCAAGCATCCTACTCTCCAAACATATACGGGGAAAGGATCAGCCAGACAGCACGTCATCCACTTCAAGATCTTGACGGGAGCTATCGCGGATCAAGATGCACTCAAGATTCGCCTCTTTGCAAGTACCCTAAAAGGTACGGCCTTTGATTGGTACTCCACTCTGCCGGAGAACTCCATTCAGAACTGGGCTATGCTGGAGACACGCTTCCTGACCCACTTCCAAGGTGAGGATCATCCTGTTACTATGGCTCAGCTCTGCAGCCTAAAACAGGGAGAGAATGAGTCAACTTATGACTTCATTCACAAGTGGAAAGCAATGGCGTACAAATGCTCAGATGTACTGCCACAAGCGTCGCTAGTCGACATCTGCCGAAACAACATGAGAGCTAAAATCCGCTCCATGATCATCGGCAATAAATCAAAGAACCTGGGGGAACTCCTGGAAGCTTCCATGGAAGCTGAAACGGTGATCAAAGACCTCAACAGTCAGAAATCATCAAAAAAAGAGCCGACTGCTGTTGCAACCTCTAAACCAAAGAAGAAGGAGGTTCTCAATGTGCAGACTAAGTCAGCTCCTCAGCAGCCAAAGAAAGCTGAAAATAGAGCTGCAGGTAAGAGACCTGAACTCTCTGATGCCTTCAAAGAGCGAGTAGAAAAGAAATATCCGTTCGATGAAGACGTCGAAGAAATCTTTGAGGCTCTCCTAGCAAATGGCAAACTCATTTTGCCAGAGCCCAAAAGACCTGGAGACGTTGGCAAAACCAATGATCCTCGGTACTGTCCATACCACCAGATGGTCTCGCATCCTCTCAATCAATGCTTTGTTGTGAGAGAGAAGATAAACGAGATGTGGAAAAACGGAGTTATCACCTTTGACAAAAACTATGGGACTGGCTCCGTCAACATGGTGTCATGTGGACAAACACCAAAATCACCGAAGAAGAAGATCACTACTTCCTTCAAGGTGATAAAAAGAATTCAAACGTCCGAAGTGTTGGTTCCTTGCCCGACACCAGACGGACAACCCATATGGGTACATCCCGATCTCCTGGAAGATGAAAATTGGGAGATCGTCAAAACAAAGCCGACCGCTCAGCAGCGAAGGCAAGCCAAGAAACATCTCCTCAAGCTCAAACGGCAAGAGAAGACCCAGCCAAAACAAGAAGTCCATGAAAAGGCAGAGGCCTCCTCTACCACTTCACTCGGGGCAACAGAAACGTCCCTTCCAGAGACTTCAAAGACGGTAAGAAACTTCACTCTCAGTGATTTCATGCCACCTCAATTCAAAAAAGAAGCCATGCAGGGGGCATTATACTCTTGCAACTCGGTAGTTGTATTCTCCATTGATGGATACGAGTCTAGCGACACCGACGATGGATTCGAGCCCAACTACACCGATGAGTGGGAGGAATCTCTTGAAACAGGAGAATATCTCTCCGATGAAGAATGGGTTCCTGAAACTCACCTTATGCCAGTAATCTGGTATAACCCCTTGCAACCACAAGGATCCTGGTCTGATGATGAAGAAGACCAAGAGGCTGCACAAGAAGATGCTGTTAACCCAGCACCTGTCATTGCTCCAGTGGAAATCAACTATGTTGAGCCACACGGAGAAGACGAAGAAGAGGATCTGGCTCCCATACCTGATCTTGAAGAATATGCAAGAATCTTGCAGCGTCTCGCTCTAGAACAAGAGCAAGACCGCGTCAACGAGATTCCTCACAATCCAGGGCCGGAAGTCCCTGAAGCCCATCAGGTACCTCCTCCCTCAACTCCTGAAAATGGAGAACATTGCTGGATTGACGATCCTCTTACATCCGAGGATGAGTCTGACTCCGAGCAGGCAACATCTTCTATCAGAGCTTCCTGTAATGTAATATATCAGGATTATAGCTCTTCTGAAGCGTCGTCTGATGAGATTACCTACACTCCGACGACGCCTAGCAATGTATCCTCTGGAGCTACCTCGTCTCACGTGACTTTCACAGAGATGACACCCTCTCAGGTTTCTTCTCCTGAGACTGTGACTTCAGGATACACATTCTTCCCGACTCATCATCATGAAGAAAACCCAACTTGGGGTGATGGATGGGTCAACGAAGAAGAAAAGCTGCTGGATGCTGTTCAGGACTTGCTCCCGGAAAATGCTCCGTGCAACACAATCACTGAGGATGGCAACTCTGCTGCAGATACATCCCCAGTAGATGAAAAACGACAGCCTCTTGATCCTGAAGACAATCTTCCAAACAAAGATCCTTCTCAAGAAGCTCTCAAAGTTGGTAGAGGCACCCGTTCGGGCCGGGACTACCACAAAAATTACAACCAATCTTCCTTTACTTATGTAAATCCTTCGGGAAAAGATGTTGTAAGCGCCCCTAGTGGCAACAATGATGAACATGCAGGCCCTAAGGAGGCTTTCAAGTATGACTTGGTTGAGCACTTCAAACACATACCTGCACGTCTTCACATCCTGGATTTATTACGAATGTCTCCACGCACTCGTGATAATCTCATCTCAGAATTACAAAAACTGAATGAGGATGTCGACAAACATGCCCCGCAAGTCCTCCAAATTGAAATGGACTACCGGGTCAAAAACTCTGAAACTTCCTCAAAGGGAGAAAAGAAAACTGAGGGATCATGCATCCAATGCCTCTCGGTTCAAAAGGCAGCCAGTGCAACCATCGCCTTCACTAAGGAAGACCTCCTACTTGGCGAAGCAAGGCACAACCGACCCCTGTACTTCACAGGGTACATCAAAGAAATGCCGATACATAGAGTTCAGATCGACCCAGGTTCTGCACTCAACCTCATCTCCACTTCGGCTCTTGAAGAGTTGGGCATCCCACCCAGCAAGCTAAGCCACACATCTGTATCTATCTTTGGATACGATGGGAGCACTCAAAGGCCTATCGGCAAAATCAGGTTCAAATTGCAAATCGGTGATCTTATCTCTGAGGTCACTGTGTATGCAATAAAAACCCCCTCATGCTACAACATCCTTCTCGGACGTCCTTGGATACACGAGAATGGTGTTGTTCCTTCAACTCTACATCAATGCATCAAGTTTGTCGGCGACGACGGCATGGTACATCGAGTCTTTGCGGACAGGAAACCCTTCAAAGGTAAAGAAGTCCACTTCGCAGACTCCCAAATGTATGAAGGAGAAAAAGAAGAAGAGGAAATAGCACCCCCTGCTGAAAATCTCCAGAAAGATAAAGGCAAGGCTCCTCAAAAATCACCGGAAGAAAACAAACCCTCCGGCAAATTAGAAGAGAGTAGTCAATCTCCCTTCGTTATCTCCCTCAAGAATTCAAAACCTTTGGTCATCATGACTAAAGTGAAGAAGGCGAAACAAAAGCCTGGGGGCAAATTTGTTGTTTCTCTCGTGTCTATCATGCAAGACACAGACTCGGACTCAGTGCCAGAAGACGATGCATCGTCAAGACAAGCTGACACTCAGCAAGTTCAGCCTGCTCTCACTCCGATGGAGACACCTGCTGATGTAGAAGATCCTACGTCAGCTACCTTTGTTGTTCCGGCAACATCACCAAAGCAAAGGCCGATCTTCTTCCATAGATCGGACGCTTCTTCATCAAACTCCATGCTGGAACCTTTTCAAAATGAAGGTATGCCTCAGCTATCTCTATATAGTCCTGTGGCACAAGCAATTATGAAGAAAATGGGCTATGACGCTCAAAACCCAGTCGGTTTGGGAGAAAGACGCGGTATTCTCACGCCATTGGAGCCCGCCTTGACCAAAAGCCAGCTGGAAGATTGGAGACTCTACGGTCATGTAGAAAAGTCTTCATATTGGTTAGGGTATGATCCCGACACTCCTCTGAGACAGTTGACACAAAGGCTTAAAAGTCGTTTTACCGACCAAGCCTCAACATCTAAAGTCCACGAAGACATCGATCTCCCTGGAAATCTCTTTAAAGAGTTACCTGACAAAGATCCAGGAAGCTCATCCAATTGGTATGATTTCTCTGATGATAAAGAGGAATCGTCCGATAATACAGACTTGTGGCATCCTGACCCAGAAGAACCCTCGTCTCCAAAAGAAATACCAGACTCAACAGGCGATTGGGACTAGCTCATAGCAAGCCTTGAGGAGATCACCAATCAAGAAAATCCATGGAAAGGAACAGAGCCTTGGTCTGGTAATGCAGTTGAAACTCCAGAAGGTTTCGTTGAGTTGGAAGCCTCCGAAAATATTGTGGAGGAACCACCTTCGAACCTTCCGACAGAAGATCCTGTTCAAAAGATAAACTTGGGAACACCTGATAACCCACGTCCTGTATTCATAAGCAAGAATATAAAGGATGATGAGTTACCCGAGTATATCGCTTTTCTTCGTGAGTTCGTTGATTGCTTTGCATGGTCCTATGCTGAAATGCCTGGTTTAGACCCCAAAGTAGCAGTCCACAAACTCAATCTTCAAGAAGAAATCAAGCCTGTCAAACAAGGCCAAAGAAGATTCCGTCCAGATGTGATGGATAAAATTGAACAAGAAGTTCAAAAGCTCAAAAGCGTCGGCTTCATCCGTGAGGAACAACATCCAGAATGGTTGGCCAACATTGTCCCCGTGACAAAGAAAAATGGGCAGATCAGAGTCTGTATTGACTATAGAGACCTGAATGGCGCTTGCCCTAAAGATGAATTCCCGCTCCCCATACCGGAGGTGATGATTGACAATACCTGCGGATTCGAGCGAATGACATTCATGGATGGCTTCTCTGGTTACAATCAGATAAAGATGCATCCCGAGGATGAAAAAAACACTTCATTTCGGACTCCATTTGGCGTGTATTGCTACACTGTCATGCCATTTGGTCTGAAAAATGCTGGTGCCACATATCAGAGGGCTATGATGAAAATATTCCAAGATATGCAGCACAAGACGGTCGAATGTTACGTTGATGACCTCGCCGTCAAAAGCAGAAGAAAAGAAGACCATCTCAAAGATCTTCAGGAAGTCTTCCTCCGACTCCGCAAACACAAACTGCGGATGAATCCTCTAAAATGCTTCTTCGGCGTCTCGTCGGGTAAGTTTCTCGGATTCCTTGTTCGGAAAGCTGGAATAGAACTTGACCCCATAAAAGTCAAGGCTATTCTAGAAATGCCCTCTCCAAGAACCTTGAGAGAACTAAAAGGGCTCCAAGGGAGATTGGCCTACATCAGACGGTTCATCTCCAATCTTTCGGGGAAATGCCGTCCATTCTCTCGATTGATGAAAAAAGGTGTAGACTTTGTCTGGGATGCCGACTGCGAAGCCGCATTTCAAGATATCAAGTCATACCTGACCAAACCTCCAGTGTTAGCTGCCCCTGCCACTGGAAAACCATTCATCTTGTACACAAGAGCTCTTGATCATTCTGTAGGCGCTCTGCTGGCACAAGAGAATGGTGAGGGAAAAGAAGCTGCTCTATACTACCTCAGCCGCATGCTAGTAGGTGCAGAGCATCGCTACTCTCCAGTCGAAAAAGAATGCCTTGCAGTGATGTTCGCCGTACAAAAGCTACGTCACTACTTGCTTTCCAACACAGTCTACCTGGTCTCGAGGATCAACCTCTTGAAGGTCCTTGTCACGAAGGCCGGTTCTCTCAATGCCCGACTGGCAAAATGGTCCATCCTCTTGTCACAATTTGATATTAGGTATGTGCCACAAAAAGCAATCAAAGGCCAAGCTCTAGCAGACTTCCTCGCAGAGCATCCATTGCCTAAAGATTCACCACTCAGAGATGATCTCCCAGACGAACCTGTCTACAACGTGGAGACTTCCTCACCAAATGCCTCCTGGGACATGTACTTTGACGGTGCAACCAGGACAAATGAAAACAGAAAGCTGATCTCGGGAGTTGGCATCCTCTTTGTTAGCCCTGACAAATGCATGATTCCACACGCTTTCTCGCTACTGGAACCATGCACAAACAATGCAGCTGAATACCAAGCTCTGATCCTAGGATTGGAACTCGCCATCGAATCCGGTATCACTATGCTGGAAGTCTTTGGAGACTCTCAACTGATCGTCAACCAGATGAATCAGAAATATGAAGTCAGGAAGCCCGATCTGCTGCCTTATTACAACAAGGCACAATCGCTTCTGCAAAAGTTTGACATCTGCAACATCACCCACATTCGTAGAGGTGAAAACATCCGTGCAGATGCCCTGGCCGGACTTTCCGCATCAATGGCGATCCAGGAAGGGGAAAACATGCAAATTACAGTGTGCGAGAGAAGGATCCTCCCTCCTCTTAACACACACCAAGCAGTTGCCGAATGCCACCGAGTGGTTGGAAGTCGGATCTCTATCCTTCAACCTTCAATCGTCGACTGGAGGGATCCGTTCATTGATTACACTATGTTCGGAATCCTACCTGAAGATCCAAAAGAACGGGTAAGCATTCAAAGGCGAGCCCCAAACTTTCATTTGGATATTCCTTCAAAAATCCTCTACAGGAAATCCTTCAACGGAGTACTTCTACGCTGCTTGTCACAACAAGAGGCCGAAGAAACACTTAAAGAAGTTCATGCTGGTCTTTGTGGAGCCCATCAGGCAGGTCCTAAGCTCTATGATCAGATAAAAAGGTTAGGTTACTATTGGCCTACCATGGTTGCTGATGCAATGCAATTTGCCAAACGCTGCCAGCTATGCCAAGTTCACGGAGATTACATTCACATGCCTCCGGAATGGCTGCATCCTACAGCAATCTCATGGCCTTTTGAAGCATGGGGCATGGACATCATAGGTCCTATCTCTCCCCCTTCAAGCAAAGGTCATCGCTTCATCTTCGCCGCTACGGATTATTTATCCAAGTGGTCAGAAGCATTTGCGTTCAACGAAATGAAGACCTCATCAGTTCTTCAGTTCCTGCGCACCAACATCATTTGTCGTTTCGGCATACCCAAGAGATTCGTCCATGATAACGGACCACAATTCCGGGATCATCGATTCTACAGGTTTTGCGACAAATACAAAATCCAAAGCTGTCCTTCGACTCCATACAATCCGGCAGCAAACGGATTAGCAGAAGCCTTCAACAAGACAATCTGCAAAATCCTCAAGAAAATGGTCTCTAGTCACAAAAGAGACTGGAGCGATAAACTGTCTGAAGCTTTGTGGGCCTATCGAACCACCGTTCGAGGACCAACCCATAGCACACCATTCTCCTTGGTCTATGGATGCGAAGCTGTCGTGCCCCTAGAGGTACAAATTCCTTCTCTGAGGGTATCTCTACAAAATGACATGACTCAAGAAAGCAATGTCAAATTGAGACTCCATGAGCTGGACAATCTCGACGAGAGACGGCTCGAAGCTCGACAAAGCATTGAACTTTACCAAGCATGCATGGCAGGATCTTTTGACAAAAGGGTCCGGCAACGCGCCTACAAAAAGGGTGACTTGGTTCTTGCGGTAAAAAGACCAATGGTCTTCGCACACAAATCCAAAGGCAAATTTGAACCAAAATGGGAGGGACCCTACGTCATCGACAAAGTCTTCTCCAACGGCGCATATGCCCTCCTAAACATGGAAGGCGACAGATGTATGCTGCCTATCAACGGCAAGTTCTTGAAGCGGTACTACCCTTGAAGACTTACCCAACTGGGTAAGAGCAATGCCTGTATGGCCAAAACCTGTTCTCAGGTACTCGCTCGTCAAACCCACTCTCTTTAGAATTTTCATATCAAATGTCAAAATTTCTAGAGATTCAAAAACAATGCTTACTTTCATTGTTTCATTGTTCAAAAAAAAAAAAAAAAAATCCAAGTTTAGGAGCCTCTCCCTGACTTGACCAAAACTTTCGATCCTTGAACCAAAATTCATGGTTTGAAACAAAAATCCGGATTCAGAGATTTCCACCCTAGTCCACCTTACCTTTTACCGCCAAATGGTTCTAGGTCAAAATTTACGACCCTCGTGTCTTTAAACAAAAAAAAAATGGTTTTTCAAAAATCGTGGGGAAACGACATCAAAGTCAGTACCCGCAAAACAAAAAATTTTGAAAAAAAGCAAGGATGCGACATTCCATCGATAGTTGCATCCAAAATCGCAGGGAAGCGACATTTCGTCGATACTTGCAAAATCCAAAACCGTGGAGAAGCAACAAACCAGTTGATATCCACAACCCAATTTCAAAAATCGTGGAAAAGCAACAAACCAGTTGATATCCACAACCCAAATTTCAAAGGTTCGAGAAAACCTAAAATCGTGGAGAAGCAACAAACCAGTTGATATCCACAACCCAATTTCAAAAATCGTGGAGATGCAACATACCAGTTGCTATCCACAACCCAAAATTACAAATGGTTCGAGAAAACCTCAAATTTCAAAAATCGCGGAGAAACGACATCAAGTCAGTACCCGCAAAACCAAAAGTCTTGGGAAAAGCAGGGAAGCGACGCTTAGTCGATATTTGCACCCCAATTCGCGAGGAAGCGACATTCCATCGATACTTGCAAAACCTAACCCGCGAGGAAGTGACATTCCATCAATACTCGCAAAACCGAATGAGCAAGGAAGCGACATTCCATCGATACTTGCAAGACCATTCAGCGGGGAGGCGACATTTAGTCGATACCTGCATTTTGAAAACCAAAACTCGGCTATAAATGCCAAAATCCGGCTATAAATGCCAAAACAAAAATTTCCGGCTATAAACGCCAAAACCGGCTTTCACGCCGACAAACCAAAACTTGGCTTTCAAAAAATGGCTATCAATGCCACAAAACCGGCTATAAATGCCACAAATTGGCTATCAATGCCACCAAACTGGCTGTAAATGCCACAAAATTTCGGCTTCCATGCCAACCCAAATTTTGGCTTTTACGCCATAAAATTTCGGCTTCCATGCCATCTCAAAATCGGCTTTCACGCCACAACCAAAATCAGGCTCCCATGCCAAAACAATTATTTGACAAAAGATTTTCACAAAATGACAAAGCTTTTGATCAAATCCCATTTAGCAATTGCTTTCATCACAAAAAGATTTGAGTGAGCGTAGGGAACAAAAAAAAAAGGTACCAAAAAAATACATGTGGTACCAAAGCAAAAAAAAAAAATAGAAAGTGTTCACAAGCACTACAAAAAAAAAGTACCAAAAAAAAATACATGTGGTACCAAAAAAAAAAAAGAAAGTGTCCACAAGCACTACAAAAAAAGAGTACCAAAAAATACATGTGGTACCAAAAAAAAAAGAAGAATGGTTTCTGCTATAAAAAATCAGGAGCTCAGCCAAAAATGGTCTCCAGCCAAAGCTTCAGCTCCTCAAGCAAACTTTTGGCCTCAGCCGTCAGAGTTTCCAAGGCACGCTTCTTCAGGAACTTGCCATGAGATGCTGGCGAATGCCGTAACCCTTCTTTTACACCGGGAAGCTCTTCCCCAGCAGTTTGCCATCGTTCGTTTTCTAGAGTCCTCCTCTCGAGAACTTGACCGGCATCTGCAACCCTGCGGATCATAGTACTCTCCCTGTCACGAGCCTCTGTTATAGCAGCCCACTTCGCATCGACTTGTGCCTTCAAATGCTCAAGACGTTTCCTGGCCTCCTCAACTTCCCTATCAAGGACGTTAAGGTCATGCCTCAATCCGATGATGGCTAGCTCTTCCTTGTTCTTCTCCCGAACTAGCTGCTTCTTGCTTTGGGTAGCCTCATTCAGGTCAGACTTAGCCTTATCAGCAGGGTCCAAGAACATCTCCTTGAAGAATTGGTCGTCAGGGAAACCCATGGTCTCAAACCACTTGTCACCCAGTGTAATGATCCTATCAACGATCGCCCTGGCACCTGTGACATCCAGACCAACCTCTTCGGTGTCGATCAGAATCTCCTGTACATGTGGGATCATGCCAAATCCTGCCTCCAAGTGTCCAGAAAGGAGAGTCTTGACCCAAGAACTCAAAACCCGAGCCAGCACCTTCTTCGCAAATTGAAGAGATGAACTGGATGAAGATTCACCCTTCTCCGCTGATCGGCTGCTCATGTCATGTCCCATTGGAAGAGTAACAAAAGAACTCTTTTCACTTGGAGCCACTGGAGAGGGAATCTCAACACGAGGCATCTCCTCAATCATGTCTGAACTGGTCTCTACCTCCGGATCGACCTCTGGCATCCCTTGCTCTGGTTCTGAAGAAAGCGATGGACTCTCTTCTGTCACTTCAAAACCTGCAAATGAAACACAAAAAGGTATGATATGATCCTGTTCAAAAAAAAAAAACCATCAGGGTCATCACTACAAAGTACCTTCTTCGACGACTGGCGGAACACTCTCTTCCTCCATGAACTCATCAGAAGCATCATCGACATTTGCGTCCATTGATGGTTCAAAGTCATCGGAATCCTGTGGCAAGTCAGCTGACAAGAAAAAAATGTTAGCAAATCAAGTCGCAGGCAAAAAAAGAGAAAGCGAAAGAAGTTATACCAATTGGAGATTCCGGAGTCATTCCAGAGTCCCTCGGTTCTTCTTCAGATGCCATAACCGGCTCCATCACCGCCTCATCGGTCGGAACCTCAGGCATCGGCAAGTCTTCATCCTCTGCTAAAAAAAAAGAGCAGCAGCAGGGTGAGAAAACAAATCAGAACATGGAAAGCCCCATGAAAGAAGTAGAAAAAGAAAAAGGAAGAATCATACCTTCACCAATGGTCCCTTCCCCATGACTCCTCTTCTCTGGAGGCTCGTCGACAGCCTCTGGCACCTCCTCGTTGATGGTAAGAGGGATTTCCATGTCAGGAGAGTCCTCATGTGGCCCCTCGCTGCGATGATGACTCCTCCTCTTCTTACCTCTACGGGTTCGCTTCCTAGAAGAACCCGCCTCACTATCAGAGTTAGGTTTCTCACTTGACTCCTCACTGGATGGTCTGCTTTCGCCAGTAGACTCCACGGAAGCTCGTTTCTGTGCCGCTTGCATCCAAGCGTCGAGCTCAGCTTCCTCCTATTCTAGCTGCTCCAAAGCCTCATCAGGTACTTCCCGAACAGCTTCAGAACCAATGACGCCCTGGTCACCGAGAAAGCCTATCTTGTGCTTCTCTCCAGAAAGGAAGGCCCAAACTTCCTCTCGCCGGACGCCATCCGACTTCCCAATACCTTTTCCAGAAGACAGTTTTACATCAAGCTCCTTCTTGGAAAGCCCCCGATATGCCAAAAAGCTCTCCGCGAACCACTTCGTGAAGCCGGCAGTTCGGAAAGTCGACAGCTCAGGATAAGAAATCGTGGCAGTAGTGTCTTCAGCACTATAGAAAGCCCATGCATTTCTGCCATCCTGCAAACCCCCAAAACGCTTCACCATACTCGAAGGCGCCCCAACAACGCCTTGAGAGAAGCCCAACTGAAGCGCAAAGCGAGAAGGTACATACGGCTGGATGTCGACGAAAAGATGTCTGCGGTACACCATCGTGCCGACCCGTATGCTGAAAAGCCACTCCTTCTCTGCATTGGTCAAAGAGTAATGCCTTCCCGACCCTGCTCTGGTAGAGTCTCGGGAGGCACCAAAATCAAAAGCCTTCTTCCGCAACTCCGGAGAAAGCTTAACTGAAGACTGCCCCATCTCGACGTCCCTGAACCGTCGGATCCTCATGCGGGCAAACAAAAGTGATTCAGATATGGCTTTTCCCTTAGCCAATCGAATCATCAGAGGATCATCATCCTGTGCAGCACCCAGCTGGTGGAAGCCAGGACAGTGGTATACAAACCACGAATAAAAGATATGGGCTGAAAATACCCTATTCATAGGGAGCCCAAGCCGAACCAAGAAAGCAGCAGCCTGCAGTTCGGTACACAGGTAGGAGTAAAGAGCGGGCACCAAAGCAAGCCGCTCTCCAAACGCCATCTGACAAGCCGGAAAAATACAATGCGGCCTGATGTGCGTCCCATCTCCACCAGCAAAAATAGCCTCACCTAGCCAAAAAGTGAGGTAAACAGCAAGATCTCTCCGCAATGCAATGTCAGAACAAATGGCATCTGTGCTCGCGAAGAAACCCTTCAACTCTTCCTGCATGGCCAAAGTCTTCTTCCTGTCTTCCCGGGTCATGCTATCAGGAGACTCTTTGCTGTCAAAGAAGTTGAAGAATGAAGAGCCATAACTCTTCCAACTGCTGGATCTAACTTTCGAGCCCTCCTTCAAAAAATCATAGAAGGCGACGAGCTGAAAGTATAGGAGCCTGAACTCCTCTGACTGCTCCTCAAAGACGCTGTCAATCGGCATGAACTCCTCGTAGAGTTTGCCAAGGATCGGCAATCCAGTAATAGCACTCAACTCCTTCAGAGAAAAACCAATCTCACCGTTCGTGACAACGAAGGTATTGGTCTGAGGGAGGAAAGACTCCAACATAGCCATGAAGGCATCATCGGAAAAAGTCACGGTCTCCCTAAAAGCGCGGACCGCGTCAAAAATCCCGGCTTCCTTCAAAACGGCGCCCCCAATCAGCAAGGTGTGGTCAGTCCATGACTTCCAATCGGAGTCAACATTGAAACGGCCACGAAGTCGAAAAGGCTTCACCCAAGTACTGCCGTCACCGCTGAAAACGCCAAGGCCCACCGGTCTCAAATCGACTGACGGATAATCAGAGCCCTGGTAGGCGCTGGCTGGCATCAACATGTCCATACGGACAGGTGGCTTCTCCGCATATCCGGAGGGTCCACCAACAAAAACCCCGGTCTTGATCACACTGGTCCTCTTCACCCAGCTCGGAGGATCTTCCCTCTTAGAGCACGTGGGAGCAAGGCTCATGATCGAGATGGTACGATCAAAAGACGACCGGGTAGAAACAGTCTTCTCTTCACCATTTGCTGTGTAAGAGAACTGAAAACATCTCCTTTGGTATGTCAAGTCGTCAAGGACTGCATCTCCAAAGAAGAAGGTAGGCTTGGGTAAAACCCTCAGATCGTCCATAACCCAAGGACGGTTGCTTACCATGATCTTATAGAACTCCTCATCCTTGAGAGCGATCAATCGCTGTCTCATCTCATCGCGATTGAGGGAATCGTACTCTTCCAAGTTCTTCTCAACAAACTGGACCTTCTCCCAGGCCTGCTGAACGGCCACATTGGAAGATCTAGCAGATCGACGAGGTACGCTTGTAGCAGGCTCTTTACCCTTGTTCGCTCTGGAGGAACCACCTGCAAAGGTTGGAAAAGAAAAAGATCGTCATCAAAATGACAGGATTTCGCTAAAAAAAAAAAAAAAAAAGCGGTCACTTTGTCCCACCAAAAATCTGGCGAAATTTTGGCATGACTCCGGGGCAATTCCAAAGAAAAAGGAAATACCCCGACGGAAATAGAAAGTTTGAAGATGGGCTCAACATTGCTGCGGGCTCCGAAACTCCAAACTTTCGAAACCTCAAAATCTCCGCAAAATCAAGAAGGGCTCAACATCGCTGCGAGCTCCAAATTCCCAAATTTGCAAAGATTTTCAGGTATGCTATCACATCATGCTACTCAATTCAATTTACAAAAAGTACATGCATGAACATCTAGATTTGCATAAAAACGCATTATCATGATGAGCAAAAAAAAAAAAAGAAACTTTCTCAAAAAAAAGGAGGGAAAAAGAAAAGAAAAAAAAAAAAAGAAACTTTCTCAAAAAAAAAAAAAAAAAAAAAAAAATCAGGCCACGTGGCCGTACGGACCAGATCCGTACGGATCTGTCCGTACGGCCCACAAAAAAAAAAAAAAAAAAAGAAAAAAAAAAAAAAAAACGTGAAAAAAAAAAGAAATCACGTGGAAAAGAAAAGAAAAAAAAAAAGAAGAAGAATAGAAAGAAAAGAAAGAAAGAAAAAAAAAGAAGAGAAACTTTCTTTTTTACCATCCTATTCTCTACATGGAGTTTTCTTGAAAGAAAAAGAGAGAAAACTTACTTGAAGCCATTGATGGAGAAGAAGAAGGAAAAAGCTTGAAGATCCTTGAAGAAGAAAAACTCTTGGCCTTGGAGCTCTCTTGAGATTGTTGCAAAAGAAAGCAATAAGGGCAAGAGATCCTACCTTCCTTTGCTTTTATAGGAGAGAGCAAATCAAAGAAGGAAACAAAGAAGAAAGGTAAGTGTTACTAATTAGTAACCTTACCAAAAGAGAAGGAATTAGAAAGATTCTTTCCCAAAAAGAAAGATGTCTTTGAGAGATTTCCTCCCAAAATCAATCAAATGAGAGATTCTCTCCAACAAAAAAGGATATTGGAGATTTCTTCCCAAAAAGAAAGATACCTTGAGATATTCTCTCCCAAATTAAGGGAATATGAGAGATTCTCTCCCATAAAGATATTTTTAGATATTCTCTATCCAAATGAGATATCTTTAGATATTCTTTACAAAAATAGGCCCCACATGAGATCTAAGCCATCCTAAAAAGCTTAAGGTCCCATGGGCTAGCCCATATGAGCCAGGTTTGACCACCTAGGCACTAAAAAAAAAAAAATGGGCTTTTAGTCAGGAAAAAAAAAATCCCTCTTACCAAGAGCATACAAAAATGGTTCCATGCCTCTTTTGAGTTGATTGAACCATACAAAAAATTCCAAACCCCATGAGCTTCCAAAAATCAAACCATCCAGCCTCATATACCAAATTGAGCCAAAATCTTGAAATTGACATTCCACAAAAATCCAAACCACTCCAATGGACCCACACAGTCCCAAAGAGTGACCAAAAACCAAATCCTGGTCCCCTAACTTGCCACATACAGCTTGTTAGGTCACAAGACCAAAACCAAAAACCAAATCCTGATCCCCCAACTTGCCACATACAGCTTGTTGGGTCACAAGGTCAAAACCAAAACCCGACCCCCTAACATGCCACATACAGCTTGTTAGGTCACAAGGTCAAAAACAAAAGCCCAAATCCACATCCCTGATGTCATCTTCAAAACTTTGCCTCGAGATGGTGTGTGATTCCTTTCACTACCATAAAATTCCCCTGGAAGCTCAAAGGCTACTCTACCAAAGGAAGGATTGCTCAAAGACTCTTGGTCGAGACACAAGCTCTCCTTCAAAACTCTCTTCGAGGCACATCGACTACAAAAGTCAAGCAACTCGTCGCTGTACCTCGAGGGGGCATTTGTTGACACCAAAAATGTCACTTTGCCTCTTCAACATCAAGAAAGCTGCATGAAGTCGCAACCTGCCATAAATAGGCAATGCAATTTCTCCAAAAATTCAAATCTTGTCAGAATCAAACAAAAACTGCAAGATCCTTCAAGATAGCCAAGAGAAGAGTACACATGAAGTTTCGGGCCATTTCGACAACATTTGGCCTAACTTCACTTCTCCGACAGCTAAACGGGAGCTCCCGGCGGCGACATCATCGGAGACGTCAAAACTTCGATCAAAGCCTACAGATGACTCCAGCATGTCTCAAAAGGGCTCTATGCCAAATTTCAAGTCAAACCGACAACATTTGACCCTCCATCAATGCTCGAGCAGCAAAATCAAGCCTCCCGGTGGCGGGAACCACCGAAGCCTTCGCTCATCAAACCAAGTGCATGAGTGGCTTCAACATGCTTCCAAAAGGCTGCACGTCGAATTTCAGGTCATTCCGACAACGTTTGACCAGGTTTCGATGCTCCGAGAGAAAATCAAGCCTACCGGCGGCGGAGCAACCCGGGACCATGACATCCAAAACGGAGCCCATGGAACGTCTCAAAATGACTCCAATAGGCTCCCCGTCAAATTTCAGGTCAATCGGACATCGTTTGACCACATATCAAAGCTCGACATTTTCCCCGCAGCAAAATCAAGTGAAGCATCGACGGGACCCCAAACGGCTTCAAAACTCAAACAAAAGCCTATGGTTGGTCTTATTTATTGCTCAGGAGGCTTCACCTCAAATTTCAGGTCATTCCGACATCGTTTGACCAAGTTTCAGCTTCTGGCGGAAAATCAGCAGCTCTACGCGACAAAGTCTTCGGCTTTCCCGGAAAATTGGAAACTTTGCACTCTAAAAATGCAAGAATTCTCATCAAGTTTTCTACAGGGAAATCAAGCCAATAAATGAGAAGAAATGTCAAGAAAAATACAGAAGAAAACGGCGACGAAAAAGACCTCAAAACGACCGCAAAACGGGCTCCGAAGGGGAAAAATCCCCCAGGGTCGCAGACCCCTGCGACCATGGAGGTCCGGGTCACCGGATTTTCCGCCGGTGACCCGTTTTTTCCGTCTTTCTTCGCGTTTCGCGTACTTTGGCCCCTGTGGTTTTCTTGAAAATGTGATTTTTAGTGCTTGAAATTGACTCATATCCTCCGACATCCGTCAAAATCACGGGTCAACCTCCAAAAGCATAAAATCATCATTGATCGCTCCAAGATCGCCAACCGGTCGACCAAGAAAGTGCACTTTCTGTCCGACCGATCGTGAAATCGACAAGACAGATGTCACCGGCCCATTCTTAGCTATCAATGTCTGAAGTTACTTGTTCATCCGATGTCGATCAGCATGTAGATCCATCGATGATCATCGCCAGAAGAATTCCAGAAGACACGGCATGGCCCGCGACTCTTCGACTGCTCGGCGACCAATTAATGTGGTTAATTGACTAGCTTTATTGCAGTCATTAATTCATTTCTTTGGACGGCCCAATCAGAAGCAAGCATTTGGGAGTTACAAGTCAATTGATTCATGGCATTTAAACCATGAAACTCCTCCCATTATGGTAATTAAGGTAATTAAAAGCCCTTAATCTCCATCGGCCAATCAGATTCAAGGAAAAAGGAGTTACAAAATCAAGAAATAAATCTTGTAACTCCTCCCATTAAAGCCATTAAGGCTCATAAACCCTCCTAAATGGCTACCAAAAGCCTATAAATAGGAGAGCATTCCATTGAAATGAAAATCAGAAAAAGGAGGAGAAAATCAGAGGATCAGAAAAAAAGATCAGAAAGAGATCTGAGAGAAAGAAAAAGAGAGAAAAACTCTGCTGAAGTTCTGCACCGGCCACCACTACAAGGTGACAAAAGTCCCTTGGGGGGCACCCCCCCCCAAGGTCCTTGCCTTCTCCTGCTGCCTCCAATGGCTTAGACGTGGCTTTTCAGCCCGTCTACTTAGCTTTTTATTGGACATAGGACCTTCTCTTGGTCTTTGTCCTCTAAAAATCTGAGGTTATAGCCAAGCCAAGCGAATCAAGAGCATCTTCTGTTCTCATCTGCATGGATGATGGCGAAGCCCATACATGGCTTGCGACCGTCAATCTGAACGAGTCCCCCACAATCTCCTGAAAAGTCAGATCTTCCTTTTCTTGCTTTTCATTGTAATTTGTATTTTTCTAAAGAGACAAAAATCACAACTCTTGTCTTTCATTATTGATAAGAATTGTAAATCGGCTATAAACGCCAAAATCGGCTATAAATGCCAAACAAAATCGCCTTTCACGGCAAATTAAGAAAATGTCTCTTTTCTTAAATATTTGTGCAATGGAAAACTTGAAAGAAGTTGATTTCCTTTTTACTTGCGAAGGTTGATCTCCGGATTACCACTTGCAATTCCAAGTAAAATAGAAAATCTGGAACACCCACACAAAGAAATGTTGATGCACGCTTCAGGGCCCGCCAGGGCGCGAAAGGGCCGGACCCGACGGACTCCCACGTTCCGCCGACCCCGGTAGCCGCCCCAACGGCGCCTCGGAGCGCGTTCCATCACAAGCTTTTCTTCTTCTTCTCCATCAATGGCTTCAAGTAAGTTTTCTTCCTCCACAAGAATCTCCATTGTAGAAGTAGCTTCTTCTCTTTTTGTTTTTCTTCTTCTTTTTCTTTTCTCTTTTTTTTTTCTTCTTCTTTTTCTTTTCTTTTCCCTTTTTTTTTCCTTCTTTTCTTTTCTTTTTCCCCAAGCACGTTTTTTTATTTTTTCTTTTTTTTTGTGCTTCTTTTTTTTTCTTCTTCTTTTTTTTTTCCACGCTGATTTTCTTTTGTTTTTTTTTTTTTGTCAGTGATTTTTCTGTTTTCACGCTGATTTTTTTTTCTGTTAGCGTTTTTTTTTCTGTTTCTTTTTTTTTCACGCTAATTTCTATTTTTGTTTCAGCGTTTTTTTTCTGTTTTTTTTTTCTGCACGTTGATTTCCCTTTTTTTTTCAGCGTCTTTCCTTTTTTTTTTCTGCTGTTTGTTTTTTTTTCCTCTTTTTTTTTTCTTGGCCGCACGAATAGCATGCCACATGGCAGTGGGCCACGGCCTGTGGGCCAGCAAATTTTCTTTTTTTTTTTTTTTTTGGCTGAGATTTTTTCTCTCTTTTTTTTCTTCGTTTGCTCACCACGATAATGAGGATCATGCAATTTCAATATGTTCATGCATTTTTTTTTGATGCATCAAGATAGAAGGCTAGAGTCTCTAGGTCAAGCCAAGATGATTTTTGACTTGGACAAAGTTTGATTGGTTTTGACCAGATTGGGTTAGAATTGGTCAAACTTTGGTCAAGGTTTTCCTAGCATCTAATGCATGATGATATTCTTTGATGCATGATTTTTGGTAAATGGATTTGGAAGTATGATGATGCATACCTGAAAATCTTTTGCAAGTATTGGGATTTTGAGCTCGCAGCGATGTTGAGCTTTTTCTCGGTCTTACTGGATTTTGAGGAACTTTGAAATTTTTGGATTCTGAAGCTCGCAGCAATGTTGAGCTCTTTTTCCAAATTTTGCGGAAATTTGATGAGATTGGCTCGTTCTCGCAGCGATGCTGAGGTCGAACCTTCTTTGAGAATTTTACACTTACTATGAGCTTGCAGTGATGTTGAGTTCATCTTCAGGCTTCTTGTCTTTTTCGGAGTATTTTCCTTTTCTTCAGAATTGCCCCGGAACCATGTCAAAATTTTGCTAGAATTTTTTTTTTTAGCAAAATTCTGTCATTTTGATGATGATTGATCTTTTCTCTTCCATCTTTTGTAGGTAGTTCTTCCAGAACGAACAAGGGTAAAGGTCCTATTACTGATGCACCTCGTTGATCTGCCAGATCTTCCAATGCAGCCGTTCAGCAGGCTTGGGAGAAGGTCCAGTTTGTCGAAAAGAATTTGGAAGAGTGTGATTCCCTCAATCGTGATGAGATGAGGCAGCGATTGGTCGCTCTCAAAGATGAGGAATTCTATAAGATCATGGTAAGCGGCCGTCCTTGGGTTATGGACAATCAGAGCATTGTGCCCAAGCCTACCTTCTTCTTCGGTGATGCAGTCCCCGGCGACTTGACATACCAAAGGAGATGTTATCAGTTCTCTTACACAGTAGATGGTGAGGAGAGAACTATTTCTACCCGGTCGACTTTCGATCGGACCATCTCGATCTTGAGCCTTTCTCCCATATGCCCTAAGAGGGAAGATCCTCCGAGCTGGGTGAAGAGGACGAGTGTGATCAAGACCGGGATTGTTGTTGGCGGCCCTTTCGGTTTTGTAGAGAAGCCATCTGTCCGCATGGACATGTTGATGCCAGCCAGTGGCTACCAAGGTTCGGATCATCCATCGGTTGATTTGAGACCGGTGGGCCTTGGCATTTCTCGGGGTGACGGCAGCAATTGGGTGAAGCCTTTTCGACTTCGTGGCCACTTCAGTGCTGACTTGAGCTGGGAATCATAGACTGATCACACCCTGAGAATTGACGAGGCCGTTCTGCTGGAGGTCGAGATTTTTGATGCAGTTCGCGCTATTCGGCAAACCGTCGTTTTCTCCGATGAGGCTTTCATGGCCATGCTAGAGTCATTCCTTCCACAAACCAACACCTTCATTGTGGCGAATGGTGAGATTTGTTTTTCTTTGAAGGAACTGAGCGCCATCACCGGGTTCCCTATCCTCGGCAAACTCTATGAGGAGTTTATGCCTATTGACAGCATCCTTGAGGAGCAGTCTGAGGAGTTTAGGCTTGTATACTTTCAGCTCGTCGCCTTCTATGATTTTTTGAAGGAGAAGGAGGGCTCGAAAGTTAGATGCAGCAGTTGGAGGAGTTGCAGCTCCAACTTTTTTGACAGCGGAGAGTCTTCTGATAGCATGGCCGAGGATGCTAGGGCTAAAGAATCAAGTTTGAAGAAGATCGCCGCCATGCGAGAAGATTTAAAGAAGTTCTTCGCAAGCACAAATGCCATTTGTCCTGACATTGCATTGTGGAGAGATCTCGCTGTTTACCTCACTTACTGGCTGGGTGAGGTTATTTTTGCTGGAGGAGATGGAACACACATCAGGCCGCACTGTATTTTTCCAGCTTGTCAGATGGCGTTTGGAGAGCAGCTGGCTTTGGTACCTGCTCTGTCTCCTATTTGTGTACCGAACTTCAGGCTGCTGCTTTCCTGGTTCGGCTTTGGCTTCCCATGAACAGGGTATTTTTAGCCCATATCTTCTATTCGTGGTATGTATACCACTGTCCTAGCTTCCATTGTTTGAGAGTTACACAGGACGAAGATCCCTTTATGATTCGTTTGGCTAGAGGGACAGCCATTTCCGAATCTCTTTTATCTTCCCGTTTGAGGATCCGACGATTTAGGGACGTCGAGATTGGGCAGTCTTCGGTGAAGCTTTCTCCGGGTTTGCGGAAAAAGGCTTTCAACTTTGGTGTCTCCCGTGATTCGACCAGGGCAAGGTCGGGAAGACATTATGCTTTGACGAACGCGGAGAAGAGATGACTTTTTAACATACGGGTTGGTACGATGGTGTACCGCAGACATCTTTTTGTCGACATCCAACCGTATGTCCCTTCGCGTTTTGCATTGCAGCTTGGCTTCTCTCAAGGCGTTGTCAGAGCGCCTTCAAGCGTGGTGAAGCGTTTTGGAGGTCTGCAGGATGGGAGAAATGCATGGGTTTTTTATAGCGCTAAGGACACTACCGCCATGATTTCCTATCCTGAGCTGCCCACCTTCCGGACTGCTGGCTTCACGAAGTGGTTCATGGAGAGCTTCTCAGTGTACCGGGGGCTTTCCAAGAATGAGCTCGATGTCAAGCAATCTCCTAGAAAAGGTCTTGGCAAATCGGATGGTGTCCGTCGGGAGGAAGTTCTGGCCTTCCTTTCTGGAGAGAAGCATAAGATAGGCGTTCTCAATGAACAGGACATCATCAGATCAGGAGCTGCACAAGGAATTCCTGCTGAGGTCTTGAGACAGCTGGAGGAGGAGGAGGCCGAGATCGTTGCTATGATACAAGCAGACCGTACAAAGGCTTCCATGGAGTCTACTGAGAAAAGTAGACCATCCAGTGAGGACTCTAATGAGAGGCCTGATGTCGATAGTGGAGCAGGATCATTGAGCAGGTTCACCTACCGACGTAAGAGGAGGAGAGGACAACGCAGCAACATGAGACAGCACGATAGTCCTTCTGATCTTGAAGTTCCTCTCACCATTGCTGAGGAGGTGTTTGAGGATGCTGACGAGCCTCTAGAGAAGAGGAGCAAAGAAGAGGAGACAGCAGGTATGATCCTCTTTCTTTCTTTTCTCTTGCGAAAGATTTTTGTTTCAATCCGCTGCTTTTTTTTTTAGCAGAGGATGATGACCTGGTGATGGCCGAGGTTCCTGCCGATGAGGCGATGACGGATCCAGTTGTGGCATCTGAGGAAGAGCACAGGGACTCTGGAGTGGTTCCAGAACCTTCACCTGGTATGATTGCTTTGGCTTTTTTTTTTTTTTCTTTTTGTTTGTGTTGTCATTTGCTAACACGTAGCTAACTTGCTAGAGGATTCTGACGATTTAGAGCCATCCATGGACGCAACTTTTGACGATGCTTCGGATGAGCTCAAAGAGGCAGAGAGTACTCCGCCAATTGTCGAAGAAGGTATTTTTGCAATAATAATCTTAATATATTTTTGACAAGATTATATTCATACTTTTTTGTCTTTTCCTTAGCAGATTGTGGAGCAACAGGAGAGGTTCCTCTGTCTTCCTCAGAGCCAGAACAGGGGGTACCTGCTGCTGATCCAGGAGTAGGGCTTTTCCTTCCTTCAATGAGTCAGCTTCTTCAGTTGGAAAGAGTTTATTGATTACTCTTCCAATGGAGCATGACATGAACAGTCGGGCACCAGAGCATGGCGAATCCTCATCTGCAGCGCACCTTCAGTATGCAAGGTTGAGACTCTCTCTTCAGGTCATTTGGAAGCTGGCTTTAGCATGATCAAGCATGTTCAGGACATTCTTGCTGATAGCAAAGAAGTCGGTCTGGACATCGCAAACGCCAAAGACTTTGTTGAGGAAATCATCGCCTTGGGGAACAAATGGACTGAGACCAAGAGTTTCCAGATGGTGACTTCTTTGATGATATATTTATGAAGCCATCCGGCAAGGTCAAAGCTGAGCTGACTGAGTCACGAAGACTCGGAGGCAGGTTACCGGGAGAAGAACGTTACTGAGTTATCCATTATGGGGTTGAAGCAAGACTTAGACCGCCTTGATAAGGAGGTTGTCGAAGCTAGGCAGCGTCTTGAGCTTTTGGAGGAAGAAGCTGCTACCAAATGGACCGTCATTGTAGAGGCTCGTGACAAGGAGGGAACTCTCATTCACCAGGTTGAGGAAGCTGAAAGTAATGTCCGGAGGAAAACTCAAGAGCATGAGCAGTGGCAAGTCCTCTGGGAAGAACTTCCTCGTACTACAGATGGGTTGCGGCATTCGGCTGCATTTTATGGGAACATTTTGAAGAAGCGTAGCCTGAAAACTTTGGAAGCTAAAGCCAAGGGTCTGCTTGAGGAGTTGAACCTTTGGTTGAAACCATGCTAGATTGAGCTCCTGAGTTGTAACAAACTCTTTTCTTCTTCTCTTTTTTTTTATACCTCCATGTATAAACAATTTTGGTACTATATTTTTGTATCCCCTTCTTTTCACTTAAATCATTTTTTGATGGAAACACATTTGAGTAAAAGTTGATGGGAATGTTTGTTTGAAAATTTGATCAAAAGGTTGTCATTTTGTGAAAATCTTTTGTCAAAGAGTTGTTTTGGGCATGAAAGTCAATTTTATGGCGAAAAGCCTAGGTTTTGATGGTTTGAAAACAAAATTTTAGATGGCATGGAAGCCTAATTTTTTCGCGTAAGAGCCAAAATTTGTTTTGCGGCATAGGAGCCAAAAATTTTGAGATGGCATTAGAGCCAGAATTTTTGAGATGGCATGAAAGCCGAATTTGGGAATGGCATAGAAGCCGAATTTTAATTTGTGGCATGGAAGCCAAAATTTTGTTTGTGGCATGAGAGCCAAAGTTTTTTTTTTTTTTTTTGTTTGCAGCATGAAAGCCAAAGTTCTTTTTTTTTGTTTGTGGCATGAGAGCCGCGGTTTTTGGATGACGTTAGAGCCAAAATTTTGAGATGGCATAGGAGCCGAGTTTTGGATGGCATGAAAGCCGATTTTTGGAATGGCATAGGAGCCGAATTTTAAGATGGCATGAAAGCCGATTTTTTTTTGAATGGCATAGGAACCTAGTTTTGTTTTTTTTTTTGGCATGGAAGCCAGATTTTTGCAAACCAAGTTTTGTTTTATTGGCATGAAAGCCGATTTTGGCGTTTATGGCCGATTTTGGCGTTTATAGCCAATTTTTGGCGTTTATAGCCGATTTTGGCGTTTATAGCCGAATTTTGACATTTATAGCCGATTTTGACATTTATAGCCGAGTTTTGGTGTTTATAGCCGATTTTTGGCATTTATAGCCGAGTTTGGTTTTCAAAGTGCAGGTATCGACTAAATGTCGCCTCCCCACTGAATGGTCTTGCAAGTATCGATGGAATGTCGCTTCCTTGCTCATTCGGTTTGCGAGTATTGATGGAATGTCACTTCCTCACGGGCTGGGTTTTGCGAGTATCGATGGAATGTCGCTTCCTCGCGAATTGGGGTGCAAGTATCGACTAAGCATCGCTTCCCTGTCTTTCCCAAAACTTTTGGTTTTGCGGGTACTGACATGGTGTCGTTTCCCCGCGATTTTTGAAATTAGAGGTTTTCTCGAACCATTTGAAATTTGGGTTGTGGATATCAATTGGAATATTGCATCTCCACAATTTTGAAATTCGAGGTTTTGTAAGCATCAAATGAGGTTCGTTTCCTTGCGATTTTTGGGTTTTTTTGGAAGTATCAAATGGGGTTCGCATCCTTCCGGTTTTTGGGTGTTTTTGGAAGTATCGAATGGGGTTCGCATCCTTCCGGTTTTTGGGTTTTGCGAGTATCGACTAAATGTCGCTTCCCCGCGGTTTCTAAAAATCTAATTTTTTTTGTTTAAAGACACGAGGGTCATAAATTTTGACTTAACCATTTTAGTTGTAAAAGCCGAGGCGGACTAAGGTGAAAATTCCTAAGTCCAGATTCAAACGATGAATTTTGGGTTCAAGGATCGAAATTTTGGTCAAGTCTGGGAAGAGGCTCCTAAACTTGGATTTTTGGATTTTGATTTTTTTTTGAACAAATGAAACGATGAAAGTAAGCATTGTTTTGAAAGAGTTTTTTTTTTTTTAGAAACTTCAACATAAAGATGAAAAATTCCAAAAGGGGTGGGTTTGACGAGCAAGTACCTGGAAATAGGCTTTGGCCATGTAGATATCGCTCTGACCCGTTTGAGGAAGTCGAGGAAGTCTTCAAGGGTAGTACCGTTTCAAGAACTTATCGTTGATGGGCAGCATACATCTGTCTCCTTCCATGTTTAGAAGAGCGTATGCACCGTTGGAGAAGACTTTGTCGATGACGAAGGGTCCCTCCCATTTTGGTTCAAATTTGCCTTTGGAATTGTGGGCGAAGACTATGTGTCTTTTTACTGTCAGAACCAAGTCACCCTTTCTGTAGGCACGTTGCCTGACTTTCTTGTCGAAAGATCTTGCCATGCGTGCTTGGTACAACTCAATGCTTTGTAGAGCTTTGAGTCGTCTTTCAACGAGATTATCCAGCTCTTGGAGCCTCAATTTGACATTGCTTTCTTGCGTCATGTCATTTGGCAAAGATACCCTTAAGGAAGGAATTTGTACTTCCAAAGGGACAACAGCTTCGCATCCATAGACCAAAGAGAATGGTGTGCTATGGGTTGGTCCTCGAACGGTGGTTCGATAGGCCCACAAAACTTTTGATAGTTTGTCGCCCCAGTCTCTTTTGTGACTAGAGACCATTTTCTTGAGAATTTTACAGAGTGTCTTATTGAAGGCTTCTGCTAATCCGTTCGCTGCTGGATTATATGGAGTCAAAGGACAACTTTGGATTCTGTACTTGTCACAGAACCTGTAGAATCTGTGATCCCAGAATTGTGGTCCGTTATCATGGACGAATCTTTTAGGTATGCCGAAGCGACAAATAATGTTGGTGAGCAAGAACTGAAGGACTGATGAAGTATTCATTTCGCTGAGTGCAAATGCTTCTGACCACTTGGAGAAATAATTCGTAGTGGCGAAGATGAAGCGATGACCTTTGCTTGATGGGGGAGAGATAGGACCTATTATGTCCATACCCCAGGCTTCGAAAGGCCATGAGATTACTGTTGGATGTAGCCATTTTGGAGGCATGTGGACATAATCTCAATGAATCAGGCATTTTTGGCAGCGCTTAGTAAATCGCATTGCATCAGCTACCATGGTAGGCCAATAATAACCTAGCCTTTTTATCTGGTTGTAGAGCTTAGGACCAGCCTGATGGGCTCCACAAAGATCAGCATGTACTTCTTTAAGAGTTTCTTCAGCCTCTTGTTGTGACAAGCAGCGTAGGAGTACTCCGTTGAATGATTTTTTGTAAAGTGCTTTTGAAGGTATATCCAAATGAAAGTTCGGGGCTCATCTTTGGATACTTACCCGCTCTTTTAGATCTTCAGGTAGGATTCCGAACATGATGTAGTCAATGAACGGATTTCTCCAGTCGCCGATCGGAGGTTTGAGAACGGACATCCAACCTCCAAGCACTTGGTGGCATTCAGCAACTGCTTGGTGTGTGTTAAGAGGCGGGAGAATCCTTCGCTGACACCCTGTGACTTGCATGTTTTCCCCTTCTTGGATTGCCATGGATGCGGCAAGTCCAGCCAAGGCAACTGCACGGATGTTTTCACCTCTGAGGATGTGGGTGATGTGACAGATATTGAATTTTTGTCGAAGTGACTGCGCCTTGTTGTAGTAAGGTAGCAAATCAGGCTTCCTGACTTCATATGTCTGATTCATCTGGTTGGCGATCAGTTGAGAGTCTCCAAAAGCTTCCAGCATGGTGATGCCGGATTCGAGGGCGAGTTCCAATCCTACAATCATGGTTCCAGTAGCGAGAAGGCGTGTGGAATGATGTATTTGTCGGGGCTGACAAAGAGGATGCCGATTCCCGATATTTGCTTTCCTTTTTCATTTGTCCTAGTTGCACCGTCAAAGTACATGTCCCAGGAACCATTTGATATGGAAGTTTCCACATTGTAGACAAATTCGTTTGGGAGATCATCCCTGAGTGGAGAATCTTTAGGCAATGGGTGCTCTGCGATGAAGTCTGCTAGAGCTTGGCCTTTGATCACTTTTTATGGTACATACCTAATATCAAACTGTGACAAAAGGATGGACCATTTTGCCAGTTGGGCATTGAGAGAACCTGCTTTTGTGACAAGGACCTTTAAGAGGTTGATCCTCGAAATCAGGTAGACTGTGTTCGATAGCAGATAGTGACATAGCTTTTGTAAAGCGAACATTACTGCAAGGCATTCTTTTTCGACTGGGGAGTAGCGATGCGCTGCACCTACCAACATGCGGCTAAGGTAATATAAAGCAGCTTCTTGTCCGTCGTCATTTTCTTGTGCCAGCAGAGCACCCAAAGAGTGGTCGAGAGCTCTTGTGTACAAGATAAATGGTTTTCTAGTTGTGGGGGCAGCCAGCACTGGAGGTTTGGTGAGGTATGCTTTGATGTCTTGAAATGCATTTTCACATTCAGCATCCCAGACAAAGTCCACGCCTTTCTTCATCAAGCGAGAGAATGGACGGCACTTCCCTGACAGATTGGAGATGAACCGTCGAATGTAGGCCAACCTTCCTTGAAGCCCTTTTAATTCTGTTAGGGTTCTGGGAGATGGCATTTCCAGGATAGCCTTGACTTTGGTGGGGTCAAGTTTTATTCCAGCTTTCCGTACTATGAATCCGAGAAACTTACCCGATAAGACACCAAAGAAGCATTTTAGTGGATTCATCCGCAATTTGTGTTTGCGAAGTCGGAGGAAGACTTCTCGAAGATCGTCGAGATGGTCTTCTTTTCTTCTGCTTTTGATGGTGAGGTCGTCAACATAGCTGATGGACCCTCAGGAATCTTCCGTCCTCTCCTTCTGCACCCCGGGGGCTGACCTTGGTCTCAGCGGAGGAGGGAAAATTGCGGGTATAAACATTTTTTTGTACGGGTATGCCAGATTCACTTTCTACTTGGAATTTGGAATAGTGATGATCCGGAGATTCACCTTCATAAGTGGAAAGGAAATCAATCCTTTTTTCTAACTTTTCAAATTGCATAAATATTAAGAAAAGAGACAAGTTTGTTTTTTGAGAATGCCGTAGAAGGCGTTTTTGTTTGTTTGCCTTGAAAGGCGATTTTACAAAACTCATCAAATATGAAAGACAAGAATTGTGATTTCTTTCTTTGTCTCTTTAAGAAATACAAACTACAATAGAAAAGTAAGAAAAGGGATCTAACTTCTCAGGAGATTGTGGGGACACGTTGAGATCGACGGTCGCAAGTCATGTATGGACTTCGCCATCGTCCTTCAAATGAGAACATGTGATGCTTTGATTCTTTGCCTTGGCTCCTAACCTATGTTTTCTAAAGGACAAGGACCAAGAGGAGGTCCTATATCCAATGAAAAACCAAGTAAACGGGCTGAAAAGCCGCGTTTAGGCCATGTTGGAGAAGGAGGAGACCTTGTGGGGGTGGCCCCCCAAGGGACGTTGATCACCTTGTGGTGCTTCCGGGAGCAAAGCAGCAGGACTTCGTCTTTCTCTTAGATTTTCTGGATTTTCAGAGCTTGGGATTGCACTTTGGATTCCTCCTTTTTTTCTTGGAACTCACCTCTTTTTATAGGATTTTGGTAGCCATGAGGTGATTATGGGCATTAATAGCCATGATGAGAGAATTGATGAGGAGTTACAAGTTGATTTTGTAACTCCTTTTTCATGGCTTGTGATTGGCCGATAAAGGTTGTGGGCATTTAATTCCTTTAAGCTTCATGATGATGGGAGTTTCATGGGTTAAATGCCATGATTGCTTAGATTTGTAACTCCCAAATGCTTGAATCTGATTGGGCCGTCCAAAATAATGAGTTAATGACCGCATTAAGTTGTCATAAACGGGTCAATTAACGTCATTAAGTGGTCACCAAGGCATGTGAAGTGTCGTGAGCCGCGCTGCGCCTTTTGAGATTCTTCTTGCGATCATCACAGGTGGATCCACGCATTGTTTGATGTCGGATTGCAGTGTAATCTCAGACATTGATTGATGTTGGTGGGCCGGTGACATCTGTCTTGTCGATTTCACGATCGGTCGGACAGACAGTATACTTTCTTGGTCAGCTGGTTGGCGATCTTGAGGCGATCGCTGATGATTTCATGCTTTTGACGGCGGATCCGAGATGTGGGTGAAGATCAGTCATTTTCAAGCATCAAACATTGGATTTTCAGAAAATCACAGAGGCAGGAATGCTCGAAACGCGAAGAGGGTCGAAAAACGGGCAATTTGGTGCAAAATCCGGCTACCCGGATTTGCAGGGTCGCCGGGCGACCATGCACCCAGGGTTGCCGGTGACCCTGGGCCAAGGTCACCGGCGACCATAGGGCTTTGGCCCGTTTGGTCGCCTAGCGTCGTTTTCGGCCGTTTTTCCATCTTTTTTGTTCCTTCTTTCTTCTATATTTTTCTTGACATTTTTCCTCAATTATTGACTTGGTTTTCTTGGAGAAAACTTGCCGAGAACCCGTGCGAAATCGGAGCACCAAGTTTCCCATTTTTCAGGAAAGCCGAAGACTTTGTAGCCGATTTTCCGTCAAGAATCAAAACTAGGTCAAACGATATCGGAATGACCTAAAAATTGAGGTGTAGCTTCTTGAGCAGTGGATAGGACCAACCATGGGCTTTTATTTGAGTTTTGAAGCCGTTTGGAGTCCCATCGATGCTTGACTTGATTTTGCTGCGGGGAAAATGCTGAGCTTTGACATGTAGTCAAACGATGTCCGATTGACCTGACATTTGACGAGGAGCCTATTGGAGTCATTTTGAGATGTTCCATCAGCTCCGTTTTGGATGTCATGGTCCCGGGTTGCTCCGCCGCCGGTAGGCTTGATTTTCTCTCGGAGCATCGAAACCTGGTCAAACGTTGTCGGAGTGACTTGAAATTCGATGTGTAGCCTTTTGGAAGCATGTTGAAGCCATTCATGTACTTTGTTTCATGAGTGATGACTTCGGTGGTTCCCGCCGCCGGGAGCCTTGATTTTGCTGCTCGAGCGTTGATGGAGGGTCAAACAGTGTCGGTTTGACTTGAAATTTGGCATGGGGCCCTTTGAAGACATTCTGGAGTCATCTGTAGGCTCTAATCGAAGTTTTGGTGTCTTCGATGATGTCGCCGCCGGAAGTGCTTGTTTAGCTATCGGAGCAGTGAAGTTAGGCCAAACGATGTCGGAATGGCCCGAAACCTCAGGTGTACCCCTCTTTTGGCTGCCTTGAAGGATCTTTCAGTTTCTGTCTGATTCTGACAAAATCTGATGTTTGAAGTAGCCTTGCCTATTTTTAGCAGGGTGCAGCTTCACAAGGCTTCTTGATGTTGAGGAGACATAGTGACTTTTTTTGTGTCAACAATAGCATTCGACCGTCTTGTACTGCATATCTTGGAATATTTTCATCATAGCCCTCTGATATGTTGCACCTGCATTTTTCAGACCAAATGGCATGACAGTGTAGCAATACACGCCGAATGGTGTCCGACATGATGTATGCTTTTCATCTTCAGGATGCATCTTTATCTGGTTGTAGCCAGAAAATCCATCCATGAATGTCATTTGCTCGAACCCATAGGTGTTGTCAATTATCACCTCTGGTATGGGGAGCGGGAATTCATCTTTAGGGCATGCATTATTCAGGTCTCTGTAGTCGATACAGACCCTTATCTGCCCATTTTTCTTTGTCACAGGGACGATGTTGGCTAACCATTCAAGATGTTGTTCTTCGCGGATGAAGCCAACGTTTTTGAGTTTCTGAACTTCTTATTCGATTTTGTCCATCACAACGGGACGGAATCTTCTTTGGCCTTGTTTGACAGGCTTGATTTCTTTTTGCAAATTGAGCTTGTGGACTGCTACTCTGGGATCTAGGCCAGACATTTCAGCATAAAACCATGCAAAGCAATCAACGAACTCACTAAGGAAAGAGATATACTCGGGTAACTCATCATCCTTTATAATTTCATTTCAAATTATTTAAAAAAAAATGATCACTCTTTCTCAAGATTCAACTTTGAGAAGGTTTGATCCTCTCCTCTTTGAACTTGATAGCTCACAGAAATGTTTGCAGCTATCGTTCATATCGGGGATTGGGCCATCTTTTCTCTTTGATGAGTCCAATTGGGATTTCAAAAAAAGAATTTATTTCAAATTCCTTTAAAAAAAATGATCTCTCTTTCTTAAGATTCAACTTTGAGAAACTTTGATCCTCTCCTCTTTGAACTTGATAGCTCACAGAAATGTTTGCAGCTATCGTTCATATCGGGGATTGGGCCATCTTTTCTCTTTGATGAGTCCAATTGAGATTTCAAAAAAAAAATGTTATAATTTCGAAAAAAAAATCAGTTTTCTCTCTTTTGAATTCAAATGTGAGAAACTTTGGTTTTTCCTTTTCGGATTTAGCGCTCGCAGAAATGTTGAGCTTTTATTTGGATTGGAACACCATTCGCTCTCTTTGATGAGTTCATTAAAAATCTTTCAAAAAAGAGTTAAAAAAAAAAAAAAAGAAAAACACTAAGGTTCCACCAGTTGCGTTCTTTCACCAAAGTGGATTTAAGAAAGGCCATGTCCAGAGTTTGGTAACAGCTAGACTGTTCGAGGCAAGGGTCCTCCAAACGGGTTCATTAAGTAATCCTACCCTTACCTGGGGGCTGATCTATCTATTAAGGTTTCATAAGATCGAATTGGAAATCTATGTGCACCTTTAAAAAAAAAACTTCAAAAAAAAAAAAAAAACTTCCGTTACTTTTGAGTTTAGAATTGAGAAATCTTGTTTCCTTCCCTTTCAGATTTAGCGCTCGCAGAAATGTTGAGCCTTGTTTGGAATGGAACACCATTTGCTCTCTTTGATGAATTCAATCTTGACCTTTCAAAAAAAAAAATTCCATCATTACTGGATTCACATCCGAGAAATTCTGGTTCCTTCCCTTTCGGATTTAGTGCTTGCAGAAATGTTGAGCCTTTGTTCGGAATGGAACACCATTTGCTCTCCTCTATGAATCCAAATTTGACCTTTCAAAAAAACCCCATCTCGTGTCCTTTCGGGTCTACTGTATTCTCGATTTGCAACATTTGTGCTTAGCGGTGCTAGTACGCCCTTTCGGGTCTACTGTATTCGCTACCGACACATTTGTATCTCCAACCTTATATCATTTTACCTCGAGTGAGCTTTGTTTCTCAGTAATTTGAATTAAGGTCTACAATTGTTTCTAGCAGTCACTGGAACGCTCACTCTGAGCCTACCATACTTGCATTTTAGAACAATTGTATCCGCTATGACTTTTTGCCTTCTTCATCTTGCTTGGGCTGGGCCATGTCCCCTCAAGTGATTTGAAAAGACAAAACCATAGTTGTTCTCCATTTATGATCACCATATTCTTGTGATTACTAATGGATCTGGTCTTGTTTCAGAAGTTTTTTAAAACTAACATTGGCAGCTTCATTGACCATCACTTTCGATGAGAACAAGTACCAGCTTATGCTTCAAGACAAGCAAAACAAGCATAAACGCCCTGTCAGTTACCGAAGCGTCATCTCCCTCGACAACTCTCCAAACACCGGGTCAACTTCAACTCCCCGGACCATCATCTTCGGGTTGCTGGGACCATTCCCGCTCCACGCAGAAGAAACTGTACCTGCCAAGAAGCAGAAAACCGTCCCGTAACGTGTCACTACCATGGTACCAAGGGCGAATACAAAGAAGCCTGAAGCCCGTGGCGCTCCCACGAAGCCTCAACCCACAAGAAACCAGGTTTGCCTTAAAACCTGGTCTCCGAGATCTTCACCAAAGCAATGGAGGTCCCGGACATCTGCAAAGCCAGCATACCTAGCCCCTCTCAAGGAGAATCGGTTATACCCTCTCTCTTACATGAAAGAGGAGAAACCTACCCTCCACCCAAAGAACAAACAAAATCAACATGAGCCGGCTTGCTCCTACAAGCCCAAAATCAAATCCTGCATCGTTAGGCCTCCGCAAAAACATGCTGAACCCTGCACTCTTGCGAGTCGACCCTTCATCTCAACAGGGGCCGAGCTCGCAAAATTCAAGTCTTCACTACGACGGGCAAAGGACCGCGTCCAGATTCTGTCCTTGCCCAGCTTTAAAGAAGACAAACTCGGCTGCTGCGCACGGGGGACTACATCCTTCATCGCCAGAGCCCAGCTGTAAGACCCTGACCCGAGTGACTCGATTAGTACTAATTAAATTGCGTGTTAGTGCTAAGCATGGTGATTAGAATTTGACTAGCTTGGATTAGAATAGCTATTTTATAGCTTTTTGGGAGTTCTAAGTGTCTTGTGCTTAGTGGGACCCTTTGGGGGTTCCTTTTTATTAGTCTTGAATTTACTTTGGGGGATTATTCGAGATTCTTATGATTTTGTTCGTGTCATGTTTTACCCGTCTCGTCAATCCCTACAACTTTCATGTTGAACCCGTGCCCGTCCGGAACCCCGAAACCCTATTTTTCCTAGCTTTGAGGGCAAAACAGTCTTTTTACATGAAATCTGTACCCAAAATTTGATGTCCCCGAAACCCGTGAAATATATACTTTTTGGAAAGAAATTTTGTTGATCAACTTTGCCTTCTTCGTCGAATCCATTTGCGGCCCCAAAATGCATGTTTCTAGCCCCACTAGTACTTTAAGTCGTGGGACCCACTTCACCTTTGATACATAAAGAGAACTCTTCTTCTCTTCTCTTCTTCCTTGCCCTAATTAATGTGCTAAGAGATGAATCCCAGCAGCCATGAGTTTCCTCCATTTCTTTCTTGCTTTCTCCATCTCATAGCACCCCTAAACCATTGCTAAACCAAGATTGGACTTTACCATCTTCATCCTCTTCACAACAGCTATCCATTGATGCCATTTTTTAAGAAAACCAAGCTTTTCAAGATTTCCCTTGAACAACCTCTTGCTTTTTGAAGAACTTCCAAGTAAGGGATTCTTGCAATCTTTTGGATTTGTGTTCTCCTAGCCTTTGAGAAGCTTTGTTGTGATTATTGGAGGTTTCTTTGTGTTTTCGTTTGGTTTTTCCATTTTAGGGTTTTGTTTTGGGGGTTTTGCTTGTAGCTTGGATCTTGGCTTGGAAAATTGGTTTAGAGCTTGGATTTGCTAGTTAGAAGACCTAAGGCAAGTGGATGATTTGATATTTACATGTTTTATGAGAAATGTGGTTTTTCTATCTCATACATGATGTTTCACATTATCACTATTCATGTTTTCTTTATGATTTACATTGATTTGGAAATGCATAATATTAGGCTATTCCTTTCTTATTCATATTGAAAATGTCATAGCTCATTTGATTGAAATTTTGTTTTATGTTGGAATGGATTCCTTTTGGATGAATGTGAATGGAATGGAAGGATTTGATGGAAGAATGGATGAGGTGGAATGTGGATGGGAAGGAGAGGATTGTGTTGTTTGTGTTGGTAGAACAAATGGGTGTTAATGAGGTTTTGAAAGCCTCAAAGTGTACAAAGAAGGGTGCCCAGGTTGTATGTGAATAAGGGAAGAAAGACAGCAGAAAATTTGACTTGAAACGAAACTGACTGTGCAGTGTCGGTTTGTTGTCGGTCAGCTGTCGGCCGACCGACATCCCATGTCGGTCGACTGAAAGCCAACCGACAACCTGTCGGCTAAAATAACAGTGAGCTGTATTCAATCAGAAGTTCTGCAGGTCCGCTGTCGGTTGATCGTCAACTCGACGTCGGTCGACCGACAGCAACCGACAGAACCGTCGGCTCCATTTCCAGAGAGCTGCATTCTCTGCAGTTTCTGATGCCAAGGTGTCGGCCAACCGATACCCAACCGACACCTCGACCGACACCCGACCGACATCCTCTCGGTCCCAATTCCAGAGAGCGATACCTCCCCATTTTTCTGATCTCGGCTAACCGACGGTCAGTCTGTTGGTCGACCGACAGACCCTGTCGGTCAACCGACAAGTCGACCGAGGGTTGACTGACAAGCCAATCCTGAAGGAATTATTTTAAAGAATTTATGGAACTAGATGGAAAAAGAAATCCCTTTATGAATTTGTTGTTTAGGTCTTTTAAATTTGTCAATGTGTATAAGGCCCCGGAATGTTTTCAATTCTTAAAGAGTACCAAATGCATATCAACCTAACATACGGGACCCTATTTACATTGATTCAAATCTTGGACTTTCAACACTTAACCCGGAGAATATGAGGAATCCATTCATACTTTAATGCAAACCGAATTTCACTTGTACGTTTTAAATCTCGTGTTTTATGACTAGACTTGTCCAACAGTATTGAAATTCATGTTTTTAACATTGTTGCTAACCCGTACATGCCCGACCGATACAGTTATGCTTTTGTACTTATGAGCACCCCGTCTCGTTATATGTATTTGTTTTGTTTTCCCGTTTGTGACCCATGCGTCGGCACCACTAAGCTTGGATAACCTTGTCAGTCTGATCCACTGACTTGGAGATTCCCGCTCTCGTCCCGCCAGCTGCAGTTTGGATCCCGATACCCGGTTTATTAACCGTGGTCCCGTCCCAATACCCGGCTCACTCCCGTGGTTCCCGATACCGGTTTGCTACCGTGGTCCCGTCCCGTATTATTACTTATATATATGTAAATATTGTTGTACCTCTTCACTTCGGTGACTGAGGTCAACACCCCGATAGACTCTTGTCACTTCGGTGATAGAGGATTTAGCTTCTTGTGGATGTCATCTTGTTGTTCCTATTTCCTTGGTACCTTTACTTCTTTTATCGTACATGCATGTTTTTGATTAAATGAATTATCTTTTCATGAAGATCATCATGTATACAGATTTCAATGCTTTCAAAGGTAATTTCATTTATTATCGTATCTTTTCACCCGCCTGCCAAACCGTCGTGTTTGACCCACTTTTGGTACTTAGGTCCCGATGTTGACTTTCCCGAGGAGGAGCATGAGGAGGCGGTCGGAGAACCGCAACAGCTAGTAGAGTGGCGCGCCGATGATGTTGTCTAAACATCCAGTTGCCTCGAGAGATATGAAACATTTTGGGGGAATGTTTAAACTATATTTTGGTGGATATTGTTTTGTTTTTATTGGCCTTTGTTGGCCTCTAATTTTGGGAAATGTAACTAAGAGATATTTGTTTAAAACTTTAACAGTACTTTTGGGTTAAGCTTTAGAACATTGCTCATTCTGATACTTGATACTTAAATGTAATCAGTCTTATGTTTTATGGAAATGATTTATATGTATGATTTGCCATACGCTTCCGCAATTATACAAAATGTTTAATGTTGTTATGAAATCCTCACCGCGGACTCCTGTGGGAAATCAAGTGCACGGGTAATGTGTGTCCTTTATTAACCCGTGTACGTATTGGCACCAAATACACTCTTATCATAATTGTTATTATTATTCTAATGAGTCCCGATCCCGGATTGGACCCTAAACCCAGTCCGGGGTCATGACAGACTGGTATCAGAGCGAGACGTGTTTCAGGCAATTAAAAGAAACTAGAAATCCTAAGGACATTGCGAGGATTCGTTAGATCTTTCGTTAGCCAGAATCACGTGAGCAATGTGTGACCCTTATTTGATTTATATGTGCTAACAACTTGTTTTGCAGCATCATGCCACCTCGTAAGTGACCAGTAAACGGCAATCCCACGGCAAGTAATAGTGATTTTACTGAACCAATAGGGGAAGACAGAGTTGAAAATACTATGCCAAATCAGTTTCAGCAGATGATGCAAGCTATGCTTGACCAACAACGTCAGGCAAATGAGAATCAGACTAGACTCCAAGAACTGATGCTTAAAAAGGATGAAGATCATGCCAGAGAGTTTGCAGAGATGCAGAGGCAATTGTTAGAGGTGTTATAGAGAAGGCCAGAACCGGTTCAACCTCAACCTGCAATAGTCATCAACCAAACGGAACTTGACCCTAATGTATTGTTTGAGAAATTTAGAAAGAGAGCTCCAAAGGATTTTGTGGGGACAAAAGATCCATTGGCTGCAGATGACTGGCTAGAGCATACAGAGAATATCTTTGAAATTTTCAGATGTACCGGAGGTGAAAGGGTACAACTTGCAGCATCACTCTTCACGAGCTTAGCAGATAATTGGTGGAAGATAGTGAGGGAGGAATATAGGACTATGGCGGACGCAGTAGCTTGGGCAAACTCCAAGAGGCAATTTAGAGACAAATATGTGCCCGCCCATGTCAAGAGGCAGAAAGCAGTAGAGTTCCAGAAGCTTGTTCAAGGCAGTATGACAGTGCCAGAGTACCTCACCAAGTTTGAGAGGTTGTCACGATATGCTCCGGAGTTGGTGGACACGGTGGAAAAGAAGATTGCCAAGTTCCTGGAAGGACTTCACCCTATCATTGAGAGAGATGCCACCGGTGTAGTACCACCTCTTACCTTTGAGGAAGCTGTCAAGAGAGCCTACAAGTTTGAGAACTTTCACCACAAGATCCTCAAGGTTCAAGGCAAGGGACAGGGGCAACCACAATAGCAGCACAACCAGCAGAGAAACCAGCAGAACAAGAGACAGAGGCAAGACCAGAATGTTCGGTTAGTCTGTATCCACTGTGGAAAGAACCATGAGAGCACCCAGTGTCGTACCATCACAGGAGCGTGCTTCAGGTGTGGCTCCATGGACCACCATATGAGGAATTGCCCCAGACCGGATAGGCAGAATCAGGAACAGCAGGGAGCACCGCGTCCAGCACCGCCACAGAATGTGATGGTTGTGCAGAATCAGCCAAGGCCACTTCAGCAACAGGCACCACAGCAATAGTATAGACCTTAACAACAGCAGCAGCTAGCCCGTCAGCAAGGACAGCAGCAGAATCAGCGTCTCCCGCAACAAAACACAAATGTCCCTCAAGGAAGGCAGCAACAAGCTCCTATCAGGCCACAGCAGCGAGGACAAGTTTATGCAGTTAACAGAACTGATGCAAAGGCAGGGGGCAATGTTGTGGAAGGTACACTTCTTGTTAGTGGAATAGAAGCTAAGATATTGTTTGACCCTGGCTCCACGCACTCTTTTATATCCCACGCATTTTCTAGGTTGATTGATGTGCATGGTAGAGAGCTCGAATATATTTTGACTGTGGCTACTCCAGTAGGAAAACAAGTTGTGTGTACTAGCTATTACCCTAGTTGTATAGATCAGATAGGGGAAGTTGTGTTACCCGCAGATCTTATTCTGTTGGAGAAGAAGGATTTTGATGTCATCCTAGGGATGGATTGGCTGGCAGGGTACCATGTCACAATGGATTGTTTCCATAAGACCCTCACTTTCAAGTTGGATGAGACACCAGTAGGGGTGTTATTTCAGGGAGAGAGGAGGAATCCTCGTGCAGGGTTTGTCTCAGCGTTGAAGGTTGATAGACTTTTGAGAAGTGGATGTGAAGCCTATTTGGCATTTATCACGGAGGATAAACGGTCCCAAGGGGTGGAGGAGATCCCTATTGTTTGGGAGTTCCCCGATGTATTTCCGGAGGAGATTCCAGGATTACTACCCATGAGAGAAATTGATTTCACCATTGAGTTGTTACCAGGGACCGCTCCGATTTCAATTGCACCTTATAGAATGGCTCCGGCGGAATTGGGAGAGTGGAAGATACAATTGCAAGAGTTGTTAGATAGAGGTTTTGTGAGACCGAGCATTTCGCCGTGGGGAGCTCCGGTTTTGTTTGTCAAGAAGAAGGATGGTTCAATGAGGATGTGTATTGATTACCGAAGGTTGAATCAAGTGACCATCAAGAACAAATATCCATTGCCAAGGATAGATGAACTGTTTGATCAATTACAAGGTCCTTCGTATTTCTCGAAAATTGATTTGAGAGCCGGTTACCATCAGTTGAGAGTTAGGGAATCAGATGTGTTGAAAACAGCTTTCCGGACAAGAGATGGCCACTATGAGTTCCTAGTGATGCCATTTGGACTGACAAATGCACCGGCAGTGTTCATGGCGTTGATGAACAAGATATATGCGCAGTACCTAGATCAATTTGTAATGGTATTCATTGATGATATTTTAGTGTACTCCAAGACCAAAGAAGAGCATGAAGAGCATCTGAGGATAGCATTGCAGCTTTTGAGGGAGAATCAGTTGTATGCGAAGCTTAACAAGTGTGAATTTTATTTGGAGCAGGTCGGATTTTTGGGATACATAATCTCCAAGGAAGGTTTGTCAGTAGACCCGTCTAAGATTGAGGCAGTAGTGAATTGCGGAAGACCGAAGAATGTGTCAGAAATCTGGAGTTTTCTTGGATTGGCAGGGTATTACCGGAGGTTTGTACAAGGATTTTCGTCGATTGCAGCACCGCTGACGAAGTTAATGAGGAAAAATGTGCCTTATGTGTGGACAGATCAGTGTGAGGTCAGTTTCCAAGAGCTGAAGAAGAGGTTAACCACCGCACCAGTCCTTACTTTGCCATCCGAAAGCGGCGGTTTTACCATTTTTACCGATGCTTCGAACATTGGACTTGGTTGTGTGTTGATGCAAGAAGGAAAGGTTGTAGCTTATGGGTCCAGACAATTGAAAGAACACGAGAAGAACTATGCAACCCATGACCTTGAGTTGGCAGCGGTCGTCTTTGCGTTGAAAATGTGGAGACATTACCTCTATGGAGAGAAATTTGAGGTCCATTCTGATCACCGCAGCTTACAGTATCTGTTTTCTCAAAAGGAGTTGAATATGAGACAGAGGAGATGGATGGAATATATCAAGGATTATGATTTCCCAATTAAGTATCACCCTGGGAAAGCGAATGTAGTTGCTGATGCTTTGAGTAGAAAATCAGTGGGCATGGCGAATCTAGGTGGCACTTGTATTTTCGATCAATTTGAGGAGTTAAGGATAGACCTACAGCCACTGAGGAAGGGTGTCATAATTGCTAACATGTCAGTGTCAGAACCTTCGTTTATCCAGAAGATCAAGGATAGTCAGTTGCAAGATCCAGAATTGGCTAAGTTTTCAAAACAGATAGCAGAACGTCCTGGTTTTCGTATCGTTGACGGAGTTTTTTTACTATCGAGACCGTCTATGTGTGCCTAACATCGAAGATTTGAGGAATGACATCATGGCAGAAGCTCACAGCACGAAGTACTCTATGCACCCAGGCAGCACGAAGATGTATCAAAACTTGAAGGGTAGATTTTGGTGGAACAATATGAAGAGAGAGATTGCAGCGTTTGTATCTCATTGTATGACATGTCAATTGATAAAGGCAGAACATCAGAAGCCTCCAGGGTTGTTGCAGCCATTAGAGATCCCGGAATGGAAATGGGAGCATATTACCATGGACTTTATTTAGGGATTACCGAGAACTAGCAGAGGCAATGATGCAATATGGGTTATAGTGGATAGACTCACCAAGTCAGCTCATTTTATCCCCATGAGGATAGGAAAAAAGATGCATATGTTACCCCTGGCAGAGTTGTTTGTCAATGAGGTCATCAATAGACATGGACAGCCAGTTTCTATCACATCCGACAGAGACAGCAGATTCGTCTTGAGGTTTTGGAAAACCCTACATGAGTCTATGGGTACGAAGCTACAGTTTAGCATGGCTTATCACCCTCAGATAGATGGCCAGTCGGAGAGGACGATTTAGACGCTCGAGGATATGCTCCGCGCTTGTGTATTGGATTTCAAGACTCAGTGGGATGAGACTCTACCGTTGTGCGAGTTTGCTTACAACAACAGCTACTACTCTAGCATTGGGATGGCGCCTTTTGAGGCCTTGTATGGTAGAAGGTGTAGGACACCTATTTGTTGGGAAGAAGTTGGCACCCGCAGTTTCCATGGACCGACTATAGTAAGTGAGACTAGTGACAAAGTGAGACAGATCTAAGAATGTTTGAAAGTAGCCCGGAGTAGACAGAAAAGCTATGCAGACTCTCATAGAAGGGATCTACAGTTCAAGGAAGGAGATAAGGTTTTCTTAAAGGTGTCACCGACCAAAGGAACATTGAGGTTTGGGCAGAAAGGCAAGTTGTCAAGGAGATACATTGGACCGTATGATATCATGAGCAAGATCGGTGATTTGGCTTATAGATTAGCCTTACCACCTGAGCTATCCGGTGTACACAATGTCTTCCATGTGTCGATGTTGAAGAAGTATGTCCCCGACCCTTCACATGTGCTCCGGCATGAACCGTTAGAAATCAGAGAGGATGCCACCTATGTAGAGAAGCCCATTCAGATCATTGATACAAAGAAACAAGAGTTGAGGACACGGACTATTCAGTGGGTGAAGGTACTTTGGGAGAATCATGGGCTGGAAGAGACAACGTGGGAATTGCGAGATCAAGTGCAGAAGAAGTATCCGCATCTCCTACCCGAGGTGAGCTTTTTATTTCATTTGGAGGACCAAATACCCTAAGGGGTGGAGGATGTAAGACCTCGACTCGAGTGACTCGATTAGTACTAATTAAGTTGCGTGTTAGTGCTAAGCATCGTGATTAGAATTTGACTAGCTTGGATTAGAATAGCTATTTTATAGCTTTTTGGGAGTTCTAAGTGTCTTGTGCTTAGTGGGACCCTTTGGGGGTTCCTTTTTATTAGTCTTGAATTTACTTTGGGGGATTATTCGAGATTCTTTTGATTTTGTTCGTGTCATGTTTTACTCCTCTCGTTGATCCCTACAACTTTCATGTTGAACCCGTGCCCGTCCAGAACCCCGAAACCCGATTTTTCCTAGCTTTGAGGGCAAAATAGTCTTTTTACATGAAATCTGTACCCAAAATTTGATGTCCCCGAAACCCGCGAAATATATACTTTTTGGAAACTAGAAATTTTGTTGATCAACTTTGCCTTCTTCATCGAATCCATTTGAAGCCTCGAAATGCATGTTTCTAGCCCGACTAGTACTTTAAGTTGTGGTACCCACTTCACCTTTGATATAAAAAGAGAACCCTTCTTCTCTTCTCTTCTTCCTTGCCCTAATTAATGTGCTAAGAGATGAATCCCAGCAGCCATGAGTTTCCTCCATTTCTTTCTTGCTTTCTCCATCTCATAGCACCACTAAACCATTGCTAAACCAAGATTGGACTTTACCATCTTCATCCTCTTCACAAGAGCTATCCATTGATGCCATTTTTGAAGAAAACCAAGCTTTTCAAGATTTCCCTTGAACAACCTCTTGCTTTTTGAAGAACTTCCAAGTAAGGGATTCTTGCAATCTTTTGGATTTGTGTTCTGCTAGCCTTTGAGAAGCTTTGTTGTGATTATTGGAGGTTTCTTTGTGTTTTCGTTTGGTTTTGCCATTTTAGGGTTTTGTTTTGAGGGTTTTGCTTGTAACTTGGATCTTGGCTTGGAAAATTGGTTTAGAGCTTGGATTTGCTAGTTAGAAGACCTAAGGCAAGTGGATGATTTGATATTTACATGTTTTATGAGAAATGTGATTTTTCTATCTCATACATGATGTTTCACATTATCACTATTCATGTTTTCTTTATGATTCACATTGATTTGGAAATGCATAATGTTAGGCTATTCCGTTCTTATTCATATTGAAAATGTCATAGCTCATTTGATTGAAATTTTGTTTTATGTTGGAATGGATTCCTTTTGGATGAATGTGAATGGAATGGAAGGATTTGATGGAAGAATGGATGAGGTGGAATGTGGATGGGAAGGAGAGGATTGTGGTGTTTGTGTTGGTAGAACAAATGGGTGTTAATGAGGTTTTGAAAGCCTCAAAGTGTACAAAGAAGGGTGCCCAGGTTGTATGTGAATAAGGGAAGAAAGACAGTAGAAAATCTGACTTGAAACGGAACTGACTATGCAGCGTCGGTTTGTTGTCGGTCAGCTGTCGGTCGACCGAAAGCCAACCGACAACCTGTCGGTTCAAATAATAGTGAGCTGCATTAAGTCAGAAGTTCTAACAGGTCCACTGTCGGTTGACCGTCAACTCGACGTCGGTCGACCGACAGCAACCGACAGAACCGTTGGTTCCATTTCCAGATAGCTGCATTCTCTGCAGTTTCTGATGCCAAGGTGTCAGTGTTAGGCGTCCAGTGACTCGCAGCGTCTCTCGGACACGAGCACATCTGGAAGAATCATCCACTTCTCCAAGCCAAGGACACCGGAGTAACAGCTCCTCTAATTCTTCATCCAGAAGAATGAGCCCCAGCTCAGTCACCAGGACGATTTCTTCATTTGAATCCCGAGGGATGAACGTCTTGGATACAAGTTCTGAGCATCCTCCACCGCATGATGACGTAACCACACGCATCCAGCAGTTGGAGCAATGGCAGCAGAGAATTAAAGCTCTGATGGAAAACCTGCTTCTCACTCTACAGTGTCCACCGCCTAACAATGAAGGTCCTCCGAATCATGAAGATGACGAGGGCAATGCAGAAAACAACGAGTCACGTGTCCTTACCAAAAAGGACGTAGACGACATCCTCACAAAAGCAAAAGAAGAGGATACATTGAAGGAACATGGGATCAAGCCACCCTATCCTCTATGGATGGACTTGGTTCCATTCCCTGCAAAATTCAAACAACCTACTCTCCAGACATATACGGGGAAAGGTTCAGCCAAACAGCATGTCTTCCATTTTAAGATCCTAAGAAAAGCTATTGCGGATTAAGATGCCCTCAAGATTCGCCTCTTTGCAAGTACCCTAAAAGGTACAGCCTTTGATTGGTACTCCACTCTGCCGGAGAACTCCATCCAGAACTGGGCTATGCTGGAGACATGCTTCCTGACCCACTTCTAAGGTGAGGATCATCATGTTACTATGGCTCAGCTCTGCAGCCTAAAACAGGGAGAGAATGAGTCAACATACGACTTCATTCACAAGTGGAAGGCAATGGCGTACAAATGCTCAGATGTACTGCCACAAGCGTCGCTAGTCGACATCTGCCGTAACAATATGAGGGCAAGGATTCACTCCATGATCATCGGCAACAAATCAAAGAACCTGGGAGAACTTCTCGAAGCTTCCATGGAAGCTGAAATGGTGATCAAAGACCTCAACAGTTAGAAATCACCAAAGAAAGAGCCGACTGCCATTACGACCTCAAAACCAAAGAAAAATGAGGTTCTCAATGTACAGACTAAGTCAGCTCCTCAGCAGCGAAAGAAAGCTAAAATCAAAGCTACAGGTAAAAGGCCTGAACTCTCCGATGCCTTCAAATAACGTGTAGAAAAGAAATATCCGTTCGATGAAGATGTTGAAGAAATCTTCGAGGCTCTCCTAGCAAATGGCAAACTCACTTTGCCGGAGCCCAAAAGACCGGGAGATGTTGGCAAAACCAATGATCCCCGATACTGTCCATACCATCAGATGATCTCACATCTTCTCAATCAATGCTTCGTTGTGAGAGAGAAGATCAATGAGATGTGGAAAAACGGAGTCATAACCTTTGATAAAAACTACGGCTCCGCCGCTGTCAACATGGTGTCATGTGGGCAAGATTCAAAGTCACCAAAGAAGAAGATCACTACTTTATTCAAAGTGATAAAAATGGCTCAAGCATCCCAAGAGTTGGTTCCCTATCCAACACCAGATGGACAACCTATATGCGTGCATCCCGATCTCCTAGGTGATGAAAATTGGGAGATCGTCAAAACAAAGCCGACCGCTCAACAGAGAAGGCAAGCCAAGAGACAACTCCACAAGCTCAAACAGCAGCGAAGTCTCAACCAAAACAAGAAGTCCTTGAAAAGGCAGAAACCTCTTCCACGGCTTCACTAGCGGCGACGAAAGAATCCATTCCCAAAGCTTCAAAGGCGATAAGAAAAATCACCCTTGATGATTTCATGCCACCTCTATACAAAAATGAAACTGTGCAGGGGGCATCATACTCTTGCAATTCGGTAGTTGGATTCTCCGTGGATGGATATGAGTCCAGTGATACTGCCAGTGATATCGATGAGTGGGAAGAATCCCTTGAAACAGAAGAGTATCTCTCCGACGAGGAATGGATTCCCGAGTCTCATCTTATGCCAGTAATCTGGTATAACCCATTGCAGCGCATCAAGGATCCTGGTCTGATGATGAAGAAGACCAGGACGTTGTTCAAGAAAACGCTGTCGATCCAGCACCAGCCAATGCTCCAGTGGAACCCAACATCGATGAACCAAAAGGAGCAGATGATGAAGAAGATTTGGTTTCTATGCCTAATCTTGAAGAATATGCAAGAATCATACAACATCTTGCCATAGAACAGGAGCGGGATCACATCAATGATCTTCGTCATGATCCAGAACCAGAAGTCCCTGAAAATCAACGGGAACTTTCTCCATCAACTCCTGAAAATGGAGAAAACAGTTGGATTGATGATCCTCTTACATCCGAGGATGAGTTCGATTCCCAACAGTCTACACTGGGGGCATCTCCTGTCAGGATAACCTACAATGCGATAGCTCGGGACGATAATGCATCTGATGCTTCCGAAGACACGTACTCCCCAACCGGTAGTGTATCTTCCAGAGCTACATCTTCTCAGGTGACTTCCACTAAGATATCATCCTCCTAGCCCTCGTCTCCTGAAGCTGTGACATCGGAACTCGGGCCTCTCCCGGTTGATCATCTTGAAGAAACTCCTGCCAATGAAGTCTTCTTCAATGAAAACCCAGTCGATTGGTCCCAGATACCCGATCTCATAGACGATGTCTGGACTAATAAAGAAAGGTTGTCGGATGTTGTTCAGGACTTGTTTCCGGAAATTGCTCCGTGCAACACAATCACTGAAAACACCAATGCTGCTATGGAGACGTCTTCAGTAAATGACAAGGATCGACCCCTTGATCTTGAGAGTGATCTTCCAAAAGAAGACCCTTCTCTAGAAGCCCTTGAAGTTGGTAAAGGTACCCGCTCTGGCCGGGATTACTACAAAAAATTACAACCAACCTTGATCCTGAGAGTGATGTTTGCCGAACAAAAGATGCATCAGTACCTGTTGTCCAACACAGTCTACCTGGTTTCAAGGATCAACCTCTTAAAGGTCCTTGTCACAAAAGCAGGTTCTCTCAATGCCCGACTGGTAAAATGATCCATCCTTCTATTACAGTTTGATATTAGGTATGTACCACAAAAAGCAATCAAAGGCCAAGCTCTAGCAGACTTCCTCGTAGAGCATCCATTGCCTAAAGATTTTCCACTCAGGGATGATCTCCCAGACGAATTTGTCTACAATGTGGAAACTTCCTTATCAAATGCTTCCTGGGACATGTATTTCGACGGTGCAACCAAGACAAATGAAAAAGGAAAGCAAATATCGGGAATTGGCATCCTCTTTGTCAGCCCTGACAAATACATGATTCCACACAGCTTCTCGCTACTGGAACCATGTTCAAACAATGCAGCTAAGTACCAAGCCCTGATTGTAGGATTGGAACTCGCCTTCGAATCTGGCATCACCATGTTGGAAGCTTTTGGAGACTCTCAACTGATCGTCAACTAGATGAATCAGACATTTGAAGTCAGGAAGCCTGATCTGTTACCCTACTACAACAAGGCGCAGTCGCTTCGACAACAATTCAACATCTGTCACATACCCACATACCCAGAGGTGAAAACATCCGTGCAGATGCCCTACCAGGACTCGCTGCATCTATGGCAATCCAAGAAGGGGAAAACATGCAAGTCACAGTGTGTCAAAGAAGGATTCTCCCTCCTCTTAACACACACCAAGCAGTTGTTGAATGCCACCAAGTGGTTGGAGGTCGGATGTCCATCCTCAAACCTCCGATCGGTGACTGGAGAAATCCGTTCATTGATTACACCATGTTGGGAATCCTACTTGAAGATCCAAAAGAGCGGGTAAGCATCCAAAGACGAGCCCCGAACTTTCATTTGGATATACCTTCAAAAGCACTGTACAGAAAATTCTTCAACGGAGTACTTCTACGCTGCTTGTCATAACAAGAAGCTGAAGAAACTCTCAAAGAAGCACATGCTAATGCAATGCAATTTGCCAAGCGCTGCCAACAATGCCAAATTCATGGAGATTATGTCCACATGCCTCCAGAATGGCTACATCCAACAACAATCTCATGGCCTTTCAAAGCCTGAGGTATGGACATCATAAGTCCTATCTCTCCTCCATCAAGAAAAGGTCATCGCTTCATCTTTGCCGCTACGGATTATTTCTCCAAGTGGTCAGAAGCATTTGCGCTTAGCGAAATGAAAACCTCATCAGTCCTTCAGTTCTTGCACACCAACATTATTTGTCGCTTCGGCATACCTAAAAGATTCGTCCATGATAACGGACCACAATTTCGGGATCACATATTCTACAGGTTCTGCAACAAGTATAAAATCCAAAGTTGTCCTTCGACTCCATATAATCCAGCAGCAAACGAACTAGCAGAAGCCTTCAACAAGACACTCTGCAAAATTCTCAAGAAAATGGTCTCTAGTCACAAAAGAGACTAGGGCGACAAACTACCGGAAGCTTTGTGGGCCTATCGAACCACCGTTCGAGGACCAACCCAGAGCACACCATTCTCCTTGGTCTATGGATGCGAAGTTGTTGTCCCTTTGGAAGTACAAATTCCTTCCTTAAGGGTATCTTTGCAAAATGACATGACGCAAGAAAGCAATGTCAAATTGAGACTCTAAGAGCCGGATAATCTCGATGAAAGACGACTCGAAGCTGTATAAAGCATTGAGTTGTACCAAGCACGCATGGCATGATCTTTCGACAAGAAGGTCAGGCAACGCGCCTACAAAAAGGGTGACTTGGTTTTTGCAGTAAAAAGACCCATAGTCTTTGCCTACAATTCCAAAGGCAAATTTGAACCAAAATGGGAGGGACCCTTCGTCATCGACAAAGTCTTCTCCAACGGTGCATACGCTCTTCTAAACATGGAAGGAGACAGATGTATGCTGCCCATCAACGACAAGTTCTTGAAGCGGTACTACCCTTGAAGACTTCCTCAAACGGGTCCTAGCAACGCCTACACGGCCAAAACCTATTTCAAGGTACTCACTCGTCGAACCCACCCCTTTTGAAATTCTTATGTTGAAGTTTCCAAAAAAAAAAAACTCTTTCAAAAAAATGCTTACTTTCATCATTTCATTGTTAAAAAAAAATCAAAATCCAAAAATCCAAGTTTAGGAGCCTCTTCCCAGACTTGACCAAAAGTTTTTATCCTTGAACCCAAAATTCTTGGTTTGAAACAAAAACCAGGACTCAGGAATTTTTACCCTAGTCCGCCTCTACTTTTATAACAAAAATGGTTTTAAGTTAAAATTTATGACCCTCGTGTCTTTAAACAAAAAATGGTTTTTTAGAAACCGCGAAGAAGTGACACTTAGTCGATACTCGCAAAACCAAAAAAAACCGGAAGGATGCGAACCCCACTCGATACTTCCAAAACCCAAAAACTGGAAGGATGCGAACCCCATTCGATACTTCCAAAATCCAAAAACTGGAAGGATGCGAACCCCATTTGATACTTGCAAGACCTTGAATTTCAAAATCGTGGAGACGCAATATTCCAATTGATATCCACAATCCAAATTCCAAATGGTTCAAAGAAAAAAAAACCCCAAATTTCAAAAATCGCGGAGAAACGACATCAAGTCAGTACCCGCAAAACCAAAAGTTTTTGGGAAAAGCAGGGAAGCGACGCTTACTCGATACTTACACCCCAATCCGCGAGGAAGCAATATTCCATCGATACTCGCAAACCCAGACCGCGAGGAAGCGACATGCCATCGATACTCCAAATTGAATGAGGAAGGAAGCGACATTCCATCGATACCTGCAAGACCATTCAGCGAGAAGGCGACATTTAGTCGATACCTGCATTTTGAAAACCAAACTCGGCAATAAACGCTAAAGCCCGGCTATAAACGCCAAAATCTGCTATAAATGCCAAAATCGGCTATAAACGCCAAAATTCGGCGATAAACGCCAAAATCGGCTTTCATGCCAATAAAACAAAACTTGGTTTTCAAAAATCTGGCTCCCATGCCAAGACAAAACAAAACAAACTACAGAACAAAACTCGGCTTCTATGCCATTCCAAAAATCGGTTTTCATGCCATCTTAAAATTCGGCTTCTATGCCATTCCAAAAATCGGCTTTCATGCCATCCAAAAACTTTGGCTTTCACGCCATCCAAAAAACTTTGGCTCTCATGCCACAAACAAATTTTTTTGGCTCTCATGCCACAAACAAAAAAAAAACTTTGGCTCTCATGCCGCAAACAAAAATTTTTGGCTCTCATACCACAAACGAATTTGGCTTCCATGCCAGAAAATAAAACTCGGCTCCTATGCCATTCCAAAATTCGGCTTTCATGCCATCTCAAAAATTCTGGCTCTAATGCCATCTCAGAATTTTTGGCTCCCATGCCGCAAAATAAATTTTAGCTCTTACGCCACAAAATTAGGCTTCCATGCCATCTAAAATTCGGTTTTCAAGCCATCAAAAACTAGGCTTTCGCCACAAAAATTGGCTTCATGCCCAAAACAGCCCTTTAATAAAAGATTTTCACAAAATGACAACCTTTTGATCAAATTCAAAACAAACATTCCCATCAACTTTTACTCAAATGTGTTTTCATCAAAAAATGATTTAAGTAAAAAGAAGGGGATACAAAAATATAGTACCAAAATTATTTATACATGGAGGTACCAAAAAAAAAAAAGAAAAAAAAGAGTTTGTTACAACTCAGGAGCTCAATCTAGCATGGTCTTCAACCAAAGGTTCAACTCCTTAAGCAGACCCTTGGCCTTAGCTTCTAAAGTTTTTAGGCCACGCTTCTTCAGAATGTTCCCATAAAATGCAGCCGAACGCCGCGACCCATCTGCAGCACGAGGAAGTTCTTCCCAGAGGACTTGCCACTACTCATACTCCTGAGTCTTCCTCCGGACATTACCTTCAGCTTCCTCAACCTGGCGAATGAGAGTCCCCTCCTTGTCACGAGCCTCCACAATGGCGGTCCATTTGGCAGCAGCTTCTTCCTCCAAAAGCTCAAGACGCTGCCTAGCCTCGAAACCTCCTTATCAAGGCGGTCCAAGTCTTGCTTCAGCCCCATGATGGATAACTCGGTAACGTTCTTCTCCCGAACGAACTGCTTCCGAGTCTTCGTGACCTCAGTCAGCTCAACTTTGACTTTGCTGGAAGGCTTCATAAACATTTCATCAAAGAAGTCACCATCTGGGAAACCCTTGGATTAGTCCATTTGTTCCCAAAGGCGATGATTTCATCAACAAAATCTTTGGCGCTTGCGATGTCCAGACCGACTTCTTCGCTATTAGCAAGAATGTCCTGTACATGCTTGATCATGCTAAAGCCAGTTTCCAAGTGACCTGAAGAGAGAGTCTCAACTCATGAGCTCAAAACAATCTTCAACACCTTCCTTGGATACTGAAGGTGCGGCGCAGATGAGGATTCGCCATGATCTGGTTCCCGACTGCCCATGTCACGCTCCATTGGAAGAGTAATCAATAAACTCTTTCCAATCGAAGAAGCTGACTCATTGAAAGAAGAAGAAGCCCCTACTCCTGGATCGGTTGCAGGCATCTCCTGTTATGGCCCTGAGGAAGAAGGAGGAACCTCTCCTGCTGCTCCACAATCTACCAAGGAAAAGACAAAAAGGTATGAATATAATCTTGTAAAAAAAAAACCAATATCAAGATTATTATTACAAAATACCTTCTTCAACGACCGGCGGAGTACTCTCTGCCTCTCTGAGCTCATCCGAAGCATCGTCAAAAGTTGCGTCCATGGATGGCTCGAAATCGTAAGAATCCTCTGGCAAGTCAGCTACCAAGAAAACAAAAGCTACATGTTAGCAAATGACAGCACAAACAAAAAGAAGAAGAAAAAGAAGCCAAAGCAATCATACCTGGTGAAGGTTCTGGAACTACTCCAGAGTCCCTGGGCTCTTCCTCAGATGCCACAACTAGATCCGTGATCGCCTCATTGGCCGGAACCTCAGGCATCACTAAGTCATCGTCCTCTGCCAAAAGAAAGAAAGCAGCGGATCAAAACAAAAAATCTGTTACAAAAGACAAGAAGAAACAAAAGAAAGAAGGAGAATCATACCAGCTGTCTCCTCTTCTCCGGAGGCTCGTCAGCATCCTCAGACACCTCTTTAGCAATGGTGAGAGAAACTTCAAGATCAGAAGGACTATCGTGCCGTCTCATGTTACGGCGATGTCCTCTTCTCCTCTTGCCTCGGCAGGTCAATCTGCTCGACGATCCTGCCCCACTATCAACATCAAGCCTCTCACTAGAGTCCTCACTGGATGGTCTACTTTTTTCAGTAGACTCCATGGAAGCCTTCGTACGCTCTACTTGTATCATAGCATTGATCTCGGCCTCCTCTTCCAGCTATCTCAAGACCTCACCAGGAATCCCTTGTGCAGCTCCTGATCTGATGATATCCTGCTCGTTGAGAAAGCCTATCTTGTGCTTCTCTCTAGAAAGGAAGGCCAAAACTTCCTCCCGACGGACACCATCTGATTTGCCAAAACCCTTCCCAGAAGATTGCTTGACATCGAGCTCTTTCTTGGAAAGCCCCTGGTACACTGAGAAGCTCTCCACGAACCACTTCGTGAAGCCAGCAGTCCGGAAGGTGTGCAGCTCAGGATAGGAAATCATGGCAATAGTGTCCTCAGCGTTATAAAAAGCCCATGCATTCCTCCCATCCTGCAAACCTCCAAAACGCTTCACCATGCTCGAAGGAGCTCCAACAACGCCTTGAGAGAAGCCAAGCTGCAATGCAAAACGCGAAAGGACATACGGCTGGATATCGACAAAAAGTTGTCTGCGGTACACCATCGTACAAACCCGTATATTGAAGAGCCATCTCTTCTCCGCGTTTGTCAAAGCATAATGTCTTCCCGACCCTGCCCTGGTCGAATCACGGGAGACACCAAAGTCAAAAGCCTTCTTCCGCAAACCCGGAGAAAGCTTCACCAAAGACTGCCCAATCTCGACGTCCCTAAACCGTCGGATCCTCAAATGGGCAAACAAAAGCGATTCGGAAACGGTTGTCCCTCTAGCCAAACAAATCATAAAGTGATGTTCGTCCCGTGCAACTCCCAATCGATGGAAGCTAGGACAGTGGTATACATACCACGAATAGAAGATATGGGCTGAAAATACCCTGTTCATAGGGAGCCCAAGCCGAACCGGGAAAGCAACAGCTTGAAGTTCGGTACACAAGTAGGAGTAAAGTGCAGGTACCAAAGCCAGCCGCTCTCCAAACGTCATCTGATAAGCCGGAAAAATACAGTACGGCCTGATTTGCGTTCCATCTCCTCCAGCAAAAACAGCCTCGCCCAGCCAATAAGTGAGGTAAATCGCAAAATCTCTCCGCATGCAATGTCGGAACAAATGGCATCTGTGCTTGCGAAGAACTTCTTTAAATTTTCTCGTATGGTGGCGATCTTCTTCACACTTGATGCTTTAGCCCTAGCATCCTGGGCCATGCCATCAGAAGACTCCCCGCTGTCAAAAAGTTGGAGCTACAACTCCTCCAACTGCTGCATCTAACTTTTGAGCCCTCTTTCTCCTTCAAAAAATCATAGAAGGCGACGAGCTGAAAGTACACAAGCCTAAACTCCTCAGACTACTCCTCAAGGACGTTGTCGATAGGCATAAACTCCTCATAGAGTTTGCCGAGGATAGGCAACCCGATGATGGCACTTAGTTCCTTAAAAAAAAAAAACCAATCTCACCATTCGTCACAATAAAGGTGTTGGTTTGTGGAAGGAATGACTCCAGCATGGCCATAAAAGCCTCATCGGAGAAAACAACGGTTTACCGAAAAGCGCGAACCGCATCAAAAATTTCGGCCTCCCGCAGAATGGCCTGCCCAATCTTCAGGGTGTGATCAGTCCGTGAGTCCCAGCTCGAGTTAGCACTGAAACAGCCACGAAGTCGAAAAGGCCTCACCCAATTGCTGCCATCACCCTGAAAAATACCAAGGCCCACCGGTCTCAAATCGACCGATGGATGATCAGAACCTTGGTAGCCACTGGCTAGCATCAACATGTCCATACGGACATGCTACTTCTTTGCAAAACCGGAAGGGCCGCCAACAAAAACCCCGGTCTTGATCACACTAGTCCTTTTCACCCAGCTCGGAGGACCTTCCCTCTTAGGGCACGTGGGAGAAAGGCTTAGGATCGAGATGGTCCAATTAAAAGTCGACCGGGTAGAAATAGTTCTCTCCTCACCATCTGCTGTGTAAGAGAACTGAAAACATCTCCTTTGGTATGTCAAGTCGTCGGAGACTGCATCACCAAAGAAGAAGGTAGGCTTGGGCACAATGCTCTGATCGTCCGTAACCCAAGGACGGCTGCTTACCATGATCTTGTAGAATTCCTCATCCTTGAGAGCGACCAATCGCTGTCTCATCTCATCACGATTGAGGAATCGCACTCTTCCAAGTTCTTCTCAACAAACTGGACCTTCTCCCAATCCTGCTGAATGGCCGCATTGGAAGTTCTGGCAGACCGACGAGGTGCGTCAGTAACATGACCTTTACCCTTGTTCGTTCTGAAAGAACTACTTGCAAAGGAAGGAAGAGAAAAGATCAATCAACATAAAAAAGACAGAGTTTTGCTACAAAAATTCTAGCAAAATTTTGACATGGTTCTGGGGCAATTCTGAAGATAAGGGAAATACTCCGAAAAAAAGACAGAAAGCCTGAAGATGAGCTCAACATCGCTGCAAGCTCATAATCAGTGGAAATTTCTCAAAGAAAGTTCGAACTCAACATTGCTGTGAGAACGAGCCAATCTTATCAAAATTCCACAAATTTTGGAAAAAAGCTCAACATTGATGCGAGCTTAAAATCCAAAAATTGCAAAGTTCCTCAAAATCCAATAAGACCGAGAAAGAGCTCAACATCGTTGCAAGCTCAAAATCCCAATACTTGCAAAAGATTTTCAAGTATGCATCATCATGCTTCCAAGTCCATTTACAAAAAATCATGCATCAAAGGATATCATCATGCATTAGAAGCTAGGAAAACCTTGACCAAAGTTTGACCAATTCCAACCCAATTTGGTCAAAACCAATCAAACTTTGTCCAAGTCATGAAAAATCATGTTGGCTTGACCTAGAGACTCTAGCCTTCTATCTTGATGCATCAAAAAAAAAATGCATGAACATATTGAAATTGCATAACCTCATTATCATGGTGAGCAAACAACGGTGGAAAGAAAAAAAAAACCGTGAAAAAAAAACACACGGTGAAAAAAAAAAGAAGAAAAAAAAACCATGATAAAAAAAAACAAACACAGTGAAAAAAAAAAAAAGAGAAAAAAGCACGGAAAAAAAAGGGGGATGAAAACCGTGGAAAAAAAAGGAAAAAGCACAAAAAAAAAGAAAGGAAAAAAACGTGCTTGGGAAAAAAAAGAAGAAGAAGAAAAGAAAAAAAAGAAGAAGAGAAGAAAAAAAAAAGAGAAAAAAAAAAAGAAAGAAAGAAGCTACTTCTACAATGGAGTTTCTTGTGGAGGAAGAAAACTTACTTGAATCCATTGATGGAGAAGAAGAAGAAAAGCTTGGAGATCCTTGGAGAAGAAAAAGCACTTCTTATCTTGGAGAGCACTCTTGAAGATTTCTTGCAAACAAAGAAAGCAATGGAGCAAAAGACCCAACCCTCTTGCTTTTATAGAAGAGAGCAAACCAAAAAAGGAAACAAGGAGAAAAGAAAAGAGGTAAGTGCTAAAATTTAGCTACTTTCCCAAAAAGAAAGATATTTTGAGAACATCTTTCCACAAAAGAAGAAAACTTGAGAGATTCTCTCCAAGTAAGGATATTTTTAGATATTCTCTACAAAAAAGAGATTTTTAGATATTCTCTACAAATATGACACCATATGGGATCTAGGCCATCTCCAAAGCCTAAGGTCCCATGGGTTATCCCATATGAGCCAGGTTTGACCACCTCGGCACTAAAAGTGGCTTTTAGTCAAAATATTCCTCTTACCAAGAGCAAAAAAAATAAAATAAAATGTCCCATGCCTCTTTTGAGTTGATGGGACCATTCAAAAATCAAAAAAAAGAAAGCCTCATAAGTTTCCAAAAACCAAACCATCCAACCTCATGAACCAAATTAAGCCAAAATCTTGAAATTGACATTTCACAAAACCAAATTCCAGTCCCCTAACTCGCCACATACAACTTGTTAGGTAACAAGACCAAAACCAAAATCAAAATCCAAACCAAACCAAAACCAAAAAACCAAATCTGACCCCCCAACCTGCCACATACAGCTTGTTGGGTCACAAGGTCAAAATCAAAAATCAAACCCCGACCCCCTAACCTGCCACATACAGCTTGTTAGGTCACAAGGTCAGAAATCAAAATCCAAAACCCAAAATCCAAATACCCCATGTCATTTTCAAAACTTTGCCTTGAGATTGGTACGTGATCCCTCTCACTACCATAAAATTCCCCCGGAAACTCAGAAGGTTATTCAAAAAAAAAAAAAAAAAACTCAAGACTCTTGGTCAAGTTGGAAACTCTCCTTCAAGTTTCTCTTCGAGGCATATCGACTCCAAAAAGCTACTCGTCGCTGTACCTCGAGAGGGCATTTGTTGACACCAAAAAAGTCACTATATCTCCTCAACATCAAGAAGCCTCGTGAAGCTGCATCTTGCTACAAAACAGGCAAAACTACTTCAAGCATTAGATCTTGTCAGAATCAGACAAAAACTGATAGATCCTTCAAGACAGCTAAAAGAGGGGTACACATGAGGTTTCGGGCCATTCCGACATCGTTTGGCCTAACTTCACTTCTCCGACAGCTAAACAAGCGCTCCTGGCGGCGACATCATCAAACACGCCAAAACTTTGATCAGAACCTATGGATGACTCCAGGATGTCTCCAAAGGGCTCCATGCCAAATTTCAAGTCAAACCGACAACATTTGACCCTCCATCAACGCTCGAGCAGCAAAATCAAACCTTCCGACAGCGGAAACCACCAAAGCCATCACCCATCAAAAAAAGTACATGAGTGGCTTCAACATGCTTCCAAAGGGCTGCACGTCGAATTTTAGGTCATTCCGACAACGTTTGACCAGGTTTCGATGCTCCGAAAGAAAATCAAGCCTACCAGCGGCGGAGCATCCCGGGACCATGAAATCCAAAACGGAGCTAATGGAACGTCTCTAAATGACTCCAATAGGCTCCCCGTCAAATTTTAGGTCAATCGGACATCGTTTCACCACATATCAAAGCTCGGCATTTTTCCCGCAGCAAAATCAAGTCAAGCATCGACGGGACCCCAAACGGCTTCAAAACTCAAATAAAAGCCCATGGTTGGTCCTATCCACTACTTAAGAAGCTTCACCTCAATTTTCAGGTCATTCCGACATCGTTTGGCCTAGTTTCGACTCTTGACGGAAAATCGGTTACAAAGTCTTCGGCTTTCCCGAAAAATGGGAAACTTTGCGCTCCGTTTTTGCGCGGGTTCTCGTCAAGTTTTCTCCAAGAAAATCAAGTCAATAATTGAGGAAAAATCTCAAGAAAAATACAGAAGAAAGAAGGAACAAAAAAGATAGAAAAACGGTCGAAAACGAAGCTCGGCGACCAAATGGGCCAAAGCCCTATGGTCGCCGGCGACCTTGCCCCAAGGTCGTCGGCGACCCTGGGTGTAACGTCCAATTCCGGATACCGAGCAAAATGTCAAGGTACCCGAATTTGGTGCGCTACTTCCCGAAAAACCCGGGAACTTCCAAGATTGTAGGTCCGCAGTGAGGTCCAATTTAAAACTTTTTGACCGACATATAATCAATGGTTAAATTTGCGGAAGTGTAATGAGTAAAGAGGAAGCATAAGGTATTATAGAAATATATCAAGTGTAGCAGGGCTAAAGTCCAGCCTAAATCTCAAAGTATAATTAAGAAAATATTTATAAACATATCAGTCTAACTCCCTGCTCACCACATAAGAAAACACTCAACCCAAAAAAGATAATCACTCAATCCCCCAGTACCGGCGCTCCATCCTCCAGCTAGACCCCCTGGTCGGCTGGTCCCCATCCATATTCTCCAACTATAGACGCCTCGACGAGCGCGTCGTCCTCATAATCGGGGTCATCACCTAAGCACCAAGAATGGGTCAGATCCAAGGATCTGGCAAGTTACAGTATACAAATAACATAGGATGTATGCATCAAAGGAATAGAGACAGTAATAAGATCGATAAGAATATCCAAAGTACAAATACTAGGCAATTGAAGAAGATAAACATTTAGAGTCAAGAAGAGAAGATAGGCCAATCTATCTACACAATATGGCACATTTACACAAGTTGGATACCGCGGGATATTATGCCGCGGTCCTCCCATATTGAACACAGTCGCGGTGGGGAAATCTCACCAGTGTTGGGGATAACTAACCCCGCAAATCACTCATCAATCTCAAACACTCATCACTCGGGAGACTGGATAGGTATTGCACCGTCCGTCTAAAACATAACTCATCACTCAACACTCAAATAGCTCCTACTAGTGGTGATCAGTCAACAGGCTGAGCTTAGAACAACTGAGCGAATGTTAGTACCGACTTAAGGAATCAAATACAGGTCTGTGTCTGTCTAGGCTTGCCTTGCGCGAGCAAGGTCCTAACAAGTCCCTAAGAGGTCCAAGTACAATACCATGGAATACAGTCCAGATCCAAGTCCAATCATTGGATCCATACTAAGGCCCATCAAGCCATTGCCTTAGTCTAAACAGTCCGGGAGAGATCAAAATCTCAATCCAATACCAGCCAGTCCATTCTCATCCATAATGAGTCAAAAGTCCAACCTAATCAAAACTCTTCACCTAGGGTATCATACATCCCAACTTAGGCCGTATGAGGGCCCGCCTAGACACAGACACGGGTTATTAATCACCAATCACATCACCAGATCACCTCTAAGTAATCCTAGGTTCAGGTCCTCCATTTTCCACTTACATTAATAGGTTTAAGCAAGAACAAGGATATGAGAGTGATAGTAGTGAAATAAACTCACAGTAATCGAATCAAAGGGGATATCAAAGGTCCAATCCTAAGTAATAGTCCACTCTCAGGTTTAGGGCCTCATCAGATAATCGGATCCCTAACTGGAGTCTCAGATGCCAAAAGATACTGTGTTTGGTGCTCCTAAAGTTACGAGCGTCTTTGACTACGTTTAAGGGTCAAATCACTGACAATTCCAATCCCTAAACTCTATTTGGTGGTCCCCACGAGTCAAGGTCGAGCCACACCATTGACTCGTACTTGGCATATTGATGGAAGTTCATTTGGATAGTCAATGAGTATAATTTATCCAATTAATAAGGTACAACAATATAATTTAACATATAAGAAAGAACTAAGGGAAATTTCATGATAATTAAAGAAGAATAATAATAGAGAAGTCAAACCTTAGTCTAGCACATTGATAATCAAGGACACCATTTAAAAAAAAATAAAAACAATTAATGATAAATACAAATCTTACTTTATAATTCTAGAGAACCTAAAGACTCATCCAATACTTTTCTACACTCAAAATAGTTTAAGGATCTAATGGGGTTCATTAAAGGCTTAAGGGTCTAATTTGTGTTCATTAGAAACTATAGGGTTTTATTCTAATTCCTAAAGCTAATGGGGCCAGACATCAAAAGTCATAAGTCAATAGGTTAGGGGTCATCAGGTCATCACCCTTTTTCCTTTATTTTATTCCCACTTACTAGAAACAAAAAGGGCAAGTGTAAAGTTAAAGTTCTGTAACATGGATGGTGGCCACACTTTCTATGCACTCACAAGACACTCAACCCATATCCTCTTTCTCACTTAACAAACGTCTGTAAAAAGAAAAGAAATGCCAACCAACTACACAAAAGCAAGTGGCTTAGCTTTTCACACGGTCCCTCAGACTACCGGACACCCATCTTCTTCTTTTTTCCCACACTACACGTTCTGCAACAGAACTCTCTGCCAATAGAGAACTAGTCTCGTATGGAACATTGTGTTACACAAGATCGTGGGCTCCACTGACCCAAGACCATATCAGACCTCACCATTAAGGTCGGCCAGGGCCCTACTACAAGATGTAGGGTCTGATCTGCAATCGGTGGCCCACCTGGGCCCCACCACCAGATTAAATAAAAGAAAAATCACTCCAAGTGACTCACGCCTCCACTGTTTAGAACCCTTAGATGGTGGGCCAGATGGGGACCACTTCGCACGGGTCCACCACCATCAGGGTCGTCCCTGGGTCCACGAGCAGATCTATGGATCGGATTAATCATCAAGTGGGCCATGGTGTCCCACAACTTCAATCGACCAAAACATGCCCTAAACGTGCAGAAACCAGAAATCCTAGTTTCTGGGTGGATTTTCTTGCTGGTTTGTCATTATTGGATTATGAAAACATTGCTAAAAAAACCTACCATATATAAAGAATCAATTCCTCAAATCATAGCATATGAAAATAGATTTTATCTCATCAATCCTACCAATTAGTGTATCGACTGTGCATAAATGTGTTCTATGCTGGGACTGTAGCAAACACTTCAATTTGCATCCAAACAATCTCCAATCCACACCATTCATCACATAAACATGTAAAACAACAAATCACTTCAATACCCAAATATCCATCAATCCATCCGGACCATTGATCTTCCAAATGAGATAAACTCATCCATCAATGGCCAAAAACCATAAAAGCAAGCTCAAAGGTAGATCTACTCATTTCTAGCATAATTGAAATGAAAATATAGAATCAGTAATAGAAATCATGCATCTATGCTAAGTGGGTATATTGCACTTGACTTGATTGGTAGAAGAGAAAGAGATTGATAAGAGAGGTAGAAGATGGCTCCTCCTTCTTCTTGCAATTAGGGTTTTGGACTTAGGGATTTTAGCTAGGGTTTTGTGAAATGAGAGGTAAATTAGGGATAAATGAGAGTAAATTTAGGGTTCATTTCCCAATGCAATAGTTTAGGTTATATAGTCTAGGGCTTTTGAGATAATTACCAAAATGGTCATTTTGATTGCATAGGAATGTGGATAAGGACATGGTCATTTAGGTCATTTGGTGAGAATTCTAGAATGTTCTCAAGTGTGGAAAACCCCCTATATAAAAACTTATTTACTAGCAAGGGCCTCAATCCCTAAAACCCTACAAAAATTATAAAAAGATACTTTATAAATCTATAAAATACACAATAGGCCTAAATCCTATAAAATAGACTAATACTTAGGAAAATATCTATTTACCCTTACTAACCCCTAATAATTAGTACAATTATGCTATATTATCATAATTAAAAGTATTCAAATTCAAAATGAGGGCCCACCAAAGTGGGGCCTCACACTGGGTGCATGGTCGCCGGCGACCCTGCAAATTCGGGTTGTCGGATTTCGCTCCAAACGGCCCGTTTTCCGATCCTTTTTGCGTTTCGGGTGTTCCTGCCTCTGTGATTTTCTGAAAATCCAATCTTTGATGCTTGAAAACCACTGATCTTCACCGACATCTTGGATCCGCCGTCAAAAGCATGAAATCATCACCAATCGCTCCAAGATCGCCAACCGGCTGACTAAGAAAGTATACTTTCTGTCCGACCAATCGTGAAATCGACAAGACAGATATCACCAGCCCACCAACATCAATCAGTGTCAGAAATTGCACTACAATCCGACATAAAAAAATGTGTGGATCCACTTGTGATGATCACAAGAAGAATCTCAAAAGACGCGGTGCGGCCCGCGACTCTTCACTTGCCCTGGCGACCACTTAATGTCGTTAATTGACTAGTTTATGACAACTTAATGCGGTCATTAACTCATTATTTTGGACGGCCCAATCAGATTCAAGCATTTGGGAGTTACAAATCCAAGCAATCATGGCATTAAACCCATGAAACTCCCATCATCATGAAGATTAAAGGCGATTAAATGCCCACTATTCTTCATCGGCCAATCACAAGCCATGAAAAAGGAGTTACAAAATCAAAGAATAAAAACTTGTAACTCCTCATTAATTTTCTCATCATGGCCATCAATGCCAATAATCACCTCATGGCTACCAAAAGCCTATAAAAGGAGGTCCAAAAGAAAGAAATCATCATCGATACACACATCGACTTGAAATTTTGCACTTGCACACTTGCATTCTCCCGAAGAAATACTGACAAAGTCCTGCTGATCTGCTGCAAGAAACACCACAAGGTGATCAAAGTCCCTTGAGGGGCCACCCTCCCAAGGTCCCCTCCTTCTATAACATGGCCTAAACGCGGCTTTTCAGCCCTTTTATTCGATTTTTCATTGGGTATAGGACCTCCTCTTGGTCCTTGTCCTTTAAAAAACTGAGGTTAGGAGCCAAGCTGAAGAATCAAAGCATCAACCGTTCTCATTTGAAGGACGATGGAGAAGTCCATACATGACTTGCGACTGTCAATCTCAACGTGTCCCCACAATTTCCTAAGAAGGTAGATCCCTTTTCTTCCTTTTCTATTGTAGTTTGTATTTTTAAAGAGACAAAAAGAATTCATAATTCTTGTCTTTCATATTTGATGAGTTTTGTAAAATTTCCTTTCACGGTAAAATCGCCTTTTACGACAAACAAACAAGAAAACGCCTCCTACGACATTCTAAAAAACAAACTTGTCTCTTTTCTTAATATTTATGCAATTTGAAAAGTTAGAAAAAAGGATTGATTTCCTTTCTACTTGTGAAGGTGAATCTCTAGATCATCACCATTCCAAATTTCAAGTAGAATAGTAAATCTGGCATACCCGTACAAAATGTTGATACCCGCGTTTTCCCTCCTCCGCCGAGACCCAGGCAGCCCCCAGGGTGTGGAAGGAGAGGACGGAAACCCGAGGGTCCATCAAACACCCCTGCTGGTGTCTCATCCAACTTGAATGTGAGGGTCTTATGGAAACAATCCATTGTGGCATGGTACCCTGCCAGCCAATCCATCCCTAGGATGACATCAAAATCACTCATCTCCAACAGAATAAGATCTGCGGTTAACACGAGTTCTCATATCTGAACTGTACAATTAGGGTAATAGATAGTACACACAACTTGTTTTCCTACTGGTGTAGCCATAGTCAAAATATACTCAAGTTCTCTACCATGCACATCAATCAATCTAGAAAATGCATGGGATATGAATGAATGCGTGGAGCCAGGGTCAAATAATATCTTAGCTTCTATCCCACTAACAAGAAGTGTACCTTCCACAACATTGCTTGTTGCCTCTGCATCAGCTCTGTTGACTGCATACACTTGTCCCCGCTGCTGTGGCCTGATTTGAGATTGCTGTTGCCTGCCTTGCGGGGCATTTTTGTTCTGTTGTGGGAGACGCTGATTCTGTTGCTGTCCTTGTTGACGGGCTTGTTGCTACTACTGAGGTCTATACTGTTGCGGTGGTGCCTGCTGTTGAAGTGGCCTTACTTGATTATGCACCACTAGTGCATTCTGTGGTGGTGCTGGACGCTGTGCTCCTTGAGGCTGCTGATTCTGTCTATTCAGTCTCGGGCAATTCCTCATCTGATGGTCCATGGAGCCACATCTAAAGCATGCTCCTATGATGGTACGACATTGGGCACTCTCATGGTTCTTGCCGCAGTGGATACAGACTAGTTGTACATTCTGATCTTGTCTCTGCCTCTTGGTTTGTTGGTTCCTTTGCTGGTGATTCTGTGGTGGAGTCTGTCTTTGCCCCTTGCCTTGAACTCTAAGGACCTTGTGGTGGAAGTTCTCGAACTTGTATGCTCTCTTGATCGCCTCTTCAAAAGTGATCGGTGGTATAAGTCTCGTAGCATCTCTCTCGATGATGGGGTGAAGTCCTTCAAGGAACTTGGTTATCTTTTTCTCCACCGTGTCCACTAATTCGGGGGCATATCTTGACAACCTCTCAAATTTAGTGAGGTATGCTTGAATGGTCATATTGCCTTGGACAAGTTGTTGAAATTCCACTGCCTTCTGCCTTCTGATGTGTGTGGGTACATATTTGTAGCGAAACTGTATCTTGAAGTTCTGCCATGCAACTGCGTCAGCCATTGTTCTATACTCTTCCCTTACTGTTTTCCACCAACTGTCTGCCAACCCGGTGAATAAAGACATTGCCAGCTTTACTCTTTCTCCTCATGTGCATCTGAAGACTTCAAAGATGTTCTCCGTATGGTCCAACCAATCATCTGCAGTCAAGGGATCTTCTGAGCCAACAAAATCCTTAGGTGCCCTCTTTCTGAATCTCTCAAACAATGCATTGGGTTCATGCTCCCTCTGGTTGATGACAATTGCGGGTTGAGGCTGAACTGGCTCTGGCCTTCTCTATAACACTTCTAATAACTGCCTCTGCATTTCTGCCAACTCCCTAGCATGATCCTCATCCTTCTTAAGCATCTGCTCTTGGAGTCTAGTTTGGTTCTCATTGGCTTGACGCTGCTGATCAAGCATAGCTTACAATATCTGTTGAAACTGATTCGGCACTGTATTTTTAGTTCTATCATCTTCAATTGGTTCAGTAAAATCGCTATTACTTGCGGTGGGATTGCCATTTACCAGTTGCTTATGAGGTGGCATGATGCTGCAAAACAAGTTGTTAGCACATATAAATCAAATATGGGTCACACATTGCTCACGCGATTCTAACTAATGAAAGATCTAATGAATCCTCGCCACGTCCTTAGGATTTCTAGTTTCTTTTAATTGCCTGAAACACGTCTCGCTCTAATACCAGTCTGTTGCGACCCCGGACCGGGTTTAAGGTCCATTTCGGGATCGGGAACTGAGTGAGTGACATAAATAATAGGTATGGTTAGTGCCAAAACGTACACGGGCAAATCAAGAACGAACACACATCACCCGTGCACGTGATTTCCCACAGGTGTCCACGGTGAGGATTTCACAACAACATGAATATTTGTTTAGGTACGGAAGCGTGTAGCAAATCGAGCATGCAACTCATTTCCATAATAATAAGATTGATTGCATTTAAGTAACAAGTATCAGAATGAGCAATGTTATATAGTGGAACCCAATGTACTGTTAGAGTTTAAACAAAAGATCATTTAATTACAATTCCCCAAAAATAAAGGCCAACAAAGGCCAATATAAACAAAACAATAGCCCAAAAGTATAATTCATAACATCCCCAAAAATGATACGCATCTCGGCAACTGGATGTTTAGACAACATCATCGGCACGCCACTCAACTAACTGTTACGGTTCTCCGACCGCCTCCTCTGGCTCCTCCTCTGGATAACCGACAACTGGACCTGAGTACCAAAGCAAAGGATCAGACACGACGGTCTGGCCGGTGAGTGAAAAGAAATGAATATTCGATAATAAAAGCATTTACCTTGGAAAACATATAAACCTGTTTAAACAATAACTTTCAAGAAGTAACCGAGACATCTATTTAAAAACATATATGCAGTAATAATACATGTAGAGCAACCAAGGAAATCGGGAAACAAGCAAGGTGGCATCCACAAGAAGCTAATTCCTCCATCACCGAAGTGACGAGAGTATCGGGCGTTGACCTCGATCACCGGAGTGAAGAGGTACAACAAAATTTACATATACATATACAATAATATGGGACGGGACCGCGGTAGCAAACCGGGTATCGGGAATCACGGTAGCGAACCAGATATCGGGAACCACGGGAGCGAGCTGGGTATCGGGATGGGACCACGGTTAATAAACTGGGCATCGGGGTCCAAACTGCAGCTGGCGGGACGGGAGGGGGACCTCCAATTCAGTAGATCAAACCGACAAGGTCATCCAAGCTTAGTGGTGCCGACTCATAGGTCATATGCAAGAAATCGGGCATGTGTAAAACACTTATGATGAACTTGTATAAACGGGCGAAACGGGGTGCTCAAGGCATAATTATATTTTCGATATCGAGTCATGCACATCGAGGCTAGTACACATGCTACAAATACAGTTCAGTGTTTTCGGGGTTGATAAATCAACTCATAAATTTAGGGAATAAAAAGGGGAGCACTAAACTTTTGAAATATCAGGAAAAGTACCGGGGTTTAAAACTAATTCAAGGTAAATAGGGATCCCGTATTTCAATCTTAATAATAACTTGGTACTCTTTGAATTTGGGATATTCCGGGCTCCTAACACACCTTGGAGACATTCTAAGACTTCAACGAGTCTTTGTGATATGGTTTTTTCTCAAACGGGCTTCATAAATGTCTCTTAAATCTCTTTGACACAAGGGAATCTCTTAAAAACCTTTTTCTGAGCTCCAAAAATGGTTTAGGCCCCAGAGGGGGTGCACTCAAATGGACTGAAGCCCGCTCGAGCGGACCTGGACCACACAGGAACCCAGGCAACCAGCAAGGTTGCCCGCTCGAGTGGACGACATGCGCGCTCGAGCAGACAGTCTCACTGCCGCCCGAGTTTGGAAGCAGATTGGCCTTTATGGCTTTTCTTTCTCCATTCTCCTATACAGTTTCTCCTACAATAAAATGGGCCTCCTTGCCCCCAACAATCATTCATCAAATCTCCTAAAACATTTCTCAAACTCCCATCAATACTTCCATAAATGTCATTTTCCAAGCATCTCCATTTCCCCATTCAATCATCCAAGAGAAGGAAGACAACCACATCTACAAGGATTCATTTAAGCCATAAGAAGGGATAACAAAAAGGACTACAAATCAACACATTTCCAAACATTAAATACACTAACCAAACACAATCATGAGCGTTTATTTCAAATCAATGTAACTCAATGAACACATCAAAAAGGTTGGTGAAAACATCAATGCTTCTCAAGAAAACCATTCAAAGTCCAAAACATCCAATCATCCACTTACCTTAGGTCTTTAATCAAGAAAACAGGCACCAATCAAGCTCTTTCTCAAGAACCCTACAAGCACAACAAAACCCTAAAATGGGTCAAACAAGGAAAAGGAAGAAGAAAGCTTCAATAAAGAGAGGAGAGGCTCTCTATAAGTCAAGGAACACATATTCAAGAGAAAGAGAGGGAGTTCTTACTTGAAAGTTGTTCAAATGGCAAGACTAGCTCAAGGAAGATCTTGTAATGGGAGGGTTGCTCCACAAATGGCATCAAGAAGAAGCCCTCAATGAGAGGAAGAAGGAGACAACCTCCATTTTTCCAAATGTGCAAGGTTAGTCGTGATTTGGTGGTGGAGAAGAGCAAGATGAAGAGAAAATGGAGAAACCCTAGCTTAGAAGATTCTTTGTGCTGGGAAAAGGGAAATGAGGGAGAAGAGTTCCTTTTTATACAAGTTGGGTGTGGGCTCCACACTAACAAACTTGGGAGGTTGAAATCACGACTATCGGGACCTCGAACGAAATCGACGAAGAAGGGAAAAACGATCACCGAAATATCTAGTTTCCAAAAAGTATATGTTTCGAGTGTTTTGGGGATGTCAACTTTTGGGTACAAATTTAGTGTAAAATGATTGTTTTGCCCTCAATGCTAGGAAAGTCGGGTTTTGGGGTTTCGAACGGTTACGGGATCAACATGAAAGTTGTAGGGATTAGCGGGACAAGTGAAATGGGGTAGGCATACAAGTCATCGGGATCTCGGGAAATTCCCAAATTAACACAAAGCTATCAAAAGGGAACCCCCAAAGGGCCCCACTAAACACAAAGCACTTAAACTTCCCAAAAGCTATAATAAGAACTATACTAATCCAACTCAGTCAAATTGTAACAATCACGTTTAGCACTAACACACGACTTAATTAGCACTAATCGGAGTCACTTGAGTAGGGGTCTTACATCTTTAGATGCACAGGAGGAGAAAGAGTAAAGCAGGCAACGTCTCTATTCACCGGGTTGGCAGACATCTGGTGGAAAATAGTGAGGGAAGAGTATAGAACAATGGCTGACGCAGTTGCATGGTAAAACTTCAAGATACAGTTTCGTGACAAATATGTGCCCACGCACATCAGGAGGCAGAAGGCAGTGGAATTTCAATAGCTTGTCCAAGGCAATATGACTGTTTAAGAATACCTCACTAAATTTATGAGGTTGTCAAGATATGCCCCCGAATTAGTGGACACGGTGGAGAAAAAGATAACCAAGTTCCTTGAAGGACTTCACCCCATCATCGAGAGAGATGCTACGGGAGTTATTCCACCGATCACTTTTGAAGAGGTGATCAAGAGAGCATACAAGTTCGAGAACTTCCACCACAAGGTCCTTAGAGTTCAAGGCAAGGGGCAAGGACAGACTCCACCACAGAACCATCAACAAAGAAATCATCAGCACAAGAGGCACTGGACAGATCAAAATATCTAGGCTCAGGCAGTTTGTATTCATTGTGGCAAAAACCATGAGAGTGCCCAATATCGTACCGTCACAGGATCGTACTTCAGGTGTGGCTCCATGGACCATCAGATGAGGAATTGCCCAAGACCGAATAGACATAATCAGCAGCCTCAAGGAGCACCGCGTCCAGCATCGCCACAGAATGCAATAATTGTACAAAATCAGGCAAGGCCACTCCAGCAACAGGCACCACAGCAACAGTATAGGCCCCAACAACAGCAGCAGCAGGCCCGTCAACAAGGACAGCATCAGAATCAGCGTCCACCGCAACAAAACAGAAATGTCCTTCAAGGCAGACAACAACAAGCTCAAATCAGGCCACAGCAAAGGGGACAAGTTTATGCGGTCAATAGAGCTGATGCAGAGGCAGCAGGCAATGTTGTGGAAGGTACACTTCTTGTTAGTGGGATAAAAGCTAGGATATTGTTTGACCCTGGATCTACGCATTCATTTATATCCCATGCATTTTCTAGATTGATTGATGTGCATGCTAGAGAACTTAAGTACATTTTGAGTGTGGCTACACCAGTAGGAAAACAAGTTACGTGTACTATCTATTACCCTAGTTGTACAGTCCGGATAGGAGAAGTTGTGTTACCCGCATATCTTATTCTGTTGGAGATGAATGATTTTGATGTCATCCTAGGGATGGACTGGCTGGCAGGGTACCATGCCATGATGGATTGTTTCCATAAGACCCTCACATTCAAGTTAGATGAGACACCAGCAGGGGTGTTGTTTCAGGGAGAGAGGAGGAATCCTCGTGCAGGGTTTGTCTCAATGTTGAAAGCTGATAGACTTCTAAGAAGTGGATGTGAAGCCTATTTGGCATTTATCGCGGAGGATAAATGGTCCCAAGGGGTGGAGGAGATACCTATTGTTTGGGAATTCCCGAATGTGTTTCCGGAGGAGATTCCAGGATTACCACCCATAAGAGAAATCGATTTCACCATTGAATTGTTACCGGGGACCGCTCTGATCTCTATTGCACCATATAGAATGGCTCCGGCGGAATTGGGTGAGTTGAAGATGCAATTACAAGAGTTGTTGGATAAAGGTTTTGTAAGACCTATATTTCACCATGGGGAGCTCCGGTTTTGTTCGTTAAGAAGAAGGATGGTTCGATGAGAATGTGTATTGATTACTGAAGATTGAATCAAGTGACCATCAAGAACAAATATCCATTGCCAAAGATAGATGAACTGTTTGATCAGTTACAAGGTGCCTCTTACTTTTCGAAGATTGATTTGAGATCCGGTTACCATCAGCTGAGAGTCAGAGAATCGGATGTATTGAAAACAGCTTTCCGGACAAGATATGGCCACTATGAGTTCCTAGTGATGCCATTTGGATTGACCAATGCACCGGCAGTGTTTATGGCTTTGATGAACAAGATATTTGCCCAATACCTTGACCAATTTGTAGTGGTGTTCATTGATGATATTTTGGTGTACTCCAAGACCAAAGAAGAGCATGAAGAGCATCTGAGGATTGCATTACAACTTCTGAGGGAGAACCATTTGTATGCAAAGCTTAACAAGTGCGAATTTTGGCCAGAGCAAGTAGCATTTTGGGGGCACATTATCTCCAAGGAAGGATTGTCAGTAGACCCGTCCAAGATTGAGGCAGTAGTGAAGTGGGAAAGACCAAAGAATGTGTCGGAAATCAGGAGTTTTCTTGGATTGGCAGGGTATTACTGGAAATTTGTGCAAGGATTTTCGTCGATTGCAGGACCGCTGACGAAGTTGACGAGGAAGAATGCACCTTATGTATGGACAGATCAGTGTGAGGCCAGTTTCCAAGAGCTGAAGAAGAGATTAACCACCGCACCAGTCCTTACTTTCCCATCCAGAAGAGGCGGTTTTACCATTTTTACCGATGCTTCGAATGTTGGACTTGGGTGTGTGCTGATGTAAGAAGGAAAAGTTGTAGCATATGGGTCTCGGCAGTTGAAAGATCACGAGAAGAATTATGCAACCCATGACCTTGAGTTGGCAGCGGTCGTCTTCGCGTTGAAAATGTGGAGGCATTACCTCTATGGAGAGAAGTTTGAGGTCCATTCTGGTCACCGTAGCTTGCAATACTTGTTTTCTCAAAAGGAATTGAATATGAGACAGAGGAGATGGATGGAATATATCAAAGATTATGATTTTCCAATCAAGTATCACCCGGGGAAAGCGAATGTAGTTGCCGATGCTTTGAGTAGAAAATCAGTGGGCTTGGCGAATTTGAGTGGTACTTGTATTTTTGAACAATTTGAGGAGTTGAGGATAGATCTACATCCACTGAGGGAAGGTATTATAGTTGCCAATATGTCAGTGTCAGAGCCTTCTTTCATTCAGAAGATCAAGGATAGTCAGTTGCAAGATCCAGAGTTGGCCAAGATTTCAGAACATATAGCAGAACGTCTTGATTTTCGTATCGTTGATGGAGTTCTTTATTATCAAGATCGGTTGTGTGTGCCTAACATCGAAGATTTGAGGAATGACATCATGACAGAAGCCCATAGTACGAAGTATTCCATGCACCCGGGCAGCACGAAGATGTACCAAAACTTGAAGGATAGATTTTGGTGGAGCAATATGAAGAGGGAGATTGCAGCTGTCGCGACCTCGGACCGGGCTCGGGGGCCAAATCCGGGATCGAGACTCATTGTGAAGTAGATAAGAAGAGGTATGTTTGATGCCCAGGTGTACACGGGTTAATAAAAGAACACACATTACCCGTACATGTGATTTCCCACAGGTGTCCGCGGTGAGGATTTCCCAACACCCATAACCATATAATATAATTGCAGAATCGTATGGCAAATCAAGCATGTATTTCATTTCCAAAATGTCAAGATTGATTACATTTGAATAACAAGTATCAGAATGAGCAATGTCCTAAAGCGTAACCCAAAAGTACATGTTAAAGTTTAATCAACAATAATTTAATTACAACTCCCAAATACAGAGGCCAACAAAGGCCAATATAGACAAAACAATGTCCACCAAAATAAATAAATCCAATCACCCCCAAAATGTTTCGCATCTCGACAACCCAATGTTTACATAACATCATCAGCACGCCACTCAACTAGCGGTTGCGGTTCTCCGACCGCCTCCTCTGGCTCCTCCTCGGGGAAACCAACAACGGGACCTGAGTATCAAAGCAAAGGGTCAGACACGACGGTCTGGCAGGTGGGTGAACAGATATAAACATACTTAAACAATGTTTTTCACGAAGTAAATGAATCATTTAATTAAAATGCGTATGCAGTCATAAAACATGTAAGGTAATCAAGGAAATCGGGAAACAATCAAGATGGCATCCACAAGAGGCTAAATCCTCTATCACCGAAGTGACGAGAGTATCGGGCGTTGTCCTCAGTCACCGAAGTGAGGAGTTACAACCAATTTACATATACATATACAGTAATACGGGACGGGACCGCGGTAGCAAACCGGGTGTCGGGAATCACGGTAGCGAACCGGATATCGGGAACCACGGGAGCAAGCCGGGTATCGGGACGGGACCACAGTTAATAAACTGGGTATCGGGATCTATGCTGCAGCTGGCGAGACGGGAAGGGATCTCCAAGTCAATAGATCAGACTGACAAGGTTATCCAAGCTCAGTGGTGCCGACTCATAGGTCATATACAAGAAATCGGGCATGTATAAAACACTTACGATGAAATCATATAGACGAGCAAAACGGGGTGCTCAAGGCACAAACATCATTTCAATATCGGGTCACATCCTGTCGGGCATGCATTTGGGGACTATAAAAGAGTGCAAGTACAAATACAATGCTTTCGGAATCGATAAATTATAACTCATAAATTTCTGGAATAAACAATTGCAATAGACTTTCAAAATATCGGGGTTTAAGACTAATCCAAGGTGAATCGGGATCCCGTATGTTTGTATAATAAAGGAAACTTGGTACTCTTTGAATTTGGAAGACATGCTGGGTTCCTTATACACTATAGTAGCCTCAATGCTTAAATAAATCTCGATGATGTGGTTTCTCTCTCTAACGTACTCCCAACAAACATTTCACCTCTGCTTCGAACATAATCCCAGGTGAGCGGTGCCCATTGCTCTCAGAAAGGTTCACAAACAATGGGGTGGAGGCTCCCTTCAATCCTCTTTTATTCATAGAATTCAGGGAACTTCGGTTACCTTGCGGTCAGATGGCGGTTAGCTGCCAGTGAATCCGACGGTTAACCGCTGGATGACCGTGAGGCTGACCATGGAATTACAGCTCTCTGGAATTGTAACCGCTACAATTCGGTTGGCTGGCGGTTAGCCGCGGATGAATTCGGCGGTTAGCCGCTAGCTAACCGCGGAGCTGACCGCGAGATTTCAGCTCTCTGGAAAAGTGACCGTAACTATACGGTTTTCTGACGGTTAGCCGCCGATGAATTCGGCGGTTAGCCGTGAGTGACCGCGGAGCTGACCGCGAGGTTACAGCTCTCTGGAAATGTAACCGAAATTGCTTCGGTTAGCTACGAGTCACTAGGCGGCTAGCCGCTGGGCGACCGCCAGTCACGGGAATTTCCTCACTAGGTTCAGATTCAGGTCTTCCCTTCCCCAAACCAATTCCTTTCATTCTCCATTTTACATTCATACAATCACCAAGAGAAGGAAGACAACCATCACCACAAGGATTCACTTAGGCATTGTACAAAAGATTAACCAAAAGCTACAATTCAAGATTTAAAGACAACAAATGAAACAAAGCTAGAAATCATGTTTAAGACAATAAAGAGGCTTACCAACCCTTTTCAAAAGAATTTAACATCATTGAATGCCAAGGAAACAAGTCATTAATGAGGTATAAATCAAGTCTACATGTCATGGAAATCATTAAAACCAAAACATCCATTCAATCCACTTGCCTCAAGATCTCTAACAAGAAAATCCAAGCTTCTAATCACTCTTCCAAGCCAAGGGTGCAATCTACACAAAAACCCCCAAATACCAACCCTAAAATGGGTCAAACCAAGAAACAAGAAGAAGAAACTCACAATAATAAAAAATGGAGTTCCTCTAGGACTAGGAGAAAACAAATCTAGGAGATTGGGAGGGAAAACTTACTAGGAAAGTCCTCAAAAGGCAAGATGAGCTTCAAGAGAGTTCTAAAATGGGTGGCTTCCATCCACAAATAGTATCAATGGAGAGCTCTAGTAGGGAGGAAGAAGAAGGTGAAGTTCATTTCTTGATTGATGCAAGGTGGGTGGTGCTTGATGGTGGAGAAGCAAGAAGAAGAATAGAATGAAGCAAAGAAACCCTAGGTTGAGACTCTTGTGCTAGAAAAAGAGTGAAAGAAGAAGATGGGTCTCTATATAAAGCATTTTGGAATGGGCTCCACCACTTAAGAAACTCTTTGGGCTGAAAACACTAATCTCGGGACCTCGGACGAAATCGACGAAGAAGGGAAAAGTGATCGTCGAAATATCTAGTTTCCAAAAAGTATATGTTTCGCGGGTCTCGGGGATATCAAGTTTTGGGTACATATTTCATGTAAAAAGACTGTTTTGCCCTCAATACAAGAAAAAATCAGGTTTCGGGGTTCCGGACGGGTTCGGGCTCAACATGAAAGTTGTAGAGATTATCGGAACGAGTGAAACGGGGTAGGCATACAAGTCATCGGGGTCTCGGGAAAATTCCCAAATTAATGCAAAGTTATCAAAAGGGAACCCCCAAAGGGCTCCACTAACACAAGCACTAAAAATTCCCAAAGCTATAGCAAGAACTATACTAATCCAACTTAGTAAATTCTATCAAACACGCTTAGCACTAACACGTGACGTAATTAGCACTAATGGAGGTCACTCGGGTCGGGGTCTTACAGAAGCGTTTATCTCTCACTGCATGACCTGTCAATTGATAAAGGCAAAACATCATAAGCCTCCAGGGTTGTTACAACCATTAGAAATCCTAGAATAGGAATGGGAGCATATTACCATGGATTTTATTTCGGGACTACCAAGAACTAGCAAAGGCAATGACGTGATATGGGTTATTGTGACAGACTCACCAAGTCAGCCCATTTTATCCCCATGAAGACAGGAAAGAAGATGCATATGTTACCCCTAGCAAAGTTGTTTGTTAATGAGATTGTTAGTAGACATGGACAGCCAGTTTCTATTACCTCCGACAGAGACAGCAGATTCGTCTCGAGGTTTTGGAAGACCCTACATGAGTCTATGGGTACAAAGCTACAGTTTAGCACGACTTATCACCCTCAGACAGATGGCCAGTCAGAGAGGACAAGTCAGACCCTTCAGGACATGCTTCGTGCTTGTGTATTAGACTTCAAAACTCAGTGGGATGAGACTCTACCGTTGTGTGAGTTCGCTTACAACAATAGCTACCACTCGAGCATTGGGATGGCGCCCTTTGAAGCTTTGTATGGCAGAAGGTGTAGGACACCTGTTTGTTGGGAAGAAGTTGGCACCCACAGTTTCCATGGACCAACCATAGTGAGTGAAACAAGTGACAAAGTGAGACAGATTCAGGAATGTTTGAAAGTAGCCCGGAGTAGACAGAAGAGCTATGCAGACTCTCACCGAAGGGATCTACAGTTCAAAGAAGGAGATAAGGTCTTCTTGAAGGTGTCACCTACCAGAGGAACATTGAGATTTGGGCAGAAGGGCAAGTTGTCACGGAGGTACATTGGACCATATGATATTGTGAGTAAGATTGTGATGTGGCTTATAGATTAGCCTTACCACTTGAACTCTCCGGTGTACACAACGTCTTCCATGTGTCGATGTTGAAGAAGTATGTCCCCGACCCTTCACATTTACTCCAGCATGAACCGTTGGAAATCAGAGAAGATGCTACCTATGTGGAGAAGCCCATCCAGATCATAGACACGAAAGAGCAAGAGTTGAGGACATGGACTATTCAGTGGGTGAAGGTACTTTGGGAGAATCATGGGCCGGAAGAGGCAACGTGGGAACTACGAGATCAAGTGCAGAAGAAGTATCCACATCTCCTACCCGAGGTGAGTTTTATATTTCATTTGGAGGACCAGATGCCCTAAGGGGTGGAGGATGTAAGACCCCGACCCAAGTGTACTCGATTAGTACTAATTAAGTCGCGTGTTAGTGCTAAGCTTGATTAGTAGATTTGACTAAGTCTGGATTAGAGTAGCTTTGCTATGCTTTGGGGGATTTTGGGGAGTCCTTGTGTATTATAGGACCCTTTGGGGGTCCCTTTTTATAGCTTTACGTTGACTTGGGAATCATCCGAGATTCCGGTGAATTGTATTTCTACCCCATTTCACTTGTCCCGTTAATCCCTACAACTTTCATGTTGAGCCCGTAACCGTCCGGAACCCCGAAAACCCGACTTTCCTAGCATTGAGGGCAAAATAGTCTTTTTACACCAAATCTGTACCCAAAACTTGACATCCCCGAAACCCGCGGAAAATATTCTTTTTGGAAACTAGATATTTCCGTGATCACTTTTCCCTTCTTCCTTGATTTCGTTCGAGGTCCCGAACTTAGTGATTTCAGCCCTAAGAGATTCCCATTGGTGGAGCCCACTTCCAATCGCTTTAATAAATAGAGACCTTTCTCCTCCATTCTCTCTTTTTCCAGCACAACCCAAAAGCTAGGGCTTTTTCCTCTCTTCTTTTTCCTCTTGTTTCCCCACCACCAAACCACCACCAAGCTTGCTTCAATAGCACAAATGGAGGTCATCTTCTTTTTCCCCTCACTTAGAGCTTGTCACGACCCCAAACTCGGGGTCCGTGAAGTAATAATTATGTTTCTCCCGAGATCCGCTTGTGTGAGGATTACAAATTCCAACACATCTGAATATTTAGCGGAAGCTATCGTGGTGTTGCGACTCGGAGTCCGTGGCCATTGGATTCCGCACCGCACTTAACCCAAGCATATACTCATCTTATCAATGATCCATCTTAGACTGGAATAAACCATCACAATAAAAGTACAGAGCTGATAGTAACAGGGTATTACGTTTCCATATATGTTCAAGTTACAATTAACAATGTGTATTAAGTACAATCCCAAGAAAAAGGCTAATAGAAGCCATACAAAACAAGCTAATGATTACTACCCCATATGTGACGTAATCCCGATGTCAAGCTCATTGTCTACATGACATAGCCGACGGACACTTGTAAGCTCATGGCTCCACAGCCAACACGTTCACTCATCTCGGGTGAAGAAATCTGAACCTGAGTACCAAAGTAGTGGGTCAGACACGACGGTCTGGCAGGTGGGTAAAAAGATATAACAATATACTGAACGATAAAACATGTAATAAATCATGCTGTCTGATCAAAATTGTACATAATTACAAATGTATAGGAAATCATGAATATCTGACAAAATATTGTATTCATATAAAATGGGTATGAAACATAAATATTTGACAAAACATGTATTCCTTTAAAGCATGTATAAAACATGAACATTTCACAAACCGGAAACTCATTTCAAACATGTATAAATAATAAACATTTCCCAAATCGGGAATTCATTTAAAGCGTGTATAAACAATAACCATTTCACAAATCTAGAACTCATTTAAAGCATGTATAAATAATGCACATTTATTAAGAAGAGACGTGATCAATATAAAGTAGTACGGGTATCAAGGATCAGGAACTATCAAGATGGCAACCACACAAAGCTAAATCCTCTATCACCAAAGTGATAGAGCAAGCATATCAAGGCGTTGACCTCAGTCACCGAAGTGAGGAGGAACAACGAAATACATATATATATACTATATACTAGACATGACCACGGTAACGAGCCGGGCATCAGGAACCACAGTAGCAATCTGCGGTATCAGGACCCAAACTGCAGTTGGCAAGACAAGAGGGGGATCACCTAGTCAGTTGATCAGACTAACAAGGTATCCAAGCTTAGTGGTGCCGACTGTCGCGACCCCGGACCGGGTCTGGCAGGTAGATGAAAAGATAGGAACATTTAATGATAAAACATTTGCCATGGAAACAGTTGAACCTGTCTAAATAATACTTTCATGAGTAAATGCATCATTTCGTTAAAAACATTTATGCAAGGTAAAACAAGTAAGGGTAACCAAGGAAATCGGGAAACCAGCAAGATGGCAACCACACCAGGCTAAATCCTCTATCACCGAAGTGATAGAGCAAGCAAGTCAAGGCGTTGACCTCAGTCACTGAAGTGAGGAGATACAACGAAATACATATACATATATACTATATACTAGACATGACCACGGTAGCGAGCCGGGCATCAGGAACCACAGTAGCAATCTGCGGTATCAGGACCCAAACTGCAGTTGGCAAGACAAGAGGGGGATCACCTAGTCAGTTGATCAGACTAACAAGGTATCCAAGCTTAGTGGTGCCGACTCATAGGTTATATGCAAGTAAATAAAACAGGTACATGTATGCATGTTCTCTTTCTTGGCTCATGGGCTCGCACTACAAAGCTCTGGCCCAATATTGCCTCAAGGTTTTGGCTTATGAGTCATGTACAAGAAATCAGGTCAAAACATGGAACTCAAGACAGGTGTAAAATAAATCAAGTACAAGATTATATTCGGCTAGACGTGGGTGCTCAAGGCACAGCTATCATATCAAGTCTGTCATGTATATCAGAGCTAGCAAAATGGTACGAGTATACTTTGAAAAGTCAAGACAATGTCGGGTTAAAACTAATCCAAGTGAATAGGGATCCCGTATGTCCGTATAATAAAGGAAACTTGGTACTCTTTGAATTTGGGAGACATTCCGGGTTCCTTATACACCATGGTAGCCTCAATGCTTAAATCAATCTCGATGATGTAGTTTCTCTCTCTAACGTACTACCAACAAACACTTCACCTAGGCTTCGAACACGATCCCAGGTGAGCGGTGCCCATTGCTCTCAGAAAGGTTCACAAGCAATGGGGTGGAGGCTCCCTTCAATCCTCTTTTATTCATAGAATTCAGGGAATTTCGGTTACCTTGCGGTCAGATGGCGGTTAGCCGCCAGTGGATCCGGCGGTTAACCGCTGGCTGACCGTGGAATTGCAGCTCTCTGGAATTGTAACCGCTACATTTCGGTTGGCTGGCGGTTAGCCGTAGATGAATTAGGCGGCTAGCCGCTAGCTGACCGCGGAGCTGACCGTGAGATTTCAGCTCTCTGGAAAAATGACCGTAACTAAACGGTTGGATGGCGGTTAGCCGTCGATGGACACGGCGGTTAGCCGTTAGCTGACCGCGGAGCTGACCGTGAGGTTACAGCTCTCTGGAAATGTAACCGGACTTGCTTCGGTTAGCCACTAGTCACCAGGCGGCTAGCCGCTGGGCGACCGCCAGCTGACCGCCAGTCACAGGAATTACTTCACTGGGTTCAGGTTCAGGCTTTCCCTTTCCCCAAACCAATTCCTTTCATTCTCCATTTGACATCCATACAATTACCAAGAGAAAGAAGACAACCATCATCACACGGATTCACTTAGGCATTGTACAAAAGATGAACTCAAAACTACAATCCATGATTTAAAGACAATAGATGAAAACAAAAGCTAGAAATCATGTTTCAAGACAATAAAGAGGCTTACCAACCCCATTCAAAGCATTTAACACCATTGAATGTAATTCAAACAAGGCATTAATGAAGTAATGATTTAAACACATTTGTCATAAAAATCATTGAAAGCTAAACTATCCATTCAATCCACTTGCCTCAAGGTCTCTAAATCAAGAAATCCAAGCTCTACTCCACTCTTCCAAGCCAAAAACCAACCTACACCAAAAACCCCCAAAAACAAACCCTAAAATGGGTCAAACCAAGAAACAAGAAGAGAGACTCACAATAATGAAGATAGGGCTTTCCCAAGGCTAGAAGAACAAGGATCTAAGATATTAGGGAAGGAGCTTACTTGTAAGTTCTTCAAATGGACAAGGTGAGCTCAATGAAGGTCTTGAGTTGAGTAGATCCTCCCACAAATGGTATCAATGAGTAGCTCTAGTAGTGAGGAAGAAGAGGGTGAAGTTCATTCTTGATTGGCGTAAAGTTTGGTAGGGACTTGGGATGAGGAAGCAAGAAGAAGAAGAAAAGAGAGAAAGAAAACCCTAGGCTGTTCTTGAGCTTGTGCTGGAAAAAGAGAAATGGAGGGAAAGAGTTCTCTATATAAAGCAATGGGTGTGGGTTCCACCACTAGAAAGTCTTCGGAGGCTGAAATCACCAATCTCGGGACCTCGGATGAAATCGACGAAGAAGAGAAAAGTGATCGTCGAAATATCTAGTTTCTAAAAAGTACATGTTTCGCGGGTTTCGGGGATGTCGAGTTTTGGGTACAGATTTCATGTGTAATGACTGTTTTGCCCTCAAAGCAAGAAGATCGGGTTTCGGGGTTCCGGACAGTCACGGGTTCAACATGAAAGTTGTAGGGATCGACAAAATAAGTAAAACTGGATCAAGACAAGAATTAGGGGAAAAACAAGTAACCTCCAAAAGCTAGCAAGACTATCAAAAGGGAACCCCCAAAGGGTCCCACTAAACACAAGACACTAAAAAGAATTCCCCAAAGCTATCAAGAACTATACTAATCCAAGCTTAGTCAAAACTACTAATCAAGCTTAGCACTAACACACCACTTAATTAGTACTAATCGAGTCACTCGGGTCGGGGTCTTACATCCTCCACCCCTTAGGGCATTTGGTCCTCGAAATGAAATACAAACTCACCTCGGGTAGGAGATGCGGATACTTCTTCTGTACTTGATCTCGTAATTCCCACGTTGCCTCTTCCGGCCCATGATTCTCCCAAAGTACTTTCACCCACTGAATAGTCCGTGACCTCAACTCTTGCTCCTTCGTGTCTATGATCCGAATGGGCTTCTCAACATAAGTGGCATCTTCTCTAATTTCCAACGGCTCATGTAGGAGTACATGTGAAGGATCGGGGACGTACTTCTTCAACATCGACACATGGAAGACGTTGTGTACACCGGATAACTCGGGTGGTAAGGCTAATCTGTAAGCCACATCACCAATCTTGCTCACAATGTCGTACGGTCCGATGTATCTCCGTGACAACTTGCTCTTCTGTCCAAATCTCAAAGTTCCTCTGGTAGGTGACACCTTCAAGAAAACCTTATCTCCTTCCTTGAATTGTAGATCCCTGCGGTGAGAGTCTGCATAGCTCTTTTGTCTACTCCGGGCTACTTTCAAACATTCTTGGATCTGTCTCACTTTGTCAGTAGTCTCACTCACTATGGACGGTCCATGGAAACTGCGGGTGTCAACTTCTTCCCAACAAACAGGTGTCCTACACCTTCTGCCATACAAAGCCTCAAAAGGCGCCATCCCAATGCTAGAGTGGTAGCTGTTATTGTAAGCAAACTCACACAACGGTAGGGTTTCATCCCACTGAGTCTTGAAGTCCAAAACACAAGCACAGAGCATGTCCTCGAGTGTCTGAATTGTCCTCTCTGATTGGCCATCGGTCTGAGGGTGATAAGCTGTACTAAACTGCAACTTCGTACCCATAGACTCATGTAGGGTCTTCCAAAATCTCGAGATGAACCTGCTGTCTCTGTCCGAAGTGATGGAAACTGGCTGTCCATGTCTACTGACGATCTCATTAACGAACAACCCTGCCAGGGGTAACATGTGCATCTTCTTTCCTGTCCTCATGGGAATAAAATGAGCTGACTTGGTGAGTCGGTCTACAATCACCCATATCGCATCATTGCCTCTGCTAGTCCTCGGTAGTCCCGAAATAAAATCCACGGTAATGTGCGCTCCCATTTCCACTCCGGGATCTCTAATGGCTGCAACAATCCTGGCGGCCTCTGATGTTCCGCCTTTATCAACTGACACGTCATACATCGAGATACAAACGCTGCAATCTCTCTCTTCATATTGTTCCACCAAAATCTACCCTTCAAATTCTGATACATCTTTGTGCTGCCTGGGTGCATGGAATACTTTGCACTGTGAGCTTCTGCCATGATGTCATTCCTCAAATCTTCTATGTTAGGCACACACAACCGATCACGGTAGTAAAGAACTCCGTCCACAATACGAAAATCAGGACGTTCTGCTATATGTTCTGCAATCTTGGCCAACTCTGGATCCTGCAACTGACTGTCCTTAATCTTCTGAATGAACGAAGGTTCTGACACTGACATATTGGCAATTATGGCACCTTTCCTTAGTGGCTGGAGGTCTATCTTCAACTCCTCAAACTGATCAAAAATACAAGTACCACTCAAATTTGCTATGCCCACTGACTTCCTACTCAAAGCATCGGCAACTACATTCGCTTTACCCGGGTGATACTTGATCGGAAAATCATAGTCTTTGATATACTCCATCCATCTCGTCTGCCTCATATTCAACTCTTTCTGAGAAAATAGATATTGTAGGCTGCGGTGATCCGAATGAACCTCAAATTTCTCTCCGTAGAGGTAATGTCTCCACATCTTCAATGCAAAGACGACCGCTGCCAACTCAAGGTCATGGGTTGCATAATTCTTCTCGTGATCTTTCAACTGCCGGGACCCATATGCTACAACTCTTCCTTCTTGCATCAACACACAACCGAGTCCAATGTTCGAAGCATCGGTAAAGATGGTGAAACCGCCGCTTCCGGATGGCAAAGTAAGGACTGGTGCGGTAGTTAATCTCTTCTTCAGCTCTTGGAAACTAGCTTCACACTGATCTGTCCACACATAAGGCACATTCTTCCTCGTCAACTTCGTTAACGGTGCTGCAATCGACGAAAATCCTTGCACAAACCTCCTGTAATACCCTGCCAAACCCAGAAAACTCCTAATTTCTGACACATTCTTCGGTCTTTCCCACTTCACTACTGCCTCAATCTTAGACGGGTCTACTGACAAACCTTCCTTAGAGATTATATGTCCCAAAAATGCGACTTGCTCAAGCCAAAATTCACACTTGTTGAGCTTCGCATACAACTGACTCTCCCTCAAAATCTGCAATACTATCCTCAGATGCTCTTCATGCTCTTCTCTGGTCTTGGAGCACACCAGAATATCGTCTATGAACACCACTACAAACTGATCTAGGTACTGAGCAAAGATCTTGTTCATCAAAGCCATGAACACTGCCGGTGCATTAGTCAACCCAAATGGCATCACTAGGAACTCATAATGGCCATATCTTGTCCGGAAAGCTGTCTTCAACACATCTGATTCTCTAACTATCAGCTGATGATAACTGGATCTCAAATCAATCTTCGAAAAGTACGAGGCACCTTGTAACTGATCAAACAGTTCATCTATCCTTGGCAATGGATATTTGTTCTTGATGGTCACTTGGTTCAATCTCCGGTAATCAATGCACATTCTCATCGAACCGTCCTTCTTCTTCACGAACAACACCGGAGCTCCCCACGGTGAGATGCTTGGCCTCACAAAACCTTTGTCCAACAACTCTTGTAACTGTATCTTCAACTCTCCTAATTCTGCCGGAGCCATTCTATATGGTGCAATAGATATCGGAGCGGTCCCTAGTAACAACTCAATGGTGAAATCAATCTCTCTCATGGGTGGTAATCCCGGAATCTCCTCCGGAAATACATCCGGGAACTCCCAAACAATAGGGATCTCCTCCACCCCTTGGGACCGATTATCCTCCGTGATAAACGCCAAATAGGCTTCACATCCACTTCTCAAAAGTCTATCAGCCTTTAACGCTGAGACAAACCCTGCACGAGGATTTCTCCTCTCTCCCTGGAATAACACCCCTGCTGGTGTCGCATCCAACTTGAATGTGAGGGTTTTATGGAAACAATCCATTGTGGCATGGTACCCTGCCAGCCAATCCATCCCTAGGATGACATCAAAATCCTTCATCTCCAACAGAATAAGATCTGCGGGTAACACAACTTCTCCTATCCGGACTGTACAACTAGGGTAATAACTAGTACACACAACTTGCTTTCCTACCGGGCTTGCCACAGTCAAAATGTACTCAAGATCTCTACCATGTACATCAATCAGTCTAGAAAATGCATGGGATATAAAAGAATGCGTGGAGCCAGGGTCAAATAATATCTTAGCTTCTATTCCACTAACAAGAAGTGTACCTTCCACAACATTGCCTGCCGCCTCTGCATCAGCTCTGTTGACTGCATAAACTTGTCCTCGCTGCTGTGGCCTGATATGAGCTTGTTGTTGCCTTCCTTGAGGGGCATTTCTGTTCTGTTGCGGGGGACGCTGATTCTGTTGCTGTCCTTGCTGACGGGCCTGTGGCTGCTGTTGCTGCGGTCTATACTGTTGCGGTGGTGCCTGCTGCTGAAGTGGCCTTGCCTGATTCTACACTACTAGTGCATTCTGTGGCGGTGCCTGACGCGGTGCTCCTTGCTGTTGCTGATTCTGCCGGTTCTGTCTCAGACAATCCCTCATTTGATGGGTCATGGAACCACATCTATAGCATGCTCCTGAGACGGTACGACACTGGGCACTGTCGTGGTTCTTCCCACAATGAATGCAAACTAGTTGCACATTCTGATCTTGTCCCTGTCTCTTGTGCTGCTGGTTTCTCTGATGGTGGTACTGCTGTTGAGGCTGTCCTTGTCCCTTGCCTTGGACCTTAAGGATCTTGTAGTGGAAGTTCTCACACTTGTAAGCTCTCTTGACCGCTTCTTCGAAGGTAAGAGGTGGTACTACACCAGTGGCATCCCTCTCAATGATAGGATGAAGTCCTTCTAGGAACTTGGCAATCTTCTTTTCCACCGTGTCTACCAATTCCGGAGCGTATCTTGACAACCTCTCGAATTTGGTGAGGTACTCCAAGACGGTCATACTCCCTTGGACAAGCTGCTGGAACTCTGCTGCCTTCTGTCTCTTGACATGGGCAGGCACATATTTGTCTCTAAATTGGCTCTTGAAGTTTGCCCAAGCTACTGCATTCGCCTTAGTCCTGTATTCCTCCCTCACCGTCTTCCACCAATTGTCTGCTAAGCTGGTGAAGAGTGATGCTGCAAGCTGTACTTTCTCACCCCCATTACATCTGAAAACCTCAAATATATTTTCTATATGCTCTAGCAAGTCATCTGCAGTCAAGGGGTCCTCCGTCCCCATAAACTCCTTCGGACCTCTCTTTCTGAACTTCTCAAACAGTGCATTAGGGTCATGTTCCCTCTGATTAATGACAATAGCAGGTTGAGGTTGAACTGGTTCGGGTCTTCTCTGTAGTACCTCCAACAACTGTCGCTGCATTTCTACCAATTCCCTAGCATGGTCCTCATCTTTCTTGAGCATCTGTTCTTGCAATCTGGTTTGGTTCTCATTAGCCTGACGCTGCTGGTCAAGTATGGCTTGCATCATCTGCTGAAACTGATTTGGAATTGGGTTTTCAGTTCTATCTTCTCCCACTGGTCCTGTGTTTTCGACTGGTCCTGTATAATCATTGTTACTTGCTGTGGGGTTGCCATTTACCGGGCGTTTACGTGGTGGCATGATGCTGCAAAACAAGTTGTTAGCACAAAATAATCAAGAATAGGGTCACACATTGCTCATGCAATTCTAGCTAACGAAAGATCTAACAAATCCTCGCCACGTCCTTAGGATTTCTAGTTTCTTTTAATTGCCTGAAACACGTCTCGCTCTGATACCAGTTCTGTCGCGACCCCGGACCGGGTCCGCGGACCAAGTCCGGGATCGGGACCCATTGTGATGAAGCCAATGATATAATCATATGGGGTGATGACAATAATTAAAATGTGTTTATGATCAAGCGTGCACGGGTTACCAAAAGAACACACATTACCCGTGTACGTGATTTCCCACAGGTGTCCGCGGTGAGGATTTTCCAACACACATAACAATATAGTATAATTGCGGAAGCGTATGGTAAATCATTCATGTATTTCATTTCCCAAATATCAAGGCTGATTACATTTGAATATGAGCATCAGAATGAGCAATGTCCTAAAGCATAACCCAAAAGTACATATTCAAGTTTAATCAGAAGATCAGTTAATTACAATTCCCAAAAATAGAGGCCAATAAAGGCCAATATACAAAACAATGACCGCCAGGAAACTATCCAAACAATTCCCCAAAAAGTTTCGCAACTCGGCATCCCGATGTTTACATAACATCGTCAGCACGCCACTCAACTAGCGGCTGCGGTTCTCCGACCGCCTCCTCTGGCTCCTCCTCGGGATAACCGACAACGGGACCTGAGTACCAAAGCAAAGGGTCAGACACGACGGTCTGGCAGGTAGATGAAAAGATAGGAACATTTAATGATAAAACATTTGCCATGGAAACAGTTGAACCTGTCTAAATAATACTTTCGTGAGTAAATGCATCATTTCGTTAAAAACATATATGCAAGGTAAAACAAGTAAGGGTAACCAAGGAAATCGGGAAACGAGCAAGATGGCAACCACACCAGGCTAAATCCTCTATCACCGAAGTGATAGAGCAAGCAAGTCAAGGCGTTGACCTCAGTCACCGAAGTGAGGAGATACAACGAAATACATATACATATATACTATATACTAGACATGACCACGGTAGCAAGCCGGGCATCAGGAACCACAGTAGCAATCTGCGGTATCAGGACCCAAACTGCAGTTGGCAAGACAAGAGGGGGATCGCCTAGTCAGTTGATCAGACTAACAAGGTATCCAAGCTTAGTGGTGCCGACTCATAGGTTATATGCAAGTAAATAAAATAGGTACATGTATGCATGTTCTCTTTCTTGGCTCATGGGCTCGCACTACAAAGCTCTGGCCCAATATTGCCTCATGGTTTTGGCTTATGAGTCATGTACAAGAAATCAGGTCAAAACATGGAACTCAAGACAGGTGTAAAATAAATCAAGTACAAGATTATATTCGGCAAGACGTGGGTGCTCAAGGCACAGCTATCATATCAAGTCTGTCATGTATATCAGAGCTAGACAAACGGTACGAGTATACTTTGAAAAGTCAAGACAATGTCGGGTTAAAACTAATCCAAGTGAATAGGGATCCCGTATGTCCGTATAATAAAGGAAACTTGGTACTCTTTGAATTTGGGAGACATTCCGGGTTCCTTATACACCATGGTAGCCTCAATGCTTAAATCAATCTCGATGATGTAGTTTCTCTCTCTAACGTACTACCAACAAACACTTCACCTAGGCTTCGAACACGATCCCAGGTGAGCGGTGCCCATTGCTCTCAGAAAGGTTCACAAGCAATGGGGTGGAGGCTCCCTTCAATCCTCTTTTATTCATAGAATTCAGGGAATTTCGGTTACCTTGCGGTCAGATGGCGGTTAGCCGCCAGTAGATCCGGCGGTTAACCCATGGCTGACCGTGAGGCTGACCGTGGAATTGCAGCTCTCTGGAATTGTAACCGCTACATTTCGGTTGGCTGGCGGTTAGCCGTAGATGAATTAGGCGGCTAGCCGCTAGCTGACCGTGAGATTTCAGCTCTCTGGAAAAATGACCGTAACTAAACGGTTGGATGGCGGTTAGCCGTCGATGGACACGGCGGTTAGCCGTTAGCTGACCGCGGAGCTGACCGTGAGGTTACAACTCTCTGGAAATGTAACCGGACTTGCTTCGGTTAGCCGCTAGTCACCAGGCCGCTAGCCGCTGGGCGACCGCCAGCTGACCGCCAGTCACGGGAATTACTTCACTGGGTTCAGGTTCAGGCTTTCCCTTTCCCCAAACCAATTCCTTTCATTCTCCATTTGACATCCATACATTTACAAAGAGAAAGAAGACAACCATCATCACACGGATTCACTTAGGCATTGTACAAAAGATGAACTCAAAACTACAATCCATGATTTAAAGACAATAGATGAAAACAAAAGCTAGAAATCATGTTTCAAGACAATAAAGAGGCTTACCAACCCCATTCAAAGCATTTAACACCATTGAATGTAATTAAAACAAGGCATTAATGAAGTAATGATTTAAACACATTTGTCATAAAAATCATTGAAAGCTAAACTATCCATTCAATCCACTTGCCTCAAGGTCTCTAAATCAAGAAATCCAAGCTCTACTCCACTCTTCCAAGCCAAAAACCAAGCTACACCGAAAACCCCCAAAAACAAACCCTAAAATGGGTCAAACCAAGAAACAAGAAGAGAGACTCACAATAATGAAGATAGGGCTTTCCCAAGGCTAGAAGAACAATGATCTAAGATATTAGGGAAGGAGCTTACTTGTAAGTTCTTCAAATGGACAAGGTGAGCTCAATGAGGGTCTTGAGTTGAGTAGATCCTCCCACAAATGGTATCAATGAGTAGCTCTAGTAGTGAGGAAGAAGAGGGTGAAGTTCATTCTTGATTGGCGTAAAGTTTGGTAGGGACTTGGGATGAGGAAGCAAGAAAAAGAAGAAAAGAGAGAAAGAAAACCCTAGGCTGTTCTTGAGCTTGTGCTGGAAAAAGAGAAATGGAGGGAAAGAGTTCTCTATATAAAGCAATGGGTGTGGGTTCCACCACTAGAAAGTCTTCGGAGGCTGAAATCACCAATCTCGGGACCTCGGGTGAAATCGACGAAGAAGAGAAAAGTGATCGTCGAAATATCTAGTTTCTAAAAAGTACATGTTTCGCGGGTTTCGGGGATGTCGAGTTTTGGGTACAGATTTCATGTGTAATGACTGTTTTGCCCTCAAAGCAAGAAGATCGGGTTTCGGGGTTCCGGACAGTCACGGGTTCAACATGAAAGTTGTAGGGATCGACAAAATAAGTAAAACTGGATCAAGACAAGAATTAGGGGAAAAACAAGTAACCTCCAAAAGCTAGCAAGACTATCAAAAGGGAACCCCCAAAGGTTCCCACTAGACACAAGACACTAAAAAGAATTCCCCAAAGCTATCAAGAACTATACTAATCCAAGCTTAGTCAAAATTACTAATCAAGCTTAGCACTAACACACCACTTAATTAGTACTAATCGAGTCACTCGGGTCGGGGTCTTACACCGACTCATAGGTTATATGCAAGTAAACAAAACAAGTACATGTATGCATGTTCTCTTTTTGGCTCATGGGCTCGCACTACAAAGCTCTGGCCCCATATTACCTCAAGGTTTTATTCTCAAAATAATAATCCTTTTGGTTCATGGGCTCGCACTACAAAGCTCTGGCCCATCTTACCTCAAGGTTTTGGCTTATGAATCATGTACAAGAAATCAAATCAGAGAAATACATATGACGGGACGGGGTGCTCAAGGCACAGCTATCATATCAGGTTTGGCATGTTTATCAACGCTAGCAAAACAATACAAGTATGTACTTTCAAAGTTTTCGGGATGATAGATTCCAATCATCAATTTCGAGAATAACAAGGTAGGTACCCCTTTTTGAAAAACCAAGACAGTGTCTGGTTAAAACTAATCCAAGTGCATAGGGATCCCGTATGCCTGTATAATAAAGGAAACTTGGTACTCTTTGAATTTGGGAGACATCCCGGGTTCCTTATACACCATAGTAGCCTCAATGCTTAAATGAATCTCGATGATGTGGATTCTCTCTCTATCGTACTACCAACAAACACTCCACCTATGCTTCGAACACAATCCCAGGTGGGCGGTGTCCATTGCTCTCAGAAAGGTTCACAAGCAATGGGGTGGAGGCTCCCTTCAATCCTCTTTATTCATAGAATTCAGGGAATTTCGGTCACCTTGCGGTCAGATGGCGGTTAGCCGCCATCGAATCCGGCGGTTAACCGCTGGCTGACCGTAAGGCTGACCGTGGAATTGCAGCTCTCTAGAATTGTAACCGCTACAATTCGGTTGGCTGGCGGTTAGCCGCTGATGAATTTGGCGGTTAGCCGCTATCTGACCGCGGAGCTGACCGTGAGGTTACAGCTTTCTGGAAACGTAACCGAACTTGCTTCGGTTAGCCGCTAGTCATCAGGCGGCTAGCCGCTGGGCGACCGCCAGCTGACCGCTAGTCACGGGAATTTCTTCACTGGGTTCGGGTTCAGGTCTTCGTTCCCCCAAACCAATTCCTTTCATTCTCCATTTGACATTCATACAATTACCAAGAGAAAGAAGACAACCAACATCACAAGGATTCACTTAGGCATTGTACAAAAGATGAACCAAAAGTCACAATTCAGGATGTCATTTTCAGTCGTGGCGAACCACTCAAGTACATTTCAAATCGTTTTACAACAACAGCATATAACCTTTCTAACATGGAATGGAATAGTGTATGTAATTCAATGGTTTACCGAGGGGGGTCCCAATGCATACTTAATATCTAAAGGTTGATTTATAATAATGAGTTTGGCACCAATGAAAATCCACAACACTTAAGATTATAAAGTATGCTTTAAGACTCATAAGGATTCCCGGGTAAAATCCCATGTCAAAACTTTCTTTCATTTTTTTTCCATTCAATTGATACACTTAAAGCATTTCATTATTTCCATGAATTTTTAACCATGACAAAATATTAACATTCACCAAAATCGCTAAAATTCTGAAATACATATAACCAATCCAAAGACAACTCTTTGCTAAATAAAATCCATATAGTTGAAACATCAACTTAGAGAAACAATAGACATAAATCATCTCTTGAACATTTCAATGAAAAATCAATAATAAAAGCTAACCATTTGCATAAAACATGATTAATGAAAATAAATCATTTCATCCACTTGCCTTAGGTCTCTAATCAAGCAAATCAAGCTCTAAACACCCTTCCAAGCCAAGGCTCCCAAGCTACACAAAAACCCCCAAAAGCAACCCATCTTAGAACCCTAAAATGGTAACTCATCAAAGAGAAGGAATGGGCTCAAACAAGCTAAGAAATAGGACCTAGGGGAAAGCCATTGCTCAACAATAGAAGATGGAAAGAGATCCTTACCTCTAGGGCCATTAATCAACAAGAAGGAGCTTGAAATAGGGGCTGCCCACCTTGGTTTCCCATGAAAATGGTGTCAAAAGAGAGAGGAGATGAAGGGGAAGAAGTTGCCGGAGTTTCCTCGTCGGATTGGTGGCTTGAAGGCTTCATTTGAGCAAGAGCAATGGAAGAAAAAGATGAAGAAAGGTGGCTGGTACTGTAGCAGGGAGTTGCAGCCGATTGGAGTGGAAAACAATGAGGGAGAAAGAGATGAAGTTGTCCTTTTATAATGGGTGGTGTGGGGTCCACACTAAGTATAACTTGTAATGGAGATTAGGGGGCTTTCTAGACCTCGGATCAAGAAACTTAAAACATGAAAAGTGTCCGGAATAAAATTATCTTTCCAACAAGGTCAATATTGACATACTTCCGGGGTCCACATAAAAAGTCAACTGTTTGGTCAAAGGGATTAAAGAATAGAAAATTTGGGATTTCTAGAAAAACTGATTTTAGGAGCTTCGAATGGGCACGGAGTGAACACGAAAGTTGTAGGGAATGGCGAGATTAGTCTAACGAAGCTGAAATGAGAGTTTTTGGGAATCACCAAGAATCTCCCCACGCTGACCGCGCAAAACAAATGGGACCCTACAGTCACTGTCTAGGTTCTCTGGCTCTCAAAACTTCCCAAAGCTAATGAAAAGTCATTCTAACTCAAAAACTCAACCAAACAACCACTAAACCCATCGAGAAAACCAAATCACGATTAAAACCACACTAAACCAAGAAATTAGGGGTCGGGTTCTCACAGAGCTTCAACTTGATATCATTTGGGAAGGAATCTACTCATCTCAAGGCCTCTTTGAGTCACCCTTGCCCATTTAGAGACTTTGTAAGTAAGTTTTCCCTTCCAATCCTTTCATGATTTATTCTCCTAGCTATAGAGAAGCCCCATCTCCTCTATTGAGAGTTCTTTCTTTTGCATTTCTTGTTTGACCCATTTTAGGGTTTGTATTTTGGGGGTTTTTGTGTAGATTGCTTTCTTGGCTTGGAAGATTTGTCTAGAAACTTGATTTCCTTGTTTCAAAGACCCTAAGGCAAGTGGATGATTGGATGTTTTGGGCTTTGAATGGTTTTCTTGAGAAGCATTGATGTTTTCACCAACTCTTTTGATGTTTTCATTGAATTGTATTGATTTGAAATAAATGCTCATGATAGTGTTTGGTTGGTGTATTTAATGTTTGGAAATGTGTTGGTTTATAGTCCTTTTGTTTATCCCTTCTTATGGCTTAAATTAATCCTTGTGGATGTGGTTGTTTTCTTTCTCTTGGATGATTGAATGAGGAAATGAAGATGTTTGGGAAATGACATTTATGGAAGTGTTGATGAGAGTTTTGAGAAATGTTTTAGGAGGTTTGATGAATGATTGTTGGGGGCAAGGAGGCCCATTTTGTTGGAAGTAGGTGGGCCTCGTGGATAGATTTTCAAAACTTTTGACCCACTTGACTCAGGGATCAAGTATCCATAAGGCCAAAAACCCATTCCAGGATGCATAACCCTCAATCTCATGATCATGTACAGTAAGTAAAACTATCTAAAAGATAGAATAGAAGCGAACAAGCATCCATTAAAACCCACAACATACAAGGAAGTAGATTATACCTCTGGAGCTCGGTTACGCTCTAATGGAGAAGTTGATGACTTTCGTTGATGTAGAACTTTTCCACAAACTAAGATCAGAATCTCCAACACCTCTTAGCATTCCACACTATGACCCGAATCAGATTTCTCTTCTCAAGAAGATTGGTGGAATCTCCAAGAGAAAGCCCAACTTGAAACCCTAAGGAACTAGAAGAGGAAGAGAGAAGAGAGCAGTGCAACTATTGCACAAAAGGGATGGACTTTTTTCACTCTAATATGATGGACGTCCAAGAGGGGTGGATTCCCTTATTTAATCTCCCAGGTCTCCTCTTTTCTTAATTGAAATAGAAGTCTTACTTCCACAACAATTAGTAAGTATACTATTACCACTATTAGAAGTCCTACTTCAAATAGAAATGGTAACTTTCTAATTCCTTCCTTTTAGAGTTCGAATAGGATTAGTATTTTTCTAATAACTTGGGCTAGCGTGGGGACCACTAGGGATTCCATAGAAAGCTGGCTCCAACTGGGACACGCGACCCCACATCTCATGTGCAATCCGGGCCCACAGTTAATTGCAAATAACACCACTATATAAATGCAATTGCACCCCAGTCTTAGGAATAAATTACAATGAAGACCCTAAACTTCCCAATCACCACAAGTAGGCCCCTCTATCAATATCCATGGATCAATTGGAATAAATCTGTCTCTTCCAATCTTAGTTCCACATCTTATTATCCTTGAGCCCCAATTAATCACTATGATCATCAGTACCATCCAATTAACTCTTAATCGAGATGGGTGCGCACTTACTAATGACAAATCCATTAATTGGCACAAGGGGATAATAGAGATAGATTCCATCTTGATCATTCAATGTTCCCACAATCCTACTACCACATACCCAAGACACCGAGATGTTGACCTATAGTTGGCCTCACTCATTGGTGACTCAAAGCAAATGAATAGATAGAAACTTGAGTTCATCAATGTCTCAGAATTGAGAGCCTATTGATAGAGAATTATGAGAGCATACCTTATTATAGAGACTGAATTCCATAAGGTGCTTCTCTTGGTCCTTCAATACATCCAATGTACCAGCACATTGATCTAGAATCTTCCATTCTGATGATCAAGACAAATCACACTATCTCATAGTGATCAAAGTGCTGCAACTTTATCAGATGAGATGCCCAGTCTCATCACTGGTTGTGAAGATCTTTTAAGTATAAGATTTGTGACATATATCTCCCATGTGTGGATCTCATCCATACACATATATCACATCTAATATACTAATGGGACCCGGTTCAACTCATGAACCATTATGTCATATGTATTGGTCATGTGCATAAAGTAATCATTCATCTCATGAAAGTAAAGCATGATTTTATTGATAAATGAAGAAATTAATCAATTTATCACATCAACTGATGGATCGAGTCCATACAATCTAACATGCGTAGCTCGGGAAGTGTGAATTTTGGCTAGAGCAACTTGTTTTTCCAGGCCACATCATCTCAAGGGAAGGTTAATGTAGTTACTGATGCTTTGAGCAAAAAGGCTGGGAGTGTGGCTAGTTTGCAAGGGACTTACATATTTCAACAGCTTAAAGACTTGGGAGTTAATTTCCAACCATTAAGGAAGGGTGTGATGTTAACAAACATGTCAGTGTCAGAGCCTACCTTCATTCAAAAAATCAAGGAGAATCAGTTGCAAGACCCAGAGTTGGTTAAGATTGTCGATCACATAGCAGAACGTCCAGACTTCCGGATTGTAGATGGAGTGCTATACTTCCGTGACTGACTTTACGTGCCAAACATTGATGACTTGAGAAATGACATCATGGTAGAAGCTCATAGCACCAGATATACTATGCACCAGGGGAGTACAAAAATGTATCATAAATTGAAGAACCGATTCTGGTGGAATAATATGAAGAGAGAAATAGCAGCTTTTGTGTCCTGATGCATGACTTGCCAATTGATCAAAGCAGAACATCAGAAGCCTCCAGATCTTTTGCAACTTTTAGAGATTCCGAAGTGGAAATGGGAGCATCTCACAATGGATTTTTTTAGGCTTACCCACTACCAGCAAGGGGAACAATGCAATTTGGGTTATTGTCGACTGTCTCACAAAATCGGCACATTTCCTTCCGATGAAGACAGGAAAGAAGATGCACATGTTACCTCTCGTAGAAGCATTTGTCAATGAGATTGTTTGTCGACATGGCCAACCAGTTTCAATCACATAAAATAGAGATAACAGATTCGTCTCAAGGTTTTGGAAGACCATACTTGGGTCTATGGGTACAAAGCTCCAGTTTAGTACCACGTATCACCCTCAGACAGATGGTCGGTCAGAGAGGACTATTCAGATCTTGGAAGACATGCTACTGATGGACCCGGCTTTTGTCCTCTCTGTAAGACCCCGACCCGAGTGTCCACGATTAGTGCTAATTAAGTCACGTGTTAGTGCTAAGTGTGATTGATAGAACTTGACTAAGTGGGATTAGTATAATTCTTGATATAGCTTTGGGGAATTTTAGTGCTTTGTGTTTAGTGGGACCCCTTGGGGGTTCCCTTTTTGGTAGTTTTACGTTATTTGGGAGAGTATCTGAGATTCCACTAATTTGTATTTCTACCCCGTTTCGCTTTTCTCGTTAATCCCTACAACTTTCATGTTGATCCCGTACCTGTTCGGAACCCTGAAACCCGATTTTCCTAGTATTGAGGGCAAAACAGTCTTTTTACACTGAATTTGTACCCAAAACTTGATATCCCCGAAACCCGTGAAAAATATACCTTTCAGAAACTAGATATTTCGTTGATCACTTTTCTCTTCTTCGTCGATTTCGTCCGAGGTCCCGAGAGTGGTGATTTCAGCTTCCAAAGGTTTTCTAGTGGTGGAACCCACACCCACTTGTATAAATAGACCCTTCTCTTCCATTCACCCTTTTTCCATCACAAGAGCCACAAACCTAGGGTTTTTCCCTTTTCTTCTTCTTTTCCTTGCTTCTCCACTACCAAATGTCCACCAAGCTTGCACCTAGAGCACTAATAATGGTAGTTACCATCTTCTTCTCCATCACTAGAGCTCTCCTTGGATATTATTTGTGAAGAGAAACCTCTATTCCAAGACCCTCTTTGAGTCACTCTTGTTCATTTAGAGACCTTGCAAGTAAGTTTTCCCTTCCAATCTCCTTGATATGTATTCTCCTAGCTTTAGAGAAGCTCTATCTTCATTATTGAGAGTTTCTTCTTCTTCATTCTTGGTTTGACCCATTTTAGGGTTTGTTTTTGGGGGTTTTTGTGTAGATTGTGTTCTTGGCTTGGAAGAGGTGTTAAGAGGCTTGATTTATTGTTTAGAGACCTTGAGGCAAGTGGAATGAATGGATGTTTTTAGCATTAAATAGTTTTTATGATAAATGTGGTTGGTTTTGTATTTCATTAATGTCTTATTCCTACTTTGAATTCAATGTAATTAAATACTCATGAAAATGGGTGGTTAGCCCATTTATTGCTTGAAATGTGATTTTATAGCTCTTGTTTTATCTCTTGTCTAAGGCTTGAATGAAACTATGTGGTTATGGTTATTATCCTTCTCTTTGTGATTGAATGTGGAAAAGAGATGGAGATTAATAGATGGATTCTTGGTGTATATTGTTAAAAGTTTGGATGAAGATCATGAGAAGTTTAATGGAGATTTGGACCTTACATTTATGTGAAGAAATGGGGTTCAAAGGAGTTGTAAGAAGAGGAAAGAAGGAAGGAGCATAACTATTCCCGAACCCAGTTCTAGACAGTTCGCTCGAGCGAATTGCCCAGAAAGGGGCTCATCCAATTCCAGAGATCAGTTCGCTCGAGCGAACCTGGGTCCACTCGAGCGAACCTGGGTCTGCTCGAGCGAATGTTCCCAGCCTCCCATCCAGAGAGTTGCTAGTTCGAGCGAACTGATGTTTCGCTCGTGCCAGCCTGAACTGGGCAGGTCCGCTCGAGCGAACCCTGGTCTACTCGAGCGAACCTTCCCAGAAATCTATTCCAGAGACTTCTCTGCTCGAGCGAACTGTAATGTCCGCTCGAGCGATGGGTGTTGTTTCACTGGGGACATGTTTAGAGCTGAAGTAAAATATTCTTATGATTGTGAGAGGCTCATTTGGAGCCCTGCTGTGTCGAGAGATTTATTAAGTAATATATGAAGCTCGGATGAGAAAGAAACCATAATCACAAGGTATTCATTGAAGTTTTGGAAACTTCCAAGTGCATAAGGAACCCGGAATGTCTTCAAATTCAAAGAGTACCAAGTTATTTCAAAATAGACATAAGGGATCCCTATTCACGTTGAAGTAGTTTTTAAACTCCGATACTTGTCTCGATATTTTGAAAGTTTATTTCACATTTTATTCTGGAAATTATGATTTATGCTATATCAATTCTGAAAACATTGATAGTGTACAGGTACTGTTTTACTAGTCTTGACATGCATGCCCGACATGATATGAAAGTTGTGCCTTTGAGCACCTCCGTCTTGCCGGTTATATTCTTGTTATTGATTTGTTTTACACGTGACTCGATTTATATGATTTGACCTATGAGTCGGCACCACTAAACTTGGGTAACCTCATCAGTCTGATCCACTGACTTGGAGATCCCCCACTTGTCCCGCCAGCTGCAGTTTGGATCCCGCTACCCGGTTTATTAACCGTGGTCTTGTCCCGATACCGCAGATTGCTACTGTGGTTCTTGATGCCCGGCTCGCTACCGTGGTCACGTCCCGTATATTATATATGTATATGTAAATCTCGTTGTACCTCCTCACTTCGGTGACTGAGGTCAACGCCTTGACACGCTTGCTCTTATCACTTCGGTGATAGAGGATTTAGCTTCTTGTGGATGCCATCTTGTTTGTTTCCCGAATTCCTTGGTTACCTTTACCTGTTTTACACTACATATATGTTTTTAATTCAATGATTCATTCACTTCTTGAAGGTTATTGTTTAAGCAGGTTTATATATTTTCCAAGGTAAATGCTTTTATTTTAGAATGGTCACATCTTTTCTTCCACCTGCCAGACCATCGTGTTTGATCCTTTTCTTTGATACTCAGGTCCCATTGTTGGTTATCCCGAGGAGGAGCCAGAGGAGGCGATCGGAAAACCGCAACAGTTAGTGGAGTGGCGTGCCGACGATGTTGTTTAAACATCCGGTTGCCTCGAGAGATGCGTAACATTTTGGGGGTATTATGACCATTTGTTTGGTGGATATTGTTTTGTTTATATTGGCCTCTAATTTTGGGGATTATAACGAAATGATCTTTTGTTCAAACTTTAACAGTACTTTTGGGTTACGCTTTAGAACATTGCTCATTCTGATACTTGTTATTCAAATGTAATCAGTCCTATGTTTTATGGAAATGATTTACATGCTTGATTTGCTACACGCTTCCGCAATTATACAAAATGTTTATGTGTGTTGGGAAATCCTTACAGCGGACACCTGTGGGAAATCGCGTGCACGGGTAATGTGTGTTCTTTTATTATCCCGTGTACGTATTGGCATCAAACATACCTATGATCTTTATGTTAAGGATTTTGTATCTTGCAATTTGATGGATGCACTATTTATTTTATTCATCATTTGAATTCACACACATGCATTGTTTTATAAAAACTTGAAATCTTGATTTATACATGCATTGTTTTAAATCTTGTAAACCTTATGATTTACGCATGTTTTGGTTTTAAACATGGATGCATTTAAATTTGAAAAAGAATTTTTATAAACAAAGCTAGCCATTGATTTTAAAGTTTCAAATCATATTTGGGTTTTTATGATTCATGATTTTAGAAGCTCTTAGATTGATTTGAAATCATGTTTCCATGCTTGGTTTAATGGCCCAAAAATCCCCTCTTGAAAATACTTTGAAATATGCAAAAGTTGGGATTTTGTTAAAACTGTCGGTCAGGTTTTGGCTAACCGACCGTGAACCGAGCTCAACCGAACTCCTGTGTCGGTTCAATTTCCAGAGAGCTAAATTTTCAGATTTTCTCTATCGGTCAGGTGTCGGTCACACTTTCGGTTAACCGAAGTCAAGTTCGGCTAACCGACAAGTTCACTTCAGTCAACAAACTTTTTATGTTTCATGTTTTTAAAATACTTAAATTGATTAAAAACATGTTTTCAGACTTGATTTCTATGGCCCAGAACTTCCACTAGCAAAATACTTTGGAGTAGCTTTCTGCTCAACAATTTTAGAAGGCAAAACCTTTTTGTGTGCTACAGTACTTTTGCTACAGTACTTTGTACAGTGTTTTGCTACAGTTTTTTTTTGCTACAGTGATTTCGGTCAACCGAACTCAAGATGTCGGTTAACCGAACCCACTTCGGTTCAAATTCCAGAATGGTCAAATCTAGCCCTTTTTTTACCGTTGGAGTGTCGGTTAACCGAACCCTAACCGACAGATAGCCGTTAGGACACTTTTTCTATAAAAGGAAGTTCATTCCAAGGCCAAGATTGATGATTCTTGAAGCCATTTCTGAGGTGTTCTAAGGCCAATCAAAGGGGAATGAACTAAAAAGTCTAAAGGGTCATTAGTAAAGCTAAAGCTTGGATTAATGAAGTTAAATCACCAAATAAGCTTTGACTTTTCCTAATCATATGTTTTATGCTTTGTCTAAATTATTGGTAAATGATTTTTAGCATATTAATGTTGACACCAAAAATGTCACTTTGCCTCTTCAAATCAAGAAAGCTGCATGAAGTCGCAACCTGCCATAAATAGGCAATGCAATTTCTCCAAAAAATCAAATCTTGTCAGAATCAAACAAAAACTGCAAGATCCTTCAAGATAGCCAAGAGAAGAGTACACATGAAGTTTCGGGCCATTTCAGAATCATTTGGCCTAACTTCGCTTCTCCATTAGCTAAAATGGCGCTCCCGGCGGCGACATCATCGGAGACGTCAAAACTTCGATCAGAGCCTACAGATGACTCCAGCATGTATCAAAAGGACTCCATGCCAAATTTCAAGTCAAACCGACAACGTTTGACCCTCCATCAATGCTCGAGCAGCAAAATCAAGCCTCCCGGCGGCGGGAACCACCGAAGCCTTCGCTCATCAAACCAATTGCATGAGTGGCTTCAACATGCTTCCAAAAGGCTGCACGTCGAATTTCAGGTCATTCCGACAACGTTTGACCAGGTTTCGATGCTCCGAGAGAAAATCAAGCCTACCGGCGGCGGAGCAACCCGGGACCATGACATCCAAAACGGAGCCCATGGAACGCCTCAAAATGACTCCAATAGGCTCCCCGTCAAATTTCAGGTCAATCGGACATCGTTTGGCCACATATCAAAGCTCGGCATTTTCCCCGCAACAAAATCAAGTGAAGCATCGACGGGACCCCAAACGGCTTCAAAACTCAAACAAAAGCCTATGGTTGGTCTTATTTATTGCTCAGGAGGCTTCACCTCAAATTTCAGGTCATTCCGACATCGTTTGACCAAGTTTCAGCTTCTGGCGGAAAATCAGCAGCTTTACGCGACAAAGTCTTCGGCTTTCCTGGAAAATTGGAAACTTTGCACTCTAAAAATGCAAGGATTCTCATCAGGTTTTCTACAGGGAAATCAAGCCAATAAATGAGAAGAAATGTCAGGAAAAATACAGAAGAAAACGGCGACGAAAAAGACCTCAAAACGACCGCAAAACGGGCTCCGAAGGGGAAAATTCCCCCAGGGTCGCAGGCCCCTGCGACCATGGCCCATGGTCGCCGGCCCATGGTCGCCGGCGACCATGGAAGTCCGGGTCACCGGATTTTCCGCCGGTGACCCGTTTTTCCGTCTTTTTTCGCGTTTCGCGCACTTTGGCCCCTGTGGTCTCCTGAAAATGTGATTTTTAGTGCTTGAAATTGACTCATATCCTCCGACATCCGTCAAAATCACGGGTCAACCTCCAAAAGCACAAAATCATCATTGATCACTCCAAGATCGCCAACCGGTCGACCAAAAAAAGTGCTCTTTCTATCCGACCGATCGAGAAATCGACAAGACAGATGTCACCGGCCCGCTCTTAGCTATCAATGTCTGAAGTTGCATGTTCATCCGATGTCGATCAGCATGAAGATCCATCGATGATCATCGCCAGAAGAATTCCAGAAGACACGGCACGGCCCGCGACTCTTCGACTGCTCGGCGACCAATTAATGTGGTTAATTGACTAGCTTTATTATAGTCATTAATTCATTTCTTTGGACGGCCCAATCAGAAGCAAGCATTTGGGAGTTACAAGTCAATTGATTCATGGCATTTAAACCATGAAACTCCTCCCATTATGGTAATTAAGGTGATTAAAAGCCCTTAATCTCCATCGGCCAATCAGATTCAAGGAAAAAGGAGTTACAAAATCAAGAAATAAATCTTGTAACTCCTCCCATTAAAGCCATTAAGGCTCATAAACCCTCCTAAATGGCTACCAAAGGCCTATAAATAGGAGAGCATTCCATTGAAATGAGGAGGAGAAAATCGAAATCAGAAAATCGAGATCGATCGATCGGAAAGAATCCAGAGCTCGTATCCAGAGAAAGAAAAAAAGAGAGAAAAACTCTGTTGAAGTTCTGCACCGGCCACCACTACAAGGTGACAAAAGTCCCTTGGGGGGCACCCCCCCCCAAGGTCCTTGCCTTCTCCTGCTGCCTCCAATGGCTTAGACGTGGCTTTTCAGCCCGTCTACTTAGCTTTTTATTGGACATAGGACCTTCTCTTGGTCTTTGTCCTCTAAAAACCTGAGGTTATAGCCAAGCCAAGCGAATCAAGAGCATCTTCTGTTCTCATCTGCATGGATGATGGCGAAGCCCATACATGGCTTGCGACCGTCAATCTGAACGAGTCCCCCACAATCTCCTGAAAAGTTAGATCTTCCTTTTCTTGCTTTTCAATGTAGTTTGTATTTTTTTAAAGAGACAAAAAATCACAACTCTTGTCTTTCATTATTGATAAGAATTGTAAATCGGCTATAAACGCCAAAATCGGCTATAAATGCCAAACAAAATCGCCTTTCACGGCAAACTAAGAAAATGTCTCTTTTCTTAAATATTTGTGCAATGGAAAACTTGAAAGAAGTTGATTTCCTTTTTACTTGCGAAGGTTTATCTCCGGATTACCACTTGCAATTCCAAGTAAAATAGAAAATCTGGCACACCCACACAAAAGAAATGTTGATGCACGCTTCAGGCCCGCCAGGGCGCGAAAGGGCCGGACCCGACGGACTCCCACGTTCCGCCGACCCCGGTAGCCGCCCCACGGCGCCTCGGAGCGCGTTCCATCAAGCTGGCACACCCGGTGGGACTCGTTCATTTGAGAACACAGTGCTTGGAAATGAAATATTTGCATATCATACTTTTTGCTCTATGCTTATACTTCTTTTCCGGATTCCTTGGCTACTTTCTAGCTGGTAGCCTATGTTGGATTTTGCATCCTAAAAAAAAATGAGATGGGATTTTTTGGAAATTTCTATTTCTTTGAGTTTGTTTCCATTCTTTCTCTTTTCAAAAAAAAATCAGTTTTCTTGGTTTGAATTCAAAATTGAGAAACTTTGATCCTATCCTATCGTTCTTTGGTGCTTGCAGAAATGTTGAGCCCGTTCGACTAAGGTTTTGGACCATCGTTTCTCTTCGATGAGTTCATTAGAGATTTCAAAAAAAAAAAAAAAAAATCAGTTTTCTTAGTTTGGATTCAAAATTGAGAAACTTTGATCCTATCCTATCGTTCTTTGGTGCTTGCAGAAATGTTGAGCCCGTTCGACTAAGGTTTTGGACCATCGTTTCTCTTCGATGAGTTCATTAGAGATTTCAAAAAAAAATTATTAAAAAAAAAATAAAAAAAAATCAGTTTTCTTAGTTTGGATTCAAAATTGAGAAACTTTGATCCTATCCTATCGTTCTTTGGTGCTTGCAGAAATGTTGAGCCCGTTCGACTAAGGTTTTGGGCCATCGTTTCTCTTCGATGAGTCTATTTGGGATTTTTTATAAAAAAGACATAGACCACTAAGGTTAAACCAATTGCGTTCTTTGATCACGATTGATTCAAGAAAAGCCTTGTCCAGAGTGTGGAGACAGCTTGACTGTTCTAGGCAAGGGTCCTCCAAACGGGTTCATTAAGTAATCCTACCCTTACCTGGGGGCAATTCTATCGATTGAAGTTTCATAAGACCGGGTTAGGAGGCCTATGTGTACTCTCTCGTCTTTAAATCTTAAAAAATGAAAATCAAAATAAAAAAAAATAAAAAAAAAAGATTTTCAAAAAAAAATCTTAAAAAAAAAAAAAAACAAAAATTTTCAAAAAAAAATAAAATAAAAAAATAAATAAAAAAATATTTAAAAAAAAATAAAAAAAATAAAAAAAATAAAATAAAAAAAATCATTTCAAAAAAAAAAATCTCCAAAAACTCGTCACTTTTGATTTCAGATCTGAGAAATTTTGGTTTCTTCTTTTCTGAGCACTGGCGCTCGCGGAAATCGCCGAGACCGTGTTCAGATCAGAATACCATTTGTTCTCCTTGATGGAACCAATCTTGACATTTCAAAAAAAAAAAAAACTCGTCACTTTTGGATTCAGATTCGAGAAATTGTGGTCTCTTCCCTTCTGAGTACTGGCGCTCGCGGAAATCGTTGAGCCCGTATTTGAATCGGAATGCCACCTGCTCTCTTTGACGAATCCATTTCTGACATTTCAAAACAAAGAATCCCATCTCATGGATGCGATCTCCAACATTTGTGCCTAGCAATACTGGTACGCCCTTTCAGGGTCTACTGTATCTGTGACCGGCACATTTGTAACTCCTACCTTATATTCTTCTTATCTCGAGCAAGCCCTGCTTCTCGATAAGTCGAATTTAGGTTTACAATTGCTTCTAGCAGTCACTGGAACGCTCATCCTGGGCTCACCATACTTGCTGTCAGAACAATTGTACCATCTATGGCTTTTTGCCTTCTTCATGTCGCTTGGGTCATATCCCTTGAGCGATTTGAAAAGACAACCATAGAAATTCCCATTTATGATCATTATATTCTTGTGATTACTAATGGATGTGGTCTTGTTTCAGAACTTTTTCGAAACTAACAATGGCAGCCTTAACCATTATCTTCGATGAGAACAAGCACCAACTCATGCTTCAACAGAAGCAAACCGAGCGCACTTACAAGCGCCCTGCCAGCTGCCGAAGCGTCAACTCCCTCGGCAACTCTCTGAACTCCGGGTCGATCTCGACTCCCCGGACCATCGTCTTCGGGACACTGGGACCATTCCCACTTCCCGAAGAACAAGCTGCTCCTGCCAAAAAGCAGAAGATCGCCTCTCAACGTGTCACTCTCGTGACACCAAAGGCGAAAGCCCAAAAGCCCGAAGCCCGCGGCACCCCCGCGAAGCCTCGACCAACAACCAACCAGGTCTACCCTAAGACTTGGTCTCCAAGACCTTCCCCAAAACAAAGAAGGTCTCAAACTTCCACCAAGCCAGCATACCTGGCCCCACTCAAGGAGAACCAGTTCTACCCTCTTGCCTACATGAAAGAGGAGAGACCCATCTCCAACTTGACTCCCAAGTCGACCCAGCATGAACCGGCTTGCTCCCACAAGCCCAAAATCAGATCATGCATCACCAGGCCTCTACAAGCACCTGCCAAGGCCTACACTCCTTCAGTTCGACCCTTCATCTCTACAGGGGCCGAACTCGAAAGGTTTAAAGCTTCGCTGCAACAGGCAAAGGATCGGGTCCGGATCCTGTCCTTGCCTAGCTACAAAGAAGACAGGCTCGGCTGCTGCGCCCGAGGGAGCACATCCTTCATCGTCAGAGCCCAGCCAGAGTTGACTGAAGCTCAAATCGCTCGTCGAGCACGCCGCCGTGCTTCATATCGACAAAAGAGACTAGAGAAGCAACGGACCCAGCCTCCTACACTTCAAGTCTCCCACAAATGGGTCGAAAAAGAAAGACCCGACCAAGTTGCTGCCGTCCATATGGTTGGAAAAACCAGAAGACGCCAAAGGTCAGCATAAAAAATCCATGTCCGACGTCCGGTGACCCGTAGCGTCACCAGGACACAAAGACATCCCGAAGAATCTCCTGCCCCTTCAAGCCAAGGACGGGAGAGTAATCCTTCATCAAGCTCTTCATCAAAAAGAATGAGCCCCAGCTCGGTCACCAGTACGATTTCTTCGTTCGAATCCCGAGGGATGAACGTCTTGGCTACAAGTTCTGAGCCGCCACCTCAGAATCCACCTCGAGATGATGCGCTCACACGCATCCAGCAGTTGGAACAAGGCCAGCAGAGGATTGAAACTCTGATGGAAAACCTTCTCCTTGTCGTCCAAAATCAGGTGAACAATGAGCTTCCTCCAAATCATAGCAATAACGAGGGAAATGGAGAAGAAAATGAGTCACGCGCCCTCACCAAAAAGGACGTAGATAGTATCCTCGCCAAAGCTAAAGAAGAGGATATACTCAAAGAGCATGGGATCAAGCCACCATATCCTTTATGGATGGACTCGGTCCCGTTCCCCACAAAATTCAAGCATCCTACTCTCCAAACATATACGGGGAAAGGATCGGCCAGACAGCACGTCATCCACTTCAAGATCTTGACGGGAGCTATCGCGGATCAAGATGCACTCAAGATTCGCCTCTTTGCAAGTACCCTAAAAGGTACGGCCTTCGATTGGTACTCCACTCTGCCGGAGAACTCCATTCAGAACTGGGCTATGCTGGAGACACGCTTCCTGACCCACTTCCAAGGTGAGGATCATCCTGTTACTATGGCTCAACTCTGCAGCCTAAAACAGGGAGAGAATGAGTCAACTTATGACTTCATTCACAAGTGGAAAGCAATGGCGTACAAATGTTCAGATGTATTGCCACAAGTGTCGCTAGTCGACATCTGCCGAAACAACATGAGAGCTAAAATCCGCTCCATGATCATCGGCAATAAATCAAAGAACCTGGGGGAACTCCTCGAAGCTTCCATGGAAGCTGAAATGGTGATCAAAGACCTCAACAGTCAGAAGTCATCAAGAAAAGAGCCAACCGCCATTGCAACCTCTAAACCAAAGAAGAAAGAGGTCCTTAATGTGCAAACCAAGTCAGCTCCTCAGCAACCAAAGAAAGCTGAAAATAGAGCTGCAGGTAAGAGACCTGAACTCTCTGATGCCTTCAAAGAGCGAGTAGAAAAGAAATATCCGTTCGATGAAGACGTCGAAGAAATCTTTGAGGCTCTCCTAGCAAATGGCAAACTCATTTTGCCAGAGCCCAAAAGACCTGGAGACGTTGGCAAAACCAATGATCCTCGGTACTGTCCATACCACCAGATGGTCTCGCATCCTCTCAATCAATGCTTTGTTGTGAGAGAGAAGATAAACGAGATGTGGAAAAACGGAGTCATCACCTTTGACAAAAATTATGGCCCTGCCTCCGTCAACATGGTGTCATGTGGACAAACACCAAAATCACCGAAGAAGAAGATCACTACTTCCTTCAAGGTGATAAAAAGAATTCAAATGTCCGAAGTGTTGGTTCCTTACCCGACACCAGACGGACAACCCATATGGGTACATCCCGATCTCTTGGAAGATGAAAACTGGGAGATCGTAAAAACAAAGCCGACAGCTCAACAGCGAAGGCAGGCTAGGAAACATCTCCTCAGGCTCAAACGGCAAGAGAAGACCCAGCCAAAACAAGAAGTCCATGAAAAGGCAGAGGCCTCCTCTACCACTTCACTCGGGGCAACAAAAACGTCCCTTCCAGAGACTTCAAAGGCGGTAAGAAACTTCACTCTCAGTGATTTCATGCCACCTCAATTCAAAAAAGAAGCCATGCAGGGGGCATTATACTCTTGCAACTCGGTAGTTGGATTCTCCATTGATGGATACGAGTCCAGCGACACCGACGATGGATTCGAGCCCAACTACACCGGCGAGTGGGAGGAATCTCTTGAAACAAGAGAGTATCTCTCCGACGAAGAATGGGTTCCTGAAACTCACCTTATGCCAGTAATCTGGTATAACCCCTTGCAACCACAAGGATCCTGGTCTGATGATGAAGAAGACCAAGAGGCTGCACAAGAAAATGCTGTTAACCCAGCACCTGTCATTGCTCCAGTGGAAATCAACTATGTTGAGCCACACGGAGAAGACGAAGAAGAGGATCTGGCTCCCATGCCTGATCTTGAAGAATATGCAAGGATCTTGCAGCGTCTCGCTCTAGAACAAGAGCAAGATCGTGTTAACGAGCCTCCTCGCAACCCAGAGCCTGAAGTCCCTGAAGATAATCAGGTACATCCACCCTTAACTCCTGAAAATGGAGAACATTGTTGGATTGGCGATCCTCTTACATCCGAGGATGAGTCTGACTCCGAGCAGGCAACATCTCCTATCAGAGCTTCCTGTAATGTAATATATCAGGACTATAGCTCTTCTGAAGCGCCGTCTGATAAGATTACCTACACTCCGACGACGCCTAGCAATGTATCCTCTGGGGCTACCTCGTCTCACGTGACTTTCACAGAGATGACACCCTCTCAGGTTTCTTCTCCTGAGACTGTGACTTCAGGATACACATTCTTCCCGACTCATCATCATGAAGAAAACCCAACTTGGGGTGATGGATGGGTCAACGAAGAAGAAAAGCTGCTGGATGCTGTTCAGGACTTGCTCCCGGAAAATGCTCCGTGCAACACAATCACTGAGGATGGCAACTCTGCTGCAGATACATCCCCAGTAGATGAAAAACGACAGCCTCTTGATCCTGAAGACAATCTTCCAAACGAAGATCCTTCTCAAGAAGCTCTCGAAGTTGGTAGAGGCACCCGCTCTGGCCGGGACTGCCACAAAAATTACAACCAATCTTCCTTTACTTATGTAAATCCTTTGGGAAAAGATGTTGTAAGCGCCCCCAGTGGCAAAAACAATGAACATGCAGGCCCCAAGGAGGCTTTCAAGTATGACTTGGTTGAGCACTTCAAACACATACCTGCACGTCTTCACATCCTAGACTTATTGCGAATGTCTCCACGCACTCGTGATAATCTCATTTCAGAATTACAAAAACTGAATGAGGATGTCGATAAACATGCCCCGCAAGTCCTCCAAATTGAAATGGACTACCGGGTCAAAAACTCTGAAACTTCCTCAAAGGGAGAAAAGAAAACTGAGGGATCATGCATCCAATGCCTCTCGGTTCAAAAGGCAGCCACTGCAACCATCGCCTTCACTAAGGAAGACCTCCTACTTGGCGAAGCAAGGCACAACCGACCCCTGTACTTCACAGGGTACATCAAAGAAATGCCGATACATAGAGTTCAGATCGACCCAGGTTCTGCACTCAACCTTATCTCCACTTCGGCTCTTGAAGAGTTGGGCATCCCACCCAGCAAGCTAAGCCACACATCTGTATCTATCTTTGGATACGATGGGAGCACTCAAAGGCCTATCGGCAAAATCAGGTTCAAATTGCAAATCGGTGATCTTATCTCTGAGGTCACTGTGTATGCAATAAAAACCCCCTCATGCTACAACATCCTTCTCGGACGTCCTTGGATACACGAGAATGGTGTTGTTCCTTCAACTCTACATCAATGCATCAAGTTCGTCGGCGACGACGGCATGGTACATCGTGTCTTTGCGGACAGAAAACCCTTCAAAGGTAAAGAAGTCCACTTCGCAGACTCCCAGATGTATGAAGGAGAAAAAGAAGAAGAGGAAATAGCACCCCCTGCTGAAAATCTCCAGAAAGATAAAGGCAAGGCTCCTCAAAAATCACCGGAAGAAAACAACCCCTCCGGCAAATTAGAAGAGAGTAGTCAATCTCCCTTCGTTATCTCCCTCAAGAATTCAAAACCTTTGGTCATCACGACTAAAGTGAAGAAGGCGAAACAAAAGCCTGGGGGCAAATTTGTTGTCTCTCTCGTGTCTATCATGCAAGACACAGACTCGGACTCAGAGCCAGAAGACGATGCATCGTCAAGCCAAGCTGACACTCAGCAAGTTCAGCCTGCTCTCACTCCGATGGAGACACCTGCTGACGTAGAAGATCCTACGTCTACTACCTTTGTTGTTCCGACAACATCACCAAAGCAAAGACCGATCTTCTTCCATAGATCGGATGCTTCTTCATCAAACTCCATGCTGGAACCTTTCCAAAATGAAGGTATGCCTCAGCTATCTCTATATAGTCCTGTGGCACAAGCAATTATGAAGAAAATGGGCTATGACGCTCAAAACCCAGTCGGTTTGGGAGAAAGACGCGGTATTCTCACGCCATTGGGGCCCGCCTTGACCAAAAGCCAGCTGGAAGATTGGAGACTCTACGGTCATGTAGAAAAGTCTTCATATGGGTTAGGATATGATCCTGATACTCCTCTGAGACAGTTGACACAAAAGCTTAAAAGTCGTTTTACCGACCAAGCCTCAACATCTCAAGTCCATGAAGACATCGATCTCCCTGGATATCTCTTTAAAGAGTTACCTGACAAAGATCCAGGAAGCTCATCCAATTGGTATGATTTCTCTGATGATAAAGAGGAATCGTCCGATAATACAGACTTGTGGCATCCTGACCCAGAAGAACCCTCGTCTCCAAAAGAAATACCAGACTCAACAGGCGATTGGGACTATCTCATAGCAAGCCTTGAGGAGATCACCAATCAAGAAAATCCATGGAAAGGAACAGAGCCTTGGTCTGTTAATGCAGTTGAAACTCCAGAAGGTTTCGTTGAGTTGGAAGCCTCCGAAAATATTGTGGAGGAACCACCTTCGAACCTTCCGACAGAAGATCCTGTTGAAAAGATAGACTTGGGAACACCAGATAACCCACGTCCTGTATTCATAAGCAAGAATATAAAGGATGATGAGTTACCCGAGTATATCGCTTTTCTTCTTGAGTTCGTTGATTGCTTTGCATGGTCCTACGCTGAAATGCCTGGTTTAGACCCCAAAGTAGCAGTCCACAAACTCAATCTTCAAGAAGACATCAAGCCTGTCAAACAAGGCCAAAGAAGATTTCGACCAGATGTGATGGATAAAATTGAACAAGAAGTTCAAAAGCTCAAAAGTGTCGGCTTCATCCGTGAGGAACAACATCCAGAGTGGTTGGCCAATATTGTCCCCGTGACAAAGAAAACTGGGCAGATCAGAGTCTGTATTGACTATAGAGACTTGAATGGCGCTTGCTCTAAAGATGAATTCCCGCTCCCCATACCGGAGGTGATGATTGACAATACCTGCGGATTCGAGCGAATGACATTCATGGATGGCTTCTCTGGTTACAATCAGATAAAGATGCATCCCGAGGATGAAAAACACACTTCATTTCGGACTCCATTTGGCGTGTATTACTACACTGTCATGCCATTTGGTCTGAAAAATGCTGGTGCCACATATCAGAGGGCTATGATGAAAATATTCCAAGATATGCAGCACAAGACGGTCGAATGTTACGTTGATGACCTCGCCGTCAAAAGCAGAAGAAAAGAAGACCATCTCAAAGATCTTCGGGAAGTCTTCCTCCGACTCCGCAAACACAAACTGCGGATGAATCCTCTAAAATGCTTCTTCGGCGTCTCGTCGGGTAAGTTTCTCGGATTCCTTGTTCGGAAAGCTGGAATAGAACTTGACCCCATAAAAGTCAAGGCTATTCTAGAAATGCCCTCTCCAAGAACCTTGAGAGAACTAAAAGAGCTCCAAGGGAGATTGGCCTACATCAGACGGTTCATCTCCAATCTTTCGGGGAAATGCCGTCCATTCTCTCGATTGATGAAAAAGGGTGTAGACTTTGTCTGGGATGCCGACTGTGAAGCCGCATTTCAAGATATCAAGTCATACCTGACCAAACTTCCAGTGTTAGCTGCTCCTGCCACTGGAAAACCATTCATCTTGTACACAAGAGCTCTTGATCATTCTGTAGGCGCTCTGCTTGCACAAGAGAATGGTGAGGGAAAAGAAGCTGCTCTATACTACCTCAGCCGCATGCTAGTAGGTGCAGAGCATCGCTACTCTCCAGTCGAAAAAGAATGCCTTGCAGTGATGTTCGCCGTACAAAAGCTACGTCACTACTTGCTTTCCAACACAGTCTACCTGGTCTCGAGGATCAACCTCTTGAAGGTCCTTGTCACGAAGGCCGGTTCTCTCAATGCCCGACTGGCAAAATGGTCCATCCTCTTGTCACAATTTGATATTAGGTATGTTCCACAAAAAGCAATCAAAGGCCAAGCTCTAGCAGATTTCCTTGCAGAGCATCCATTGCCTAAAGATTCACCACTCAGAGATGATCTCCCAGACGAACCTGTCTACAACGTGGAGACTTCCTCACCAAATGCCTCCTGGGACATGTACTTTGACGGTGCAACCAGGACAAATGAAAAAAGAAAGCTGATCTCGGGAGTTGGCATCCTCTTTGTTAGCCCTGACAAATACATGATTCCACACGCTTTCTCGCTACTGGAACCATGCACAAACAATGCAGCTGAATACCAAGCTCTGATCCTAGGATTGGAACTCGCCATCGAATCCGGTATCACTATGCTGGAAGTCTTTGGAGACTCTCAACTGATCGTCAACCAGATGAATCAGAAATATGAAGTCAGGAAGCCCGATCTGCTGCCTTATTACAACAAGGCACAATCGCTTCTGCAAAAGTTTGACATCTGCAACATCACCCACATTCGTAGAGGTGAAAACATCCGTGCAGATGCCCTGGCCGGACTTGCCGCATCAATGGCGATCCAGGAAGGGGAAAACATGCAAATCACAGTGTGCGAGAGAAGGATCCTCCCTCTTCTTAACACACACCAAGCAGTTGCTGAATGCCACCGAGTGGTTGGAAGTCGGATCTCTATCCTTCAACCTTCAATCGGCGACTGGAGGGATCCGTTCATTGATTACACTATGATCGGAATCCTACCTGAAGATCCAAAAGAACGGGTAAGCATCCAAAGGAGAGCCCCAAACTTTCATTTGGATATCTCTTCAAAGATCCTTTACAGGAAATCCTTCAATGGAGTACTCCTACGCTGCTTGTCACAACAAGAAGCTGAAGAAACACTTAAAGAAGTTCACGCTGGTATTTGTGGAGCTCATCAGGCTGGTCCCAAGCTCTACGACCAAATCAAAAGGTTGGGTTACTACTGGCCTACCATGGTAGCTGATGCAATGCAATTTACCAAACGCTGCCAACTATGCCAAGTTCACGGAGATTACATTCACATGCCTCCGGAATGGCTGCACCCTACAGCAATCTCATGGCCTTTTGAAGCATGGGGCATGGACATCATAGGTCCTATCTCTCCCCCTTCAAGCAAAGGTCATCGCTTCATCTTCGCCGCTACGGATTATTTCTCCAAGTGGTCAGAAGCATTTGCGTTCAACGAAATGAAGACCTCATCAGTTCTTCAGTTCCTGCGCACCAACATCATTTGTCGTTTCGGCATACCCAAGAGATTCGTCCATGATAACGGACCACAATTCCGGGATCATCGATTCTACAGGTTTTGCGACAAATACAAAATTCAAAGCTATCCTTCGACTCCATACAATCCGGCAGCAAACGGATTAGCAGAAGCCTTCAACAAGACACTCTGCAAAATCCTCAAGAAAATGGTCTCTAGTCACAAAAGAGACTGGAGCGACAAACTGTCTGAAGCTTTGTGGGCCTATCGAACCACCGTTCGAGGACCAACCCATAGCACACCATTCTCCTTGGTCTATGGATGCGAAGCTGTCGTGCCCCTAGAGGTACAAATTCCTTCTCTGAGGGTATCTCTACAAAATGACATGACTCAAGAAAGCAATGTCAAATTGCGACTCCATGAGCTGGACAATCTCGACGAGAGACGGCTCGAAGCTCGACAAAGCATTGAACTTTCCCAAGCACGCATGGCAGGATCTTTTGACAAAAAGGTCAGGCAACGCGCCTACAAAAAGGGTGACTTGGTTCTTGCGGTAAAAAGACCAATGGTCTTCGCTCACAAGTCCAAAGGCAAGTTTGAACCAAAATGGGAGGGACCCTACGTCATCGACAAAGTCTTCTCCAACGGCGCATATGCCCTCCTAAACATGAAAGGCGACAGATGTATGCTGCCTATCAACGGCAAGTTCTTGAAGCGGTACTACCCTTGAAGACTTACCCAACTGGGTAAGAGCAATGCCTGTATGGCCAAAACCTGTTCTCAGGTACTCGCTCGTCAAACCCACTCTCTCTAGAATTTTCATATCAAATGTCAAAATTTCTAGAGATTCAAAAACAATGCTTACTTTCATTGTTTCATTGTTCAAAAACAAAAAAAATCCAAGTTTAGGAGCCTCTCCCTGACTTGACCAAAACTTTCGATCCTTGAACCAAAATTCATGGTTTGAAACAAAAATCCGGATTCAGGGATTTCCACCCTAGTCCACCTTACCTTTTACCGCCAAATGGTTCTAGGTCAAAATTTACGACCCTCGTGTCTTTAAACAAAAAAAAATGGTTTTTCAAAAATCGTGGGGAAACGACATCAAAGTCAGTACCCGCAAAACAAAAATTTCGAAAAAAAGCAAGGATGCGACATTCCATCGATACTTGCACCCAAAATCGCAGGGAAGCGACATTTCGTCGATACTTGCAAATTCCAAAAACCGTGGAGAAGCAACAAACCAGTTGATATCCACAACCCAATTTCGAAAATCGTGGAGAACCAACAAACCAGTTGATATCCACAACCCAAATTTCAAAGGTTCGAGAAAACCTAAAATCGTGGAGAAGCAACAAACCAGTTGATATCCACAACCCAATTTCAAAAATCGTGGAGATGCAACATACCAGTTGCTATCCACAACCCAAAATTACAAATGGTTCGAGAAAACCTCAAATTTCAAAAATCGCGGAGAAACGACATCAAGTCAGTACCCGCAAAACCAAAAGTCTTGGGAAAAGCAGGGAAGCGACGCTTAGTCGATATTTGCACCCCAATTCGCGAGGAAGCGACATTCCACCGATACTTGCAAAACCTAACCCGCGAGGAAGTGACATTCCATCAATACTCGCAAAACCGAATGAGCAAGGAAGCAACATTCCATCGATACTTGCAAGACAATTCAGCGGGGAGGCGACATTTAGTCGATACCTGCATTTTGAAAACCAAAACTCGGCTATAAATGCCAAAATCCGGATATAAATGCCAAAACAAAAATTTCCGGCTATAAACACCAAAACCGGCTTTCATGCCAATAAAACAAAACTTGGTTTTCAAAAAACTCGGCTACAAATGCCACACAAAAAAAACCTGACTCTCATGTCAAAACCGGCTATAAATGCCACAAATTGGCTATCAATGCCACCAAACCGGCTATAAATGCCACCAATTGGCTATCAATGCCACCAAACTGGCTGTAAAGGCCACAAAAATCCGGCTTTCATGCCAAATTCGTTTCCCCTACCAAAACAACCATTTGACAAAAGATTTTCACAAAATGACAAAGCTTTTGATCAAATCCCATTTAGCAATTGCTTTCATCACAAAAAGATTTGAGTGAGCGTAGGGAACACAAAAAAAAAGGGTACCAAAAAAATACATGTGGTACCAAAGCAAAAAAAAAAAATAGAAAGTGTTCACAAGCACTACAAAAAAAAAAAAAAAAAGTAACAAAAAAAATACATGTGGTAAAAAAAAAAAAAAAGAAAAAGTGTTCACAAGCACTACAAAAAAAGAGTACCAAAAAATACATGTGGTACCAAAAAAAAGAAGAATGGTTTCTGCTATAAAAAATCAGGAGCTCAGCCAAAAATGGTCTCCAGCCAAAGCTTCAGCTCCTCAAGCAAACTTTTGGCCTCAGCCGTCAGAGTTTCCAAGGCACGCTTCTTCAGGAACTTGCCATGAGATGCTGGCGAATGCCGTAACCCTTCTTTTACACCGGGAAGCTCTTCCCCAGCAGTTTGTCATCGTTCGTTTTCTAGAGTCCTCCTCTCGAGAACTTGACCGGCATCTGCAACCCTGCGGATCAGAGTACTCTCCCTGTCACGAGCCTCTGTTATAGCAGCCCACTTCGCATCGACTTGTGCCTTCAAATGCTCAAGACGTTTCCTGGCCTCCTCAACTTCCCTATCAAGGACGTTAAGGTCATGCCTCAATCCGATGATGGCTAGCTCTTCCTTGTTCTTCTCCCGAACTAGCTGCTTCTTGCTTTGTGTAGCCTCATTCAGGTCAGACTTAGCCTTATCAGCAGGGTCCAAGAACATCTCCTTGAAGAATTGGTCGTCAGGGAAACCCATGGTCTCAAACCACTTGTCACCCAGTGCAATGATGCTATCAACGATCGCCCTGGCACCTGTGACATCCAGACCAACCTCTTCGGTGTCGGTCAGAATCTCCTGTACATGTGGGATCATGCCAAATCCTGCCTCCAAGTGTCCAGAAAGGAGAGTCTTGACCCAAGAACTCAAAACCCGAGCCAGCACCTTCTTCGCAAATTGAAGAGACGAACTGGATGAAGATTCACCCTTCTCCGCTGATCGGCTGCTCATGTCATGTCCCATTGGAAGAGTAACAAAAGAACTCTTTTCACTTGGAGCCACTGGAGAGGGAATCTCAACACGAGGCATCTCCTCAATCATGTCAGAACTGGTCTCTACCTTCGGATCGACCTCTGGCATCCCTTGCTCTGGTTCTGAAGAAAGCGATGGACTCTCTTCTGTCACTTCAAAACCTGTAAATGAAACACAAAAAGGTATGAATATGATCCTGTTCAAAAAAAAATCGTCAGGATCATCACTACAAAGTACCTTCTTCGACGACTGGCGGAACACTCTCTTCCTCCATGAACTCATCAGAAGCATCATCGACATTTGCGTCCATTGATGGTTCAAAGTCATCGGAATCCTGTGGCAAGTCAGCTGACAAGAAAAAAATGTTAGCAAATCAAGTCGCAGGCAAAAAAAAAAAAGAGAATGCGAAAGAAGTTATACCAATTGGAGATTCCGGAGTCATTCCAGAGTCCCTCGGTTCTTCTTCAGATGCCATAACCGGCTCCATCACCGCCTCATCGGTTGGAACCTCAGGCATCGGCAAGTCTTCATCCTCTGCTAAAAGAAAAGCAGCAGCAGGGTGAAAAAACAAATCAGAACATGGAAAGCCCCATGAAAGAAGTAAAAAAAGAAAAAGGAAGAATCATACCTTCTCCCAGGCCTGCTGAACGGCCACATTGGAAGATCTAGCAGATCGACGAGGTACGCTTGTAGCAGGCTCTTTACCCTTGTTCGCTCTGGAGGAACCACCTGCAAAGGTTGGAAAAGAAAAAGATCATCATCAAAATGACAGGATTTCGCTAAAAAAAAGGGGTCACTTTGTCCCACCAAAAATCTGGCTAAATTTTGGCATGACTCCGGGGCAATTCCAAAGAAAAAGGAAATACCCCGACGGAAATAGAAAGTTTGAAGATGGGCTCAACATTGCTGCGGGCTCCGAAACTCCAAACTTTCGAAACCTCAAAATCTCCGCAAAATCAAGAAGGGCTCAACATCGCTGCGAGCTCCAAATTCCCAAATTTGCAAAGATTTTCAGGTATGCTATCATGCTCAATCTACAAAAAGTACATGCATGAACATCTACATTTGCATAAAAACGCATTATCATGATGAGCAAAAAAAAAAAAAAAAAAATCAGGCCACGTGGCCATACGGACCAGATCCGTACGGATCTGTCCGTACGGCCCACAAAAAAAAAAAAAAAAAAAAAAAAAAAAAAAAAAAGAGAAAAGAGACACACGTGAAAAAAAAAAAAACAGAAATCACGTGAAAAAAAAAAAGAAAAGAAAAAAAAAAGAGAAGAAGAATAGAAAGAAAGAAAAGAAAGAAAAGAAAGAAAAAAAAGAGAGAAGAGAAACTTTCTTTTTTTACCATCCTATTCTCTACATAGAGTTTTCTTGAAAGAAAAAGAAAGAAAACTTACTTGAAGCCATTGATGGAGAAGAAGAAAGCTTGAAGATCCTTGAAGAAGAAAAACTCTTGGCCTTGGAGCTCTCTTGAGATTGTTGCAAAAGAAAGCAATAAGAGCAAGAGATCCTACCTTCCTTTGCTTTTATAGGAGAGAGCAAATCAAAGAAGGAAACAAAGAAGAAAGGTAAGTGTTACTAATTAGTAACCTTACCAAAAGAGAAGGAATTAGAAAGATTCTTTCCCAAAAAGAAAGATGTCTTTGAGAGATTTCCTCCCAAAATCAATCAAATGAGAGATTCTCTCCAACAAAATAGGATATTGAAGATTCTTTCCCAAAAAGAAAGATACCTTGAGATATTCTCTCCCAAATTAAGGGAATATGAGAGATTCTCTCTCATAAAGATATTTTTAGATATTCTCTATCCAAATGAGATATCTTTAGATATTCTTTACAAAAATGACCCCACATGAGATCTAAGCCATCCTAAAAAGCTTAAGGTCCCATGGGTTAGCCCATATGAGCCAGGTTTGACCACCTAGGCACTATAAAAAAAAAAAAAAAAAAAATTTGGGCTTTTAGTCAGGAAAAAATCCCTCTTACCAAGAGCATACAAAAATGGTTCCATGCCTCTTTTGAGTTGATTGAACCATACAAAAAAAAATTCCAAGCCCCATGAGCTTCCAAAAATCAAACCATCCAGCCTCATAAACCAAATTGAGCCAAAATCTTGAAATTGACATTCCACAAAAAAAAAAATCCAAACCACTCCAATGGACCCACACAGTCCCAAAGAGTGACCAAAAACCAAATCCTGGTCCCCTAACTTGCCACATACAGCTTGTTAGGTTACAAGACCAAAACCAAAAACCAAATCATGATCCCCCAACTTGCCGCATACAGCTTGTTGGGTCACAAGGTCAAAACCAAAACCCGATCCCCTAACCTGCCATATATAGCTGGTTAGGTCACAAGATCAAAAACAGAAACCCAAATCCACATCCCTGATGTTATCTTCAAAACTTTGCCTCGAGATGGTGTGTGATTCCTTTCACTACCATAAAATTCCCCTGGAAGCTCAAAGGCTACTATACCAAAGGAAAGATTGCTCAAAGACTCTTGGTCAAGACACAAGCTCTCATTCAAAAATCTCTTCGAGGCACATCGACTACAAAAGTCAAGCAACTCGTCGCTGTACCTCGAGGGGGCATTTGTTGACACCAAAAATGTCACTTTGCCTCTTCAAATCAAGAAAGCTGCATGAAGTCGCAACCTGCCATAAATAGGCAATGCAATTTCTCCAAAAAATCAAATCTTGTCAGAATCAAACAAAAACTGCAAGATCCTTCAAGATAGCCAAGAGAAGAGTACACATGAAGTTTCGGGCCATTTCAGAATCATTTGGCCTAACTTCGCTTCTCCATTAGCTAAAATGGCGCTCCCGGCGGCGACATCATCGGAGACGTCAAACTTCGATCAGAGCCTACAGATGACTCCAGCATGTCTCAAAAGGGCTCCATGCCAAATTTCAAGTCAAACCGACAACGTTTGACCCTCCATCAATGCTCGAGCAGCAAAATCAAGCCTCCCGGCGGCGGGAACCACCGAAGCCTTCGCTCATCAAACCAATTGCATGAGTGGCTTCAACATGCTTCCAAAAGGCTGCACGTCGAATTTCAGGTCATTCCGACAACGTTTGACCAGGTTTCGATGCTCCGAGAGAAAATCAAGCCTACCGGCGGCGGAGCAACCCAGGACCATGACATCCAAAACGGAGCCCATGGAACGCCTCAAAATGACTCCAATAGGCTCCCGGTCAAATTTCAGGTCAATCGGACATCGTTTGGCCACATATCAAAGCTCGGCATTTTCCCCGCAGCAAAATCAAGTGAAGCATCGACGGGACCCCAAACGGCTTCAACACTCAAACAAAAGCCTATGGTTGGTCTTATTTATTGCTCAGGAGGCTTCACCTCAAATTTCAGGTCATTCCGACATCGTTTGACCAAGTTTCAGCTTCTAGCGGAAAATCAGCAGCTTTACGCGACAAAGTCTTCGGCTTTCCCGGAAAATTGGAAACTTTGCACTCTAAAAATGCAAGGATTCTCATCAGGTTTTCTACAGGGAAATCAAGCCAATAAATGAGAAGAAATGTCAGGAAAAATACAGAAGAAAACGGCAAAGAAAAAGACCTCAAAACGACCGCAAAACGGGCTCCGAAGGGGAAAATTCCCCCAGGGTCGCAGGCCCCTGCGACCATGGAAGTCCGGGTCACCGGATTTTCCGCCGGTGACCCGTTTTTCCGTCTTTTTTCGCGTTTCGCGCACTTTGGCCCCTGTGGTTTCCTGAAAATGTGATTTTTAGTGCTTGAAATGGACTCATATCCTCCGACATCCGTCAAAATCACGGGTCAACCTCCAAAAGCACAAAATCATCATTGATCGTTCCAAGATCGCCAACCGGTCGACCAAAAAAAGTGCTCTTTCTGTCCGACCGATCGAGAAATCGACAAGACAGATGTCACCGGCCCGCTCTTAGCTATCAATGTCTGAAGTTGCATGTTCATCCGATGTCGATCAGCATGAAGATCCATCGATGATCATCGCCAGAAGAATTCCAGAAGACACGGCACGGCCCGCGACTCTTCGACTGCTCGGCGACCAATTAATGTGGTTAATTGACTAGCTTTATTATAGTCATTAATTCATTTCTTTGGACGGCCCAATCAGAAGCAAACATTTGGGAGTTACAAGTCAATTGATTCATGGCATTTAAACCATGAAACTCCTCCCATTATGGTAATTAAGGTGATTAAAAGCCCTTAATCTCCATCGGCCAATCAGATTCAAGGAAAAAGGAGTTACAAAATCAAGAAATAAATCTTGTAACTCCTCCCATTAAAGCCATTAAGGCTCATAAACCCTCCTAAATGGCTACCAAAGGCCTATAAATAGGAGAGCATTCCATTGAAATGAGGAGGAGAAAATCGAAATCAGAAAATCGAGATCGATCGATCGGAAAGAATCCAGAGCTCGTATCCAGAGAAAGAAAAAAAGAGAGAAAAACTCTGCTGAAGTTCTGCACCGGCCACCACTACAAGGTGACAAAAGTCCCTTGGGGGGCACCCCCCCCAAGGTCCTTGCCTTCTCCTGCTGCCTCCAATGGCTTAGACGTGGCTTTTCAGCCCGTCTACTTAGCTTTTTATTGGACATAGGACCTTCTCTTGGTCTTTGTCCTCTAAAAACCTGAGGTTATAGCCAAGCCAAGCGAATCAAGAGCATCTTCTGTTCTCATCTGTATGGATGATGGCGAAGCCCATACATGGCTTGCGACCGTCAATCTGAACGAGTCCCCCACAATCTCCTGAAAAGTTAGATCTTCCTTTTCTTGCTTTTCATTGTAGTTTGTATTTTTCTAAAGAGACAAAAAATCACAACTCTTGTCTTTCATTATTGATAAGAATTGTAAATCGGCTATAAACGCCAAAATCGGCTATAAATGCCAAACAAAATCGCCTTTCACGGCAAACTAAGAAAATGTCTCTTTTCTTAAATATTTGTGCAATGGAAAACTTGAAAGAAGTTGATTTCCTTTTTACTTGCGAAGGTTTATCTCCGGATTACCACTTGCAATTCCAAGTAAAATAGAAAATCTGGCACACCCACACAAAAGAAATGTTGATGCACGCTTCAGGCCCGCCAGGGCGCGAAAGGGCCGGACCCGACGGACTCCCACGTTCCGCCGACCCCGGTAGCCGCCCCACGGCGCCTCGGAGCGCGTTCCATCAATTAACTATGATGTGTTGAATCCATTCCTCTCTTAATCTTTGATTTAAGTTATTGGATTCTTCACCTTGATTCAAATCAAGTTTGTTGTAGAAAACTTCTTAAACATGTTTTATCAAAATCTTTAATTTCTGTTATAACATGTTTCATTAACCTGTATGAATCTTCTTTGTTGTTTTCAATCTTTAAAACCTTAGTTAAATTACTTTGATTTTGAAAACAACATATCACATGCATCACATGTTTAGACATAATTAATTTCATACAACTTGTAAGCTTTTGATTTTCATATCATCAGCAAGTTTGTACTTTGTACATGTGATTTGCATATCACTTCAATCAAATCATTTTATGTGCATTAAACTTTTAATTGCTTCAAGCATAAACTGATTGAGCTTTCTTTTTAAACTTGATTGAAGTTTTCACACACACACACACATCATGAGCATTCATCTTTGCATTTTATAGCGTGTTTTGTGAGTTGATTTACATTTTCTTATCCGCCTAATTTAGAGGCAATTATATTGAGCTTAAATTGTATCTCTTAGAGTGTTTTGTGAAGACACCTTCTTGAGAGAAAATCTTTTATTGTAAAGGTTATTGCTTAGCCTGAGAAAAGCATTGTGTAAAGGTTATTGCTTAGCCTATAAAAGCACATTGTAAGGTTATTGCTTAGCCTAGAAAAGCATAGTGTTTAAGGTTATTGCTTAGCCTATTAAAAAGCATAAATAGTGGAAATCCGGTGGGTGTAGATTCACAAGCCGGTAGTGGATGTAGGCATTGAGGCCGAACCACTATAAATGATTGTGATATGGTGAATGCTTTTGTGATGATTATTATTGTTTAGCTTCCGCATTTTATTTGTTAATCATCACTAGTGGCTAATTGTTTTAAAGAAGTTTAAAATTGGCATAATTGGTTATTAAGTTGTAGCTCACCCTATTCACCCCCCCTCTAGGGTTCGGATCCGGAACTTTCAATTGGTATCGAGCAAGGTTACTCCATTTAGGGCTTAAACACCCGGAGTTGATCCTTATTAGCTAAATCCTAGAGTTTAGAACCCTAGTGTTGTGTTTACATGAAAATCATTAGAATGGATTCCACTATGCTAGACTTTGTAGATTCTTCTAGACCCCTCCTTCCATCTTTTGGAGATTCAAACATTGAAATTAATGAATCTAAATTTGAATTAAAGAAGAAGAAAATGATGAAAATGAAGATGACCTTCAACAAGCCTATAATGAATTGTATACATTTTCCATAGAACTTGTTAAGAAGAATAAAAGATTAGAAGAAAAATCTAAAAGTCTAACCAAAGAATTAGTTTCTTCAAAAGATGAACTTAGAGAGAAAGAAGAATTAATAAATTGTGTAGAATCTAAGTTCATGATCTCTTTGCATAATTTATCTAATGCTCAAGATGAACTAAATGATATTAAGATAAATTGTGATGAACTTAATAAGGAAAATTCAAATCTAAGAGATCATTTAAAAAATCAAGTTTAAGACATTATCAATTTAGAAGCCAAGTTAGTAATTTCCAAAGAAAATTTATCTAATGCTCAAAATAAGATAAAAACTTTAGAACTTGGAACTATTGTTGTTAATGAACTTAAATTTGAATTAAAGAAAGCTTATGAAGAGACAAACAATTTTAAGGGCATTGAAAATGAACCCATTAAAGTTAAAAATGAAAATTCAACCCTTAGAAACCAAGTCACTCAACTTGAAGGTTACAAACAAAAGTATGAGTGCAAATTTACCCATGGTGAAGAAAAATTTGAAAAATTATTTAAATTGGGTAAATCTTAAAGAGATAGGACGGGTCTTGAATTTAATAGGAATACTTCACATGACCTTAAATTCACCAACACATTTGTGAAAGGTGAGTCCTCATTCTCTAGCACTCATTCCTCCTTGCCCATGACTAAATGTAATTATTGTGGCATTGAAGGACACTTTAGGTTTGAATGCAAATTAAGAAGAAGTCATGTGTCTAAAACCATCTATGAACCAAAGAAAGTAAAATCAAACTCTATGATGGATAAGACACTAAAAATCAAGGAAGACTCCAAAATGATTAAACAAGTTAAATCTATCAAAAAGGAGTCTCCTAAAATAGATTCTAAAAGGTTAAAAAAGTTAAACCAAGTTTAAAAAAATCTATTAACAAAAAGCTTCTCAACCTATCTCCTTTAAGTCAAAACATGAAAGAACTTTTGAAGAAAGTTGCAAAGTTAAATCTAAAATTCAAAAGTCAAATAAAGGGAGAAAATAAGAAGAAAAGAAAAGAGAATAAATCCCCTAAGAAGAAAAGTCACCAACCTCAAAAGACTAATCACCAACCTAAGATTACATCAGTAAAATCTAAATATAATGGTGATAAGTCCAAATTAAAAGTTTATCAAGTCAAATCTCCTAGGGTTGGTGAGACTTTTAAGATAGACCTCAAGGATCAACCCTTTCAAGACCTTAGGTGGATTCCCAAAGTTATATACTTAGACAGACCTTAAGGCCTTGGACCTCATTGACCAACCTATCCTTTTTAGTTAAATCTTTTTGTTGGTCATGATGTTGCTTTTGCATTTTATACTTACTTAGTTACATTTATTAAAATGCAATGTTGATTTGTAATCAATTGTTTTTGCCATCATGCACCATTCTAGTTAAATTTCATGGTTTTCAAAATCATTTTGATTATAATTTTCTCATGATAGATTTGCTTTTTGCTCACATATAGTTATATATCTTGCAATGCATTTCTATACATGCTCAATTGATTATGTTTTTCAAAAGCTTTCATAACTAGATCTTTCATAATCGATTGATGTTGTAAAATCATTTGTATGGATGTCATAGTTAGATTTTTTTTTAAAACAAATGATTTGAATCAAATTGGATTTTCCATGGTTTTATAAGTTATAGTTTCATATGGAAAATTTATTGTTTTGAAAAATTAACTTGTATGTTTTCCAAATAAGTTTTAAAATGCAAGTTGAAAATTGATTATCTTCAAATTCATTCTCTTTATGCTCATTGTTGGATTTTGTTTATTAAAATGTTTTGAAGATTGTATAAATGGAAATGCTTTAAAACATCATTAGTTATATTCATCAAAGCATGTTCCATGTTGTCATTTCCTTTTGTACTTGATTATGTCATTTCAAAAATGGAAATGTATGTGGTTATAAGCAATGTGCTTCTTTGCTCTTCTAGTTATATTCTTTTTATGAGCAAATTGATTTGTATGGTGTGTGGATCATGTAATCGATTTGCATTTTACACTTAACCTTGTGCACTTCCTTAAATGCAAATTGATAATGTTCATTGTATGAAAATCTTTGCTTCATGATCCTCTAAGTACATTTGCTAAGAGTGGAGACTTTACATGAGAGATTGATGGATCTTTTTAGATGAATTGGAATTAAACCATTCTTCTTCATAGGTGTACCCATAATTGAGATCCATTTTCAACTATTTGAGATCCATGGCACTCCTTTCTAACTTCATATCTACATATGCTCACATGGTTGTATTCTTTATTGATGATATGGTATGAGTTAGATCTTGATCTTGAGTGATCCTCTCTATGCAAGTGTCAAATAGTTCCATGTATGGTTGCGCTTTTAAGTTATATTTGTAGATACCATATTAGAACTCTCAAATCCATTTTTATGCCTTCTAGTCATTATTTTTTTATTGGATGGTTATGATGTTGATTCATGTATATTCACTTAGAGATATCATCTTTATACTTGTTTCAACTTCATAGTAGTGTTCTTGTTCATATGAATCTCTTTGAAATTCATTCCTTTTATTTCATAGTTATATGTATTGTTTGATGGATTTCTTAGATGTTGAATTCATATGATTTGACACTTTGAAAATTGCATGCTTTTTCAAGCTATATATTTTCATAATGCAATTTAACATGTTCATCACTATGCTCATTAGTCATATTATTCTAAGTGATGAATATCATTTTATGATGGATGTTGGAATTTTGTGTTTGTCACATGCTTGCTCTTAATCATGTTTCATATTCAATTGCTAATCAATTGGTATCATTTTCAATTAGTATCAATAGCCAATTGGTATCATATCTTGAATTTGTGATAGACCTTGTGTACATTGGATTGAACTTGATAGTAATATGTTTTTGTTCCATGTCTCATTCCATTAGCATCATAATGTTCATGCTTGCCACCTCTCTTGCACTTATAGGTAAATCTCATGACCACCATGTTTATGTGTTCATAATCTTGGTTGGTTAATAGTTGAGGTTGGCTTCTATTGATCTTCATTTCATTCATCTTGTGCATGATAGTTGTATTTAATGAATGTATGAATTGATTTCAAAACTTTCATAGCATATGATTTTCATAATTATATTGATTGATGCTATGTTCAATAAACCCCATCTCATCATGAATAGCTCTAATTTGGATGAACCCTAATAGGTATATTCCTTAACTCCATTTTAGAGTGATTGAGTTAATAGTCTTATCTTTGAATTTCAATTGGTATAATTGCTTTATATATATTTCAATTGGTATCCATGATAGATTATCCTTTTGACCTTGCTCTTTAATTATCCTATATCTTATCCGTCAATTGGTATTTTTATAATGGTAATTTGATCATATTGAGCTTTATTTTTTTTTTTTGGTATCTAATCCTTCTCTTCAAGTTAACCCTCAATTGGTTAAACCATCTTCTTCTTGAACCAAATTGTTAAAACTTTGTCAAAGTCTGACAAAAGGAGATAATGGATTGAGGGGGGGGTAAATCTTCATAGGAAGTATTAGTTATGATATAATTCACTCTTGTATTGGCTCTATAACCTTATAGACATCACCCATACATAAAAACCTGTTATGTATTTCATTTTCGAATTCTTTTGTTAACAGGTGCTACTAAAAGGTATTTTCCTTATTTCATGTGTGTAGGTACCTTTGCAATTTAATGTCAAAGGGGGAAAATATTCTAGATGTCAAAGAGGGAGAATATAGCTAAGGGAAGAGATGTGCAATTCAATGTCAAAGGGGGAGAGACATTGTATTATCCTCCAAAGAGGGAGTGAATGCATATCTTGCCAAAACCCAAGAGTGCATGGTCAAAGGGGGAGAGATGAAAGAAGTAGAAGAAAGCTTGGGAGCTAAACAAGATGCTTGGCCAAAGAAAGGGCTCCAAGCATCAAGGAGAATGAAGGAAAAGACAAAGGGCCCAAGCCAAGTGAAGAAGCATCCAAGAAGATTTCAAGTCTCGTCCAGCTAAGGAGGAGCTGAAGACTTTGTGTGAAGACTCAGTATTGAGTAAGAGAAGGTTTGCCATCAAATTGCAAAGGGGGAGATTGTTAAGGATTTTGAATCTTGCAATTTGATGGATGCACTATTCATTTTATTCATCATTTGAATTCACACACATGCATTGTTTTAGAAAAACTTGAAATCTTGATTTATACATGCAATGTTTTAAATCTTGTAAACCTTATGATTTATGCATGTTTTGGTTTTAAACATTGATGCATTTAAATTTGAAAAAAAAATTTTATAAACAATGCTAGCCATTGATTTTAAAGTTTCAAATCATATTTGGGTTTTTATGATTCATGATTTTAAAAGCTCTTAGATTGATTTAAAATCATGTTTCCATGCTTGGTTTAATGGCCCAAAAATCCCTTCTTGAAAATACTTTGAAATATGCAAAAGTTGGGATTTTGTTAAAACTGTCGGTCAGCCCATCGGTCAGGTTTCGGCTCACCGACCGTGAACCGAGCTCAACCGAACTCCTCTGTCGGTTCGATTTCCAGAGAGCTAAATTTTCAGATTTTCTCTGTCGGTCAGGTGTCGGTCACACTTTCGGTTAACCAAAGTCAAGTTCGGCTAACCGACAAGTTCACTTCAGTCAACAAACTTTTTATGTTTCATGTTTTCAAAACACTTAAATTGATTAAAAACATGTTTTCAGACTTGATTTCTATGGCCCAGAACTTCTATGGCCCGGAACTTCCACGAGCAAAATACTTTGGAGTAGCTTTCTGCTCAACAATTTTAGAAGGCAAAACTTTTTTTGTGTGCTATAGTACTTTTGCTACAGTGTTTTGCTACAGTGTTTTTGCTACAGTGATTTCGGTCAACCGAACTGGATGTCGGTCAACCGAACTCAAGATGTCGGTTAACCGAACCCACTTCGTTTCAAATTCCAGAATGGTCAAATCTAGCCCTTTTTTTACCGTTGGAGTGTCGGTTAACCGAACCCTAACCGACAGATAGCCGTTAGGATACTTTTTCTATAAAAGGAAGTTCATTCCAAGGCCAAGATTTATGATTCTTGAAGTCATTTCTGAGGTGTTCTGAGGCCAATCAAAGGGGAATGAACTAAGAAGGCTAAAGGGTCATTAGTAAAGCTAAAGCTTGGATTAATGAAGTTAAATCACCAAGTAAGCTTTGACTTTTCCTAATCATATGTTTTATGCTTTGTCTAAATTATTGGTAAATGATTTTTAGCATATTAACAATGATGTGTTAATACATTCCTCTTTTAATCTTTGATTTAAGTTATTGGATTCTTCACCTTGATTCAAATCAAGTTTGTTGTAGAAAACTTCTTAAATATGTTTTATCAAAATCTTTAATTTCTGTTATAACATTTTCATTAACCTGTATGAATCTTCTTTGTTGTTTTCAATCTTTAAAACCTTAGTTAAATTACTTTGATTTTGAAAACAACATATCACATGTATCACATGTTTAGACATAATTAATTTCATACAACTTGTAAGCTTTTGATTTTCATATCATCAGCAAGTTTGTACTTTGTACATGTGATTTGCATATCAATTCAATCAAATCATTTTATGTGCATTAAACTTTTAATTGCTTCAAGCATAAACTGATTGAGCTTTCATTTTAAACTTGATTGAAGTTTTCACACACACACATCATGAGCATTCATCTTTGCATTTTATAGCGTGTTGTGTGAGTTGATTTACATTTTCTTATCCGCCTAATTTAGAGGCAATTATATTGAGCTTAAATTGTATCTCTTAGAGTGTTTTGTGAAGACACCTTCTTGAGAGAAAATCTTTTATTGTAAAGGTTATTGCTTAGCCTGAGAAAAGCATTGTGTAAAGGTTATTGCTTAGCCTATAAAAGCACATTGTAAGGTTATTGCTTAGCCTAGAAAAGCATAGTGTTTAAGGTTATTGCTTAGCCTATTAAAAAGCATAAATAGTGGAAATCCGGTGGGTGTAGATTCACAAGCCGGTAGTGGATGTAGGCATTGAGGCCGAACCACTATAAATGATTGTGATATGGTGAATGCTTTTGTGGTGATTGTTATTGTTTAGCTTCCGCACTTTATTTGTTAATCATCACTAGTGGTTAATTGTTTTAAAGAAGTTTAAAATTGGCATAATTGGTCATTAAGTTGTAGATCACCCTATTCACCCTCCCCCCCCTCTAGGGTTCGGATCTAGAACTTTCACTTTATATGTCAATTGCTTCACATTAGTCCTAATCCCAGATTGGATTCCAAACCCGGTCCGGGGTCGCGACACTCTCCTTTCGCCTCGGGGCTGCCGGGGTCCGGCGGAGGAAAAAAGCGGGTATCAACATTTTTTGCATGGGTATGCCAGATTTTCTATTCTACTTGGAATTTGATGTGGTGATCCGGAGATTCACCTTCACAAGTAGAAAGGAAATCAATCTTTTTTTCTAACTTTTCAAATTGCATAAATATTTAAGAAAAGAGACAATATTTTTAAATGTCGTAGGAGGCGATTTTTTGTTTGTTTGCTGTGAAAGGCGATTTAGTGCCGTGAAAGGCGGTTTTGCCGTGAAAGGCGATTATTTTGCTGTGAAAGGCGATTTTACCGTGAAAGGTGATTTGGTGCCGTGAAAGGCGGTTTTGCCGTAAAAGGCGATTTTTACCGTGAAAGGCGATTTACAAATCACATCAATAGTGAAAGACAAGAATTGTGATTTTTTTGTCTCTTTAAAAAATACAAAATACAATAGAAAATAAAGGAAAGGGATCTAACTTCTCAAGAGATTGTGGGGACTCGTTCAGATTGACAGTCACAAGTCAAGTATGGACTTCGCCATCGTCCTTCAAATGAGAACGCTTGATGCTTTGATTCTTTTGGCTTGGCTCTAATCTCAGATTTTTAAAGGAAAAAGACCAAGGGGAGGTCCTATATCCAATAAAAAAAACCGAGTAAACGAGCTGAAAAGTCGCATTTAGGCCATGTTGGATAGAACAAGAAGAGCTTTGCCTTGGGGGTTGGCCCCCCAAGGGACTTCGATCACCTTGTGGAGTTGCAGCAGAGTGTCTTCAAGATTTTCGGACTCTCTCTGTGTTTGTGTAGCCCTCTGTGTGTGTGAATTTCTTGGATTTTTCCCGGATCAATTCTTCTTGGAATGATCCCCTTTTTTATAGCCTTTTGGTGTCCATAAGGTGGGTTTATAAGCATTGATGGCATTGATGCTCCATGATGGGAGGTGTTGACACCAAAAAAGTCACTATGTCTCCTCAACATCAAAAAGCCTCCTGAAGCTGCATCCTGCTACAAAACAGGCAAGGCTACTTCAAGCATCAGATTTTGTCAGAATCAGACAGAAACTGAAAGATCCTTCAAGACAGCCAAAAGAGGGGTACATCTGAGGTTTCGGGCCATTTCGACATCGTTTGGCCTAACTTCACTACTCTGATAGCTAAACAAGCGCTCCCGGCGGCGACATCATCAAAGACACGAAAACTTTGATCAGAGCCTACGGATGACTCCAGAATGTCTTCAAAGGGCTCCATGCCAAATTTCAAGTCAAACCGACAACGTTTGACCCTCCATCAACGCTCGAGCAGCAAAATCAAGCCTCCCGGCGGCGGGAACCCCAGAAGCCATCACTCATCAAACAAAGTACATGAGTGGCTTCAACATGCCTCCAAAAGGCCGCACATCGAATTTCAGGTCATTCCGACAACGTTTGACTGGGTGTAGCGACCCCGGACCGAGGCCCGAGCCTGCGACTGCGCGGTGATGTGATTAACTAACACAAAACACACCTCCGCTTTTATATTTTTCCCACAGGTTTCCGCAGTGAGGATCCCAAGACACGGGTCTAGCTCACACGAATGGATATGCGGAAGCGTGTAGCAAAACATGTCACACAAATCTTAAGCAATGAGGTGCAAGAGACATTATAAAATATCGAGACAAGGTATCGAAAGAGAATGTCATCAAAGCATTCCTAGCATGATTAACGTTTCAATGTTTAACAAAAGTATATTAATTCAAGTTACAAAACCCTGAGAGGCCAACAAAGGCCAATACAACAATTACAATCCCACAAAATAACCCAGCTAGGCGAAACGAGAATCAAGATCTCGACCGGCGTCTAGATGACGTCGTTGGGCTGCCACTCATGTGCTGGGGGTGGCTCAACAGCCTCCTTCGGGCACTCCTCATCACGCGTGAACTCTCCTGCACCTGGACACCAAAATAACAAGCATCAAACACGATGGTTTGGCAAATAAACAATTTAGGCAAGAATATGAGAAAATAATGCTAAGACAGTTCAAGGCTTAAATACACATTTCAAGTTTACGAAACTAGCATGAATACTTGTAATATCATGAAAAGATAAATCCACATTGAGCTCATCCTTTCTCCGTCATACATGATGACAAGAGCAAGCACGCACAACAAGCACGACACGAAAACACGATCCCACGCCACACAAGGTAGACGGGGTATCCGACCGCGAAACCGGATCACGAACACGCACAATGTGTAATACAATACACGACCAGTCTGCAGACAGTCCACATGTTTCAGGACCCCCAGGTAGTGGATCAAGCTAAAAGGGCAGTCCAAGCTCAGTGGTATTCACTTATATCATGAATGCACAAAACACGGCAATACAGATTCAAGAACACGACAAAACAAGAGGGAAATCATTTAACAAGCACAACGTGACAAGACTAGCAAAATAGCATAGTATTAATGCTTACAGACTTAAGAAATGATTCCCTTTTTTATTCTTGAAACACATCTTGAAAACGAACTTGCACTTGGAAATCAAACGAAAACACGATGATGCATAAAGCATTAAAACAAGAGTTCACACATAAATCTATCAAGCATAGGCTGAGACCAATCCCTGACCCTTGTGGAACTGAAAACCAAATGTCGGAATTCAATAAAACTTGGTGTCCCCGAAGGTATATTACATTTTGGAATTCCAAGTGCACAAGGTCAATAAAAAGGTCTAAAACCTAGTCTAGTTTTCATTCCCACAAAAATCCTTCAAAAACAGTACTTTTTGTAACTGTCAATCTGGGTCAAGCATCTCTACCGGTAGAACTACCGGTTCAAACACTTCTACCGGTAGAACTACCGGTTGAAGCACCTCTACCGGTAGAACTTCCGGTCGACCAAAGGGTTTTCAATTTCCTCAACTCTCTGCCAAAATTTGAGCCACTTCTACCGGTAGAAATTCCGCTTTAGGCACCTCTACCGGTAGAACTTCCGGTAGAAATAGGGGTTTGCATTTTCCTCAACTCTTTGTCAAAATTCGAGCCACTTCTACCTGTAGAACTTCCGGTTTAAACACCTCTACCGGTAGAACTTAGGAAGTTAAATTTTTTTTCACACTTCTCTCCCTTCTTCACTTCCACATTTTTACCACCTGCAGTCCCCATGCCTACATGCTTTCCAAGGGATGATTTCCACATAAAAATCCACTCCCATTTCAATCAAAACTTCAAAAATCACAAACCCACTTACATTCAAAGTATATATCTAATAACTTGTAAAGCATTCCATTGAAAACATGCTTATAAAGATTAAAACAAGTTAAAAGAGATTAATAACATGCAAGAGAAGATAAGCTTGATGATGAAACAACATTTCTAAAGATGAGACACCCAAAACTCGTAATGTACTATAAGGGACTAAAACGTCTACTTGCCTTGGCCCAACGTCAAGAAAACTCCACAAAACCCAACTAGAAGGGGTGCTCCACGAAATCTACACAAAACCCCCTAGAGCACATAAAAATCACCATTTTGGCCATTGCAAACTCCCATTTCGAAAATGGGTTTGAAATCATGATAAACAAGCTCTAGGTGAGCTAAAAGAACATCAATGAAAGAATGAAATGGAACACCAACCAAGAGCAAGCTGAACAAGGAGGATAGAGCTTGAAGATGATGAATAGTGCAATGGTTTTGCTCCAAAAACACTCCAGACGAAGCTTGAGAAGAGAGGAAGAGAATGGCGGAGTCGGATCGTGGATTGAAGCTCTCTTGCTAGATGATGTCTAAGGGAGAAAGACCAAGGAGAAGCTTTCTTCTCTTCTTCACTCTAGGGCAAGCACAGTTGCAGGAAAAGAGAAAAGAATGGAGGAGAGAGAGTAGGAGAGTATAAATAGTGTCTAGAAGTGGGTCCCCTAAGCAGTGGAACTTGAAATACTTAAAACATGGTCTTGTGGACCCCGGATGGAATGACGAAGAAGGACAAAACGATCGTCGAAAAATCTAGTTTCGGAAAAGTATAATTTTGACATAGTTTCACGACTTCGAAAAGTTGTGCCTAGATTTAGCATGAATGGTCAGATTTACCCTTATTGGGCCAAAACTTGGTTTTCTGGGCCTCAAATGCATGCAGGTTAAAAACGAAAGTTGTCATAAATAATAAAACCATTCAAGATAAATAAAAATCACAACCATAACAAAGATCTAGAATAAGAACCCATTCTTACTCGTGTACTCAGGGCGTCCCTGAGCATGTCTGACTCATACTAAACGTCCTCGAAATCTCCAAGCTATAATCCAGACTAAGTCTAATCACATTCTAACCCAACTAGTACTAAGACTCACTTAAGACTAATCGCTCACTTAATTAGTACTAATCGAGTTGGTCTAGGTCGGGGTCTAACATCCTCCACCCCTTAGGGTATTTGGTCCACCAAATATAAATAATTTTACTTCTGGTAATAGGTGTGGATACTTCTTCTGGACTTGATCTCTCAATTCCCATGTGGCTTCTTCTGGCTCGTGATTATCCCAAAGTACTTTGACCCAATGAATAGTCGATTTCTCAATTCATGCTCTTTGGTGTCGATGATTCTAACCGGTTTCTCCACATATGAAGCGTCTTCTCGAATCTCTAAAGGCTCGTGTGAAATAATGTGAGAAGGACTGTGAACATACTTCTTGAGCATGGAGACGTGAAAAACATTATGTACCCCGGAGAGTTCCAGCGGTAATGCAAGTCTGTAAGCAACATTTCCAATCTTGCTCAAAATCTCGTATGGGCCAATATATTTGCTGGACAACTTTCCTTTCTTTCCAAATCTTAAAGTGCCTCTGACCGGTGAGACTTTCAAGAATACTTTGTCACCCACTTCAAACTGTAATTCTCTCCGGCGAGTGTCAGCATAACTCTTCTGTCTGCTTTGAGAAATCTTCAATCTGTCCTGAATCTGCTTAACTTTGTCGCTTGTCTCTCCAACTATTGCCGGTCCATGAAAACTACGCACACCGACTTCTTCCCAACAAACTGGGGTTCTACATCTCCTACCATAGAGTGCCTCGAAAGGTGCCATTCCAATGCTAGAATGGTAACTATTGTTGTACGCAAACTCACAAAGAGGTAGGTTCTTATCCCACTGAACCTTGAAATCCAAAACACAAGCACGTAGCATATCTTCAAGAGTCTGTATCGTCCGCTCTGACTGACCATCTGTCTGAGGATGATACGCTGTGCTGAACTGAAGTTTGGTACCCATGAATTCAAGAAGAGATTTCCAAAATCTCGAAACAAATCTACTATCTCTGTCGGAGGTGATGGAGACGGGCTGACCATGCTTACTAACAATCTCGTCAACGAATAGTCTTGCAAGTGGTGCCATGTGCATCATATTCCCAATCTTCATCGGAAGGAAGTGAGCAGACTTCGTAAGACGGTTTAGTATAACCCAAATTGCATTGTTCCCTCTCTTGGTATTAGGCAAACCGAAGACAAAATCCATAGTGATGTGCTACCATTTCCACTCCGGAATCTCCAAAGGCTGTAACAAACCGGGAGGTTTCTGGTGTTCTGCCTTGATCATCTGACAAGTCAAGCAACGAGACACAAAAGCTACAATCTCTCGCTTCATATTATTCCACCAAAATCTATTCTTCAAGTTATGGTACATCTTCGTGCTACCCGGATGTATAGAGTATCTAGTATGGTGGGCTTCAATCATAATCTCATTCTTCAAATCATCCACATTTGGTACACACAACCGGTCACGAAAATACAACACTCCATCAGAAATCCTGAAATCTGGACGTTCTGCAATCTGATCTACAATCTTGGCCAATTCTGGGTCTTGCAACTGACTATCTTTGATTCTCTGGATGAAGGTAGGTTCAGACACTGTCATATTTGCCAACAAAACACCTCTCCTCAAGTGTTGTACCTCCACTCCAAGTTCTTCAAACTGTTGGAAAACACTAACTCCTCTCAAACTAGCCATACTTGCTGATTTTCTGCTCAATGCATCTGCTACAACGTTCACTTTGCCCAGATGATACTTGATTGGGAAGTCATAATCTTTTATATACTCCATCCACCGTCTCTGCCTCATATTCAATTCCTTCTGTGAAAACAAATACTGCAAACTTCGGTGGTCTGAATGGACTTCAAACTTCTCTCCATAGAGGTAGTGCCTCCACATCTTCAAAGCAAAAACTACTGCTGCCAACTCCAAGTCATGAGTTGCATAATTTACCTCATGATTCTTCAACTGTCTTGAGCCATAGGCAATCACTTTGCCATCTTGCATCAATACACAGCCTAATCCCACGTTGGACGCATCCGTAAAAACAACAAATCCACCGCTGCCCGATGGTAATGTGAGGATTGGGGCTGTGGTTAACCTTTTCTTCAACTCCTGAAAACTGCCTTCACACTGATTGGTCCAAACAAAAGGTACATTCTTCCGGGTCAACTTCGTCAAAGGAGCTGCAATGGACGAAAAACCTTGGACAAATCTCCGATAGTATCCTGCTAACCCTAAAAAGCTTCTGATTTCTGTCACACTGCTAGGCCTATTCAATGACTGCTTCTATCTTAGCTGGATCAACTGCTAACCCTTCTCTCGAAATGATGTGACCTAAAAAGGAAACTTGCTCTAGTCAGAATTCACATTTGTTCAACTTAGCATAGAGCTGATGGTCTCTCAAAAGCTGTAATGATGTCCTCAGGTGCTCTTCATGCTCCTCCTTACTCTTAGAATACACGAGGACATCATCAATAAACACTACTGTAGAGTGATCTAGGAATTCTGCAAAAACCTTGTTCATGATAGCCATGAAAACTGCAGGTGCATTTGTCAAACCAAAAGGCATCACTAAGAACTCATAATGCCCATATCTCGTTCGGAAAGCTGTCTTTGCCACATCAGACTCTCTAACCTGCAACTGATGATACCCTGACCTCAAGTCTATCTTGGAAAAGTGTGCTGCTCCTTGCAATTGGTCAAATAATTCATCTATCCTTGGCAAAGGGTATTTGTTCTTGACAGTCACATGATTGAACCTTCTATAGTCGATGCACATTCTAAGACTTCCATCTTTCTTCTTCACAAAAAGAACCGGCGCTCCCCAAGGTGAAACACTTGGCCTAATGAAGCCTTTGCTCAACATTTCTTGCAACTGAAGTTTCAATTCACCTAACTCTGCAGGAGCCATCCAATCAGGTGCAATTGAGATCGGTGCAGTCCTTGGAAGGAGTTCAATAGTAAACTCAACTTCTCTAACTGGTGGTAAACCCGGGATTTCTTCTGGAAAAACATCCGGAAATTCACACACTACGGGGATATCCTCCACCCCTTGGGACTGTTTATCCTCCGTGATAAACGCTCTAAATGCCTCACAACCACTGCCCACCAACCTATTAGCTTTCAAAGCTGAAATGAAACCACTGGAAGACTTCTTCCTGTCACCCTGAAACATCAACTCTGTCTGTGAACCTTGCAATCTGAATGTGATGGTCTTACCAAAACAGTCCATGGTAGCATGGTAGGTCTCTAACCAATCCATGCCTAAAATAATATCAAAATCATGCATGATGGACCCGAAAAGGGAATCTTCCGTCCTCTCCCTCCGCACCCCGGGGGCTGACTTGGGTCTCGGCGGAGGAGGGAAAATCTCGGGCATCAACATTTTTGTACGGGTATGCCAGATTTACTTTCTACTTGGAATTTGGAATGGTGATAATCCGGAGATTCACCTTCACAAGTGGAAAGGAAATCAATCATTTTTTCTAACTTTTCAAATTGCATTAATATTAAGAAAAGAGACAAGTTTGTTTTTTTAGAATGTCGTAGGAGGCGTTTTTGTTTGTTTGTCGTAAAAGTCGATTTTGCCGTGAAAGGCGATTTTACAAAACTCATCAAATGTGAAAGACAAGAATTGTGATTTCTTTTTGTCTCTTTAGGAAATACAAACTACAATAGAAAAGTAAGAAAAGGGATCTAACTTCTCAGGAGATTGTGGGGACACGTTGAGATCAACGGTCGCAAGTCATGTGTGGGCTTCGCCATCGTCCTTAAAATGAGAACATGTGATGCTTTGATTCTTTGGCTTGGCTCCTAACCTCGGTTTTTTAAAGGATAAGGACCAGGAGGAGGTCCTATATCCATTGAAAAACCGAGTAAACGGGCTGAAAGGCCGCGTTTAGGCCATGTTGGAGAAGGAGGTGACCTTGGGGGGGTGGCCCCCCAAGGGACGTTGATCACCTTGTGGTGCTTCCGGGAGCAAAGTAGCAGGACTTCGTCTCTCTTGGATTTTCTGGATTTTCAGAGTTTGCACTTGGGATCTATTTTCGTTATTGCTTTCTTCTTGGAATGGACCTCCTTTTATAGGCTTTTGGTAGCCATGAGGTATTTATTGGCATTGATGGCCATGATGAAAGAATTGATGAGGAGTTACAAATTGATTTTGTAACTCCTTTTTCATGGCTTGTGATTGGCCGATGAAGGTAGCAGGCTTTTAATTGCCTTTATGCTTCATGATGATGGGAGTTTCATGGGTTTAATGCCATGATTACTTGGATTTGTAACTCCCAAATGCTTGAATCTGATTGGGCCGTCCAAAATAATGAGTTAATGACCGCATTAAGTTGTCATAAACGGGTCGATTAACGTCATTAAGTGGTCGCCCAGGCATGTGAAGAGTCGCGGGCTGCGCTGCGCCTTTTGAGATTCTTCTTGCGATCATCACAGGTGGATCCACGCATTGTTTGATGTCGGATTGCGATGCAATTTCAGACATTAGTTGATGTTGGTGGGCCGGTGACATCTGTCTTGTCGATTTCACGATCGGTCGGACAGAAAGTGCACTTTCTTGGTTAGTCGGTTGGCGATCTTGAGGCGATCGGTGATGATTTCATGCTTTTGATGGCGGATCCGAGATATCGACGAAGATCAGTGATTTTCAAGCACCAAACATTGGATTTTCAAAAAATCACAGAGGCCGGAACATCCGAAACGTGAAAACCATCGAAAAACGAACGTTTTGGTGCAAAATCCGGCAACCCTGGGCCAGGGTCGCCGGCGCCCATGGGCCAGGGTCGCCGGCAACCTTGCGCCAAGGTCTCCGGCGACCTTAGGGTTTTTTGCCCTTTGGTCCCGAGCTTCATTTTCGGCCGATTTTGAGTCTTTTTTGTTCCTTTTTTTCTTCTGTATTTTTCTTGACATTTTTCCTCAATTATTGACTTCATTTTCTTGGAGAAAACTTGACGAGAACCCGTACGAAATTGGAGCACAGAGTTTCCCATTTTCCGGGAAAGCCGAAGACTTTGTAGCCGATTTTCCGTCAAGAGTCGAAACTAGGTCAAACGATGTCGGAATGACCTGAAAATTGAGGTGAAGCTTCTTGAGCAGTGGATAGGACCAACCATGGGCTTTTATTTGAGTTTTGAAGCCGTTTGGGGTCCCATCAATGCTTCACTTGATTTTGCTGCGGGGAAAATGCCGAACTTTGATATGTGGTCAAACGATGTCCGATTGACCTGAAATTTAACGGGGAGCCTATTGGAGTCATTTTGAGACGTTCCATGAGCTCCGTTTTGGATGTCATGGTCCTGGGTTGCTCCGCCGCCGGTAGGCTTGATTTTCTCTCAGAGCATCGAAACCTGGTCAAACGTTGTCGGAATGACTTGAAATTTGACATGCAGCCCTTTGGAGGCATGTTGAAGTCACTCATGTACTTTGTTTGATGAGTGATGGCTTCGGTGGTTCCCTCCGCCGGGAAGCTTGATTTTGCTGCTCGAGCATTGATGGAGGGTCAAACGTTGTCGGTTTGACTTGAAATTTGGCGTGGAGCCCTTTGAAGACATTCTGGAGTCATCCGTAGGCTCTGATCGAAGTTTTGGTGTCTTCGATGATGTCGCCGCCGGGAGCGCTTGTTTAGCTATCGGAGCAGTGAAGTTGGGCCAAACGATGTCGGAATGGCCCGAAACCTCAGGTGTACCCCTCTTTTGGCTGCCTTGAAGGATCCTTCAGTTTCTGTCTGATTCTGACAAAATCTGATGCTTGAAGTAGCCTTGCCTATATTTAGCAGGATGCAGCTTCAGGAGGGTTCTTGATGTTGAGGAGACATATTGACTTTTTTGGTGTCAACAAATGTCCCCTCGAGGAACAGCGACGAGTAGCTTTTTTGGAGTCGATGTGCCTCGAAGAGAAACTTGGAGGAGAGATTCCAACTTGACCAAGAGTCTTGAGCATTTTTTTTAATAGCCTTCTGAGTTTCCTGGGGAATTTTATGGTAGTGAGAGGGATCACATACCATCTCAAGGCAAAGTTTTGAAAATGACATGGGGTATTTGGATTTTGGATTTTGGATTTTGGTTTTTGACCTTGTGACCTAACAGGCTGTATGTGGCAGGTTAGGGGGTAGGGGTTTGATTTTGGTTTTGACCATGTGACCCAACAAGCTGTATGTGGCAGGTTGGGGGGTCAGATTTGGGTTTTTTGTTTTGGTTTGGTTTGGATTTTGATTTTTGTTTTGGTCTTGTGACCTAACAAGCTGTATGTGGCGAGCTAGGGGACCGGAATTTGATTTTGTGAAATGTCAATTTCAAGATTTTGGCTCAATTTGGTTCATGAGGTTGGATGGTTTGGTTTTTGAAAACTCATGAGACTTTCTTTTCTCTTTTTTTTGAATGGTCCCATCAACTCAAAAGAGGCATGGGACTTTTTTTGCTCTTTTCTCTTTTTTTTTTTTTTTTTTGCTCTTGGTAAGAGGAATATTTTGACTAAAAGCCACTTTTAGTGCCTAGGTGGTCAAACCTGGCTCATATGGGCTAACCCATGGGACCTTAGGCTTTGGAGATGGCCTAGATCTCATATGGTGTCATATTTGTAAAGAATATCTAAAATATCTCTTTTGTGTAGAGAATATCTAAAAAATATCTTTACTTGGAGAGAATTTCTGAAGTTTTCTTTTTGTGGAAAGATTCTCTCAAAATATCTTTCTTTTTAGGAAAGTAGCTAAATTTTAGCACTTACCTCCTTTCTTTCTCCTTGTTTCCTCTTTTGGCTTGCTCTCTTCTATAAAAGCAAGAGGGTTGGTGCTTTTGCTCCATTGCTTTCTTTTTGCAAGAAATCTTCAAGAGTGCTCTCCAAGATAAGAAGTGCTTTCTCTTCTTCAAGGATCTCCAAGCTTTTCTTCTTCTTCTCCATCAATGGCTTCAAGTAAGTTTTCTTCCTTCTCAAGAATCTCCTTTGTAGAAGTAGCTTCTTCATTTTTTTCTTTTCTTTTTTTTCTTCTTCTTCTCTCTTCCCTTTTTTTTTTCTTTTTTTTTTCTTCAAGCACGTTTTACTCTTTTTTTTTCGTGCTTCTTCTTTTTCTTTCTTCCTTCTCTCTTTTTTTTTTCTTTTTCTTTCACGGTTTTCTTCTTCTTTTTTTTTTCGTGTGCTGTTTTTCTTCTTTTTTTTTTCGCTGATTTCCCCCTTTCTTTTTTTTTGTCAGTGTTTTTTTTTTTTGTTTTTTTTTTTTTTTGTCTTTTCTCCTGGCTGTACGTACAGGTCTGTACGGGCCTGACCGTACTGCCACGTGGCAGTGGGCCAAAAAAAAATATATATTTTTTTTTTGCTGAGATTTTTTTCTCTCTCTTTCTTTTTCTTTTTCCTTGTTTGCTCACTATGATAATGAGGCTATGCAATTTCAATATGTATGCATTTTCTTTCTCTTTTTTCTTTTTGATGCATCAAGATAGAAGGCTAGAGTCTCTAGGTCAAGCCAACATGATTTTTGACTTGGACAAAGTTTGATTAGTTTTGACCAAATTGGGTTGGAATTGGTCAAACTTTGGTCAAGGTTTTCCTAGCATCTAATGCATGATGATATTCTTTGATGCATGATTTTTGTAAATGAATTTGGAAGTATGATAATGCATACCTGAAAATCTTTTGCAAGTATAGGGATTTTGAGCTCGCAGCGATGTTGAGATCTTTCTCGGTCTTGCTGGATTTTGAGGAAGTTTGCAACTTTTGGATTCTGAAGCTCGCAACAATGTTGAGCTCTTTTCCAGATTTTGCGGAAGTTTGATGAGATTGGCTTGTTCTCGCAGCGATGTTGAGTTCAAACCTTCTTTGAGAATTCTCCACTGACTATGAGCTCGCAGCGATGTTGAGCTCATTTTTAGGCTTCCTATCTTTTTCGGAGTATGTTCCTTTTCGTCGGAATTGCCCCGGAACCATGTCAAAATTTTGCTATAATTTTTGTAGCAGAATTCTGTCATTTTGATGTTGATTGATCTTTTCTCTTCCATCTTTTGCAGGCAGTTCTTCTAGAACGAACAATGGTAAAGGTCATGTTACTGACGCACCTCGTCGGTCTGTTAGATCTTCCAATGCTGCCGTTCAGCAGGCTTGGGAGAAGGTCCAGTTTGTTGAGAAGAACTTGGAAGAGTGTGATTCCCTCAATCGTGATGAGATGAGACAGTGATTGATCGCTCTCAAAGATGAGGAGTTCTACAAGATCATGGTAAGCGGTCGTCCTTGGGTTACGGACGATCAGAGCGTTGTGCTCAAGCCTACCTTCTTCTTCGGTGATGCAGTCCCCGACGACTTGACATACCAAAGGAGATGTTTTCAGTTCGCTTACACAGCAGATGGTGAGGAGAAAACTATTTCTACCCGGTCGTCTTTTGATCGGACCATCTCGATCCTAAGCCTTTCTCCCACGTGCCCTAAGAGGGAAGATCCTCCGAGCTGGGTGAAGAGGACCAGTGTGATCAAGACCAGGGTTTTTGTTGGTGGACCTTCCGGTTTTGCAGAGAAGCCACCTGTCCGTATGGACATGTTGATGCCAGCCAGTGGCTACCAAAGTCCTGATCATCCATCGGTCGATTTGAGACCGGTGGGCCTTGGCGTTTTTTGGGGTGACGGCAGCAATTGGGTGAAGCCTTTTCGACTTCATGGCCGTTTCAGTGCTGACTCGAGCTGGGAGTCATGGACTGATCACACCCTGAGGATTGGTGAGGTCGTTCTTCGGGAAGCCGAGATTTTTGATGCGGTTCGCGCTTTTCGGCAAACTGTCGTTTTCTCCGATGAGGTTTTTATGGCCATGCTGGAGTCATTCCTTCCACAAACCAACACCTTCATTGTGACGAATGGTGAGATTGGTTTTTTTTTGAAGGAACTGAGTGCCATCACCGGGTTGCCTATCCTCGGCAAACTCTATGAGGAGTTTAGGCTTGTGTACTTTCAGCTCGTCGCCTTCTATGATTTTTTGAAGGAGAAGGAGGGCTCGAAAGTTAGATGCAGCAGTTGGAGAAGTTGCAACTCTAACTTTTTTGACAGCGGGGATTCTTCTGATGGCATGGCCCAAGATGCTAGGGCTAAAACATCAAGTTTGAAGAAGATCACTGCTATGCGAGAAGATTTGAGGAAGTTCTTCGCAAGCACGGATGCCATTTGTCCTGACATTGCGTTGCGGAGAGATCTCGCTGTTTACCTCACTTACTGGCTGGGTGAGGCTGTTTTTGCTGGAGATGGAACGCACATCAGGCCGCACTGTATTTTTCCGGCTGGTCAGATGGCGTTTGGAGAGCGGCTGGCTTTGATACCTGCTCTTTACTCCTATTTGTGTACCGAACTTCAGGCTGCTGCTTTCCTGGTTCGGCTTGGGCTTCCCATGAACAGGGTGTTTTCTGCTCATATCTTCTATTCGTGGTATGTATACCATTGTCCTAGCTTCCATCGTTTGGGAGTTGCACAGGGCGAAGATCCCTTTATGATTCGTTTGGCTAGAGGGACAGTCGTTCCCGAATCACTTTTATCTGCCCGTCTAAGGATCCGACGATTTAGGGATGTCGAGATTGGGTAGTCTTCGGTGAAGCTTTCTCCGGGCTTGCGGAAGAAGGCTTTTGACTTTGGTGTCTCCCGTGATTCGACCAGGGCAGGGTCGGGAAGACACTATGCTTTGACGGACGCGAAGAAGAGGTGGCTCTTCAACATACGGGTTGGTACGAGGGTGTACCGCAGACATCTTTTCGTCGATATCCAATCGTATGTCCCTCCGTGTTTTGCATTGCAGCTTGGCTTCTCTCAAGGCGTTGTTGGAGCGCCTTCGAGCATGGTGAAGCGTTTTGGAGGTCTGCAGGATGGGAGAAATACATGGGCTTTTTATAGCACCGAGGACACTACCACCATGATTTCCTATCCTGAGCTGCCCACCTTCCGGACTGCTGGCTTCACGAAGTGGTTCGTGGAGAGCTTTTCAGTGTACCGGGGGATTTCCAAGAAGGAGCTTGATATTAAGCAATCTCCTGGGAAAGGTCTTGGCAAATCGGATGGTGTCCGTTGGGAGGAAGTTTTGGCCTTCCTTTCTGGAGAGAAGCACAATATAGGCTTTCTCAACGGGCAGGACATCATCAGATCAGGAGCTGCACAGGGGATTCCCGGTGAGGTCTTGAGACAGCTGGAGGAGGAGGAGGCCGAGATTGATGCTATGATACAGGCAGAGCATATGAAGGCTTTCATGGAGTCTACTGAGAAAACTAGACCAGCCAGTGATGACTCTTGTGAGAGGCCTGATGTTGATAGTAGGGCAAGATCGTCGAGCAGATTGACCCGCCGAGGCAAGAGGAGAGGACAACGCCGTAACATGAGATGGTACGATAGTCCTTATGATCTTGAAGTTCCTCTCACCATTGCTGAGGAGGTGTCTGAGGATGCCGACGAACCTCCGGAGAAGAGAGGCAGAGAAGAGGAGACAGCTGATATGACCCTCTTTCTTTCCTTTGTTTCTTCTTTTTTTTTCTTGTGAAAGATTTTGTTTTGATCCGTTGCCTCTTTTTTTTTTTTTTAGCAGAGGACGATGACCTGGTGATGCCCGAGGTTCCGGCCGATGAGGCAATGACGGATCCAGTTGTGGCATCTGAGGAAGAGCCCAGGGACTCTGGAGTGGTTCCAGAACCTTCACCTGGTATGATTTGCTTTGGCTTTTGCTTTTTTTTTTTTCTTCTTTTGCTGTCATTTGCTAACATGTAGCTGACTTGCCAGAGGATTCCGACGATTTCGAGCCATCTATGGACGCAACTTTTGTCGATGCTTCGGATGACCTCAAAGAGGCAGAGAGTACTCCGCCGGTCGTCGAAGCAAGTATATTTGCAATAATAATCTTGGTATATTTTTGACAAGATTATATTCATACCTTTTTGTCTTTTCTTTTTTTCTTTGACAGATTGTGAAGCAGCAGGAGAGATTCCTCCGTCTTCCTCAGAGCCAGAACAGGGGATACCTGCGGCTGATGCAGAAGTAGGGGCTTCTCCTTCTTTTAGTGAGTAAACTTCTTCCGTTGGAAAGAGTTTATTGATTACTCTGGCGAATCCTCATCTGCACCGCACCTTCAGTATGCAAGGAAGGTGTTGAAGACTGTCTTGAGCTCATGGGTTGAGACTCTTTCTTCAGGTCATTTGGAAGCTGGTTTTGGCATGACCAAGCATGTGCAGGACATCCTCGCTGATAGCAAAGAAGTCGGTCTGGACATCGCAAGCGCCAAGGATTTTGTTGAGGAGATCATCACCTTGGGGAGCAAATGGACTGAGATCAAGAGTTTCCCAAATGGTGACTTCTTTGATGAGATGTTCATAAAACCTTCCAGCAAAGTCAAAGCTGAGCTGACTGAGGTCACGAAGACTCGGAGGCAGATCGTTCGGGAGAAGAACGTTGCCGAGTTATCCATCAAGACTTGGACCGCCTTGATAAGGAGGTCGTCGAGGTTAGGCAGCGTCTTGATCTTTAAGAGGAAGAGGCTGCTGCCAAATGGACCGCCATTGTGGAGGCTCGTGACAAGGAGGGGACTCTCATTCGCCAGGTTGAGGAAGCTGAAGGTAATGTCCGGAGGAAGACTCAGGAGCATGAGCAGTGGCAGGTCCTTTGGGAAGAACTTCCTCGTGCTGCAGATGGGTCACGGCATTCGGCCGCGTTTTATGTGGACATTTTGAAGAAGCGTGGCCTAAAAACTTTGGAAGTTAAGGCCAAGGGTCTGCTTGAGGAGTTGAACCTTTGGTTGAAGACCATGTCGGAATGAGCTCCTGAGTTGTAATAAACTCTTTTTCCTTCTTCTTTTTTTAGTACCTCCATGTATAAACAGTTTTGGTATTATATTTTTTGTATCCCCTTCCTTTCACTTAAATCATTTTTTTGTTGAAAACAAATTTTAGCAAAAGTTGATGGGAATGTTTGTTTAAGAATTTGATCAAAAGGTTGTCATTTTGTAAAAACCTTTTGTCAAATGATTGTTTTGGGCAGGAAAGCCAATTTTGTGGCGAAAAAGCCTAGTTTTTTGATGGCTTGAAAACCAAATTTTGGATGGCGTGAAAGCCTAATTTTGTGGCATAAGAGCCAAAATTTGTTTTGCGGCATGGGAGCCAAAATTTTTGGATGGCGTGAAAGCCGAGTTTTGGAATGGCATAGAAGCCGAATTTCGGAATGGCATAGAAGCCGAATTTTGTTTTGTTTGTCTTGGCATTTATAGCCGAATTTTGGCATTTATAGCCAGATTTTGGCATTTATAGCCCATTTTTTGGCGCGTATAGCCGAATTTTTTTTTGTTTTGGCATTTATAGCCGACTTTTGGCGTTTATAGCCGAATTTTGTTTTGTTTTGTTTTGGCATAAGAGCCAGATTTTTGAAAACCAAGTTTTTGTTTTGTCGGCATGAAACCCGATTTTGGCATTTATAGCCGAATTTTTTTTTTGTTTTGGCATTTATAGCCGGATTTTGGCGTTTATAGCCGAATTTTGGTTTTCAAAATGCAGGTATCGACTAAATGTCACCTCTCCGCTGAATGGTCTTGCAAGTATCGATGGAATGTCGCTTCCTTGCTCATTCGGTTTTGCGAGTATTGATGGAATGTCACTTCCTCGCGGGCTGGGTTTTGCGAGTATCGACGGAATGTCGTTTTCTTGCGAATTGGGGTGCAAATATCGACTAAGCGTCGCTTCCCTGCTTTTCCCAAAACTTTTAGTTTTGCGGGTACTGACTTGGTGTCATTTCTCCGCGATTTTTGAAATTTGAGGTTTTCTCGAACCATTTGAAATTTGGGTTGTGGATAGCAACTGGTATGTTGCGTCTCCATGATTTTTTGAAATTTGGGTTGTGGATATCAACTGGTTTGTTGCTTCTCCACGATTTTTGAAATTTCGCAAGTATCGAATGGGGTTCACTTCCTTGCGATTTTTTGGGTTTTGGAAGTATCGAATGGGGTTCGAATCCTTCCGGTTTTTGGGTTTTGCGAGTATCGACTAAGTATCGCTTCCCCACGGTTTCTAGAAACCAATTTTTTTTGTTTAGAGACACGAGGGTCATAAATTTTGGCTTAAAACCATTTCGGTTGTAAAAGCCAAAGTAGACTAGGGTGAAAATTCCTGAGTCCTGGTTTTTTTTTTCAAACCATGAATTTTGGGTTCAAGGATCGAAAATTTTGGTCAAGTCTGGGAAGAGGCTCCAAAACTTGGATTTTGGATTTGATTTTTCTTTTAAACAATGAAACGATGAAAGTAAGCATTGTTTTGAGAGATTGTTTTTTTGGAAACTTCAACATAAAGATGAAAATTTCAAAAGGGGTGGGTTTGACGAGCAAGTACCTTGGAAATACGCTTTAGCCGTGTATATATTGCTCTGACTCGTTTGAGGAAGTCTTCAAGGGTAGTACCGCTTCAAGAACTTGTTGTTGATGGGTAGCATACATCTGTCTCCTTCCATGTTTAGAAGAGCGTATGCATCGTTGGAGAAGATTTTTTCGATGACGAAGGGTCCCTCCCATTTTGGTTAGAATTTGCCTTTGGATTTGTGGGCAAAGACTATGGGTCTTTTTACTACAAGAACCAAGTCACCCTTTTTGTAGGCGCGTTGCCTGACCTTCTTGTCGAAAGATCCTGCCATGCGTGCTTGGTACAACTCAATGCTTTGTAGAGCTTCAAGTCGTCTTTCATCGAGATTATCCAGCTCTTGGAGTCTCAATTTGACATTGCTTTCTTGCGTCAAGTCATTTTGCAAAGATACCCTTAAGGAAGGAATTTGTACTTCCAAAGGGACAACAGCTTCGCATCCATAGACCAAAGAGAATGGTGTGCTATGGGTTGGTCCTCGTACGGTGGTTCGATAGGCCCACAGGGCTTCTGGTAGTTTGTCGCCCCAGTCTCTTTTGTGACTAGAGACTATTTTCTTGAGAATTTTGCAGAGTGTCTTGTTGAAGGCTTCTGCTAGTCCGTTCGCTGCTGGATTATATGGAGTCGAAGGACAACTTTGGATTTTGTACTTGTCGCAAAACCTGTAGAATCTGTGATCCCAGAATTGTGGTCCATTATCATGGACGAATCTTTTAGGTATGCCGAAGCGACAAATAATATTGGTGCGTAAGAACTGAAGGACTGATGAAGTCTTCATTTCGCTGAGCGCAAATGCTTCTGACCACTTGGAGAAATAATCCGTAGCGGCGAAGATGAAGCGATGACCTTTGCTTGATGGGGGAGAAATAGGACCTATGATGTCCATACCCCAGACTTCGAAAGGCCATGAGATTGTTGTTGGATGCAGCCATTCTGGAGGCATGTGGACATAATCTCCGTGAATCTGGCATTTTTGGCAGCGCTTGGCAAATTGCATTGCATCAGCTACCATGCTAGGCCAATAATAACCTAGCCTTTTTATCTGGTTGTAGAGCTTAGGGCCAGCCTGATGGGCTCCACAAAGACCAGCATGAACTTCTTTGAGAGTTTCCTCAGCCTCTTGTTGTGACAAGCAGCGTAGGAGTACTCCGTTGAAGGATTTTCTGTAAAGTGCTTTTGAAGGTATATCCAAATGAAAGTTCGGGGCTCGTCTTTGGATGCTTACCCGCTCTTTTGGATCTTCAGGTAGGATTCCGAACATGATATAATCAATGAACGGATCTCTCCAGTCGCCAATCGGAGGTTTGAGGATGGACATCCGACTTCCAACCACTTGGTGGCATTCAGCAACTGCTTGGTGTGTGTTGAGAGGAGGGAGAATCCTTCTTTGACACACTGTGACTTGCATGTTTTCCCTTTCTTGGATTGCCATGGATGCGGCGAGTCCGGCCAGGGCATCTGCACGGATGTTTTCACCTCTGAGGATGTGGGTGATATGACAGATGTTGAATTTTTGTCGAACCAACTGCGCCTTGTTGTAGTAAGGTAGCAAATCAGGCTTCCTGACTTCATATTTCTGATTCATCTAGTTGACGATCAGTTGAGAGTCCCCAAAAGCTTCCAGCATGGTGATGCCGGATTCGAGGGCGAGTTCCAATCCTACAATCAGGGCTTGGTACTCAGCTGCATTGTTTGAACATGGTTCCAGTAGCGAGAAGGCATGTGGAATCATGTATTTGTCGGGACTGACAAAGAGGATGCCAATTCCCGATATTTGCTTTCCCTTTTCATTTGTCCTGGTTGCACCGTCAAAGCACATGTCCCAGGAAGCTTTTGATAAGGAAGTTTCCACATTGTAGACAAATTCGTCTGGGAGATCATCCCTGAGTGGAGAATCTTTAGGCAATGGATGTTCTGCGAGGAAGTCTGCTAGAGCTTGGCCTTTGATTGCTTTTTGTGGTACATACTTAATATCAAATTGTGATAAAAGGATGGACCATTTTGCCAGTCGGGCATTGAGAGAACCTGCTTTTGTGACAAGGACCTTTAGGAGGTTGATCCTCGAAATCAGGTAGACTGTGTTCGACAGCAGATAGTGACGCAGTTTTTGTACGGCGAACATTACTGCAAGGCATTCTTTTTCGACTGGGGAGTAGCGATGCTCTGCACCTACCATCATGCGGCTAAGGTAATATAGAGCAGCTTCTTTTCCGTCGTCGTTTTCTTGTGCGAGCAGAGCACCCAAAGAGTGGTCGAGAGCTCTTGTGTACAAGATAAATGGTTTTCCAGTTATGGGGGCACCCAGCACTGGAGGTTTGGTGAGGTATGCTTTGATGTCTTGAAATGCATTTTCACATTCAGCATCCCAGACAAAGTCCACGCCTTTCTTCATTAAACGAGAAAATGGATGGCATTTCCCTGATAGATTGGAGATGAACAGTCGAATGTAGGCCAGCCTTCCTTGAAGCCCTTTTAATTCTCTTAGGGTTCTGGGAGATGGCATTTCCAGGATAGCCTTGACTTTGATGGGGTCAAGTTCTATTCCAGCTTTACGTACTATGAATCCGAGAAACTTACCCGATGAGACACCGAAGAAGCACTTTAGTGGATTCATCCGCAATTTGTGTTTGCGAAGTCGGAGGAAGACTTCTCGAAGATCATTGAGATGGTCTTCTTTTCTTCTTCATTTTATGGCGAGGTCGTCAACATAGCATTCGACCGTCTTGTCCTGCATATCTTGGAATATTTTCATCATAGCCCTCTGATATGTTGCACCTGCATTTTTCAGACCAAATGGCATGACAGTGTAGCAATACACGCCAAATGGTCTGCGAAATGACGTATGCCTTTCATCTTCAGGATGAATCTTTATCTGATTGTAGCCAGAGAATCCATCCATGAATGTCATTTGCTCGAACCCATAGGTGTTGTCAATCATCACCTCCGGTATGGGGAGCGAGAATTCATCTTTAGGGCATGCATTATTCAGGTCTCTGTAGTCGATACAGACCCTTATCTGCCCATTTTTCTTTGTCACGGGGACGATGTTGGCTAACCATTCAGGATGCTGTTCTTCGCGGATGAAGCCAACGTTTTTGAGTTTCTAAACTTCTTATTCCATTTTGTCCATCACGTCGGGATGGAATCTTCTTTGGCCTTGTTTGATAGGCTTGATTTCTTTTTACAAGTTGAGCTTGTGGACTGCTACTTTGGGATCCAAGCCAGGCATTTCGGCATAAGACCATGCAAAGCAATCAACGAACTCGTGAAGAAAAGAGATATACTCGGGTAACTCACAATCCTTTATATTCTTGCTTATGAATACAGGACGTGGGTTTTCAGATGTTCCCAAGTCTATCTTTTGGATAGGATCTTCTGTCGGAAGGTTTGAAGGTGGTTCCTCCACAATGTTTTCGGAGGCTTCCAACTAACAAGACCTTCTGGAGTGCCAGAGGCATTTTCAGACTGGGGCTCTGTTTCTATCCATGAATCTTCTTGATCAGTATCCTTCTCAAGGCTTGCAATGAGATGGTCCCCATCATTTGCTGGAATGGGTTGAAGTAAGGTACTTCTTTTGGAGACGATGGTTCTTCTGAGTCAGAAAACCGCTCGTCTATATCATCGGGCAATTCCTCTTTATTATCAGAGAAATTATACCAATTGGAGGAGCTTTCAGGATTTTTGACGAGTAACTCCTCAAAGAGATATCCAGGGATATCGATGTCTTCATGAGATGTTGAGGCTTGGTTGGTAAAGCGACTTTGTAGCCATGGTGTCAACTGTCTCATAGGAGCGGTAGGATCATACCCCAACCCATATGAAGACTTTCCCTTTTGAAGGTGGATTCTCCAATCTTCTAGTTGACTTTTGATCAGGGTGGGTTCCAATGGTGTGAGAATACCACGGCCACCTCCCAAACCAGTCGGATTTTGAGCGTCGTAGCCCATTTTCTTCATGATAGCTTGTGCCATTGGACTATATAGGGATAGCTGAGGCATACCTTCATTTTGGAAAGGTTCAAGCAGAGAGTTCAGTGGAGATGCTCCCGATTTGTGGAAGAAGATTGGTTTTTCTTCTAGCGAAGTTGCCAGAATAACAAAGGAAGCAGACGTAGGGTCTTCTATGTCTGCAAGTGTCTCCAATGGAGTGAGAGTGAGCTGATCTTGCTGAGTATCAGCTTGGCTTAATGCTGTGTCATCTTCTGGCTCTGATTCTGAGTCTGTGTCATGCATAATAGACACAAAGGAGACAGTGAACTTGCCCCCAGTCTTTTGTTTTGTCTTCTTTGCTTTGGTAGTGATTACCAAAGGCTTTGGAGATTTGAAGGAGACGACGAAGGGAGCTTGGCCGCTTACTTCGAGTTTGGTGGAGGGTTTGTTTACCTCCGATGATTGCTGAGGAGCCTTGCCTTTATCTTTCTGGAGATTGTCGGCAAGGTGAATTGTTTTTTCCTCTTGCTCTTCTTTTCCATCTTTGTACATTTGAGCATATGCAAAATGGATATCCTTGCTTTTGAAGGGTTTTTTGTCTGTGAATACTCGATGTATCAAGCCATCGTCGCCAACGAACTTGATGCACTGATGTAGAGTTGAAGGGATGACACCATTCTCATGTATCCAGGGGCGTCCAAGGAGTATATTGTAACATGAAGGGGTCCTTATTGCATACACGGTGACTTCAGAAATAAGATCACTGATTTGCAAATTGAACCTGATTTTGCCGATAGGCCTTTGAGCACTCCCGTCATATCCGAAGATGGATACGGACGTGTGACTCAGTTTGCTAGGTGGGATGCCAAGCTCTTCGAGTGCCGAAGTAGAGATGAGGTTGATTGCAGAACCTAGATCGATCTGAACTTTGTGTACTGGCATTTCTTTGACGTACCCCATAAAGTACAAGGGACGGTTGTGCTTTGTTTCGCCTAGGAGGAGGTCATCCTTGTCGAAGGCAATTGTTGCACTTGCTGCTTTTTGTACTGAGAGGCATTCATTTTTTGATCCCTCGGTTTTCTTCTTTTCTCCCTTTGAGGGAGTGTTTAATTTTTTGGCCCTATAGTCCATTTCAATTTGTAGGACTTGTGGGGCATGTTTGTCGACATCTGCATTCAGGCTTTGTAATTCTGAAATGAGACTATCACGAGTTTGTGTAGACATTCGCAATAAGTCAAGGATGTGCAGACGTGCAGGTATGTGTTTGAAGTGCTCAATCAAGTCGTACTTGAAAGCCTCCTTCAGGCCTGCATTTTCATTATTATTGCCACTTGGGGCGCTTACATCTTGCTTTCCCGAAGGATTTACATAAAAAGAAGAGGGTTGATTGTAATTTTTGTGGTAATCCCGGCCAGAACGGGTACCTCTACCAACTTCAAGAGCCTCTAGAGAAGGGTCTTCTTTTGGAAGATCATTCTCAGGATCAAGAGGTTGATCCTTTGCTGAGGACGTCTCTGTAACAGCATTTGCGTCTTTAGTGATTGTGTTGCACGGAGCAATTTCCGGGAACAAGTCCTGAACAGCAGCCAGCAACTTTTCTTTATTAGCCCAGACATCGCCCGTGAGATAGGGTATCTGGGACCAGTTGACTGAGTTTTCATTGAAGAAGATTTCATTGGCAGAAGTTTCTTCAAGATGATCAATCGGGAGAGGCTTGAGTTCCGATGTCACAGCTTCAGGAGACGAGGGCTGAGAGGATGTTATCTTAGTGGAAGTCACCTGAGAGGATGTAGCTCCGGAAGATACGCTACTGGTTGGGGAGTACGTGTCTTCGGAAGCTTCAGAGGCACTGTCGTCCTGAGCTATTGCATTGCAGGTTATCCTGACAGGAGATGCCCCCAGTGTAGACTGTTGGGAATCGGACTCATCCTCGAATGTGAGAGGATCATCGATCCAACTGCTTTCTCCATTTTCAGGAGTTAAGGGAGAAAGTTCCCGCTGATTTTCAGGGACTTCCGGTTCTGGATCATGACGAAGATTGCTGCGATCCTGCTCCTGCTCTATGGCAAGATGTTGCAAGATTCTTGCATATTCCTTAGGAATAGGCATAGGAGCCAAACCTTCTTCGTCATCCACTCCTCGTGGTTCGCCCATCTTGGGTTCCACTGAAGCATTTGCTGGAGCTGGATCAACAGCGTTTTCTTGAACAGGGCCCTGGTCTTCTTCATCATCAGTCCAAGATCCTTGTGGCTGTAATGGGTTATACCAGATTACTGGCATAAGATGAGACTCGGGAATCCATTCCTCGTCGGAGAGGTATTCTCCTGTTTCAAGGGATTCTTCCCACTCATCTATATCACTGGCAGTATCACTTGACTTGTATCCATTCATGGAGAATCCAACTACCGAGTTGCAAGAGTATGATGCCCCCTACACATTTTCATTTTTGTATAGAGGTGGCATGAAATCATCAAGAGTGAATTTTCTTACCGCCTTGGAGGTTTTGGGAAGAGATTCTTCCGTCGTCCCTAGTGAAGCAGTGGAAGAAGTTTCTGATTTTTCAAGGACTTCTTATTTTTGTTGAGACTTCTGCTGCTGTTTGAGCTTGCGGAGTTGTCTCTTGGCTTGCCTTCGCTGCTGAGCGGTCGGCTTTGTTTTGACGATCTCCCAATTTTCATCATCTAGGAGATCGGGATGCACCCATATAGGTTGTCCATCTGATGTTGGATAGGGACCAATTCTTGGGACGCTTGAGCCATTTTTATCACCTTGAATGAAGTAGTGATCTTCTCCTTCGGTGACTTTGAAGTTTGCCGAAATGACACCATGTTGACAGAGGCGGGGCCATAGTTTTTATCAAAGGTTATGACTCCGTTTTTCCACATCTCATTGATCTTCTCTCTCACAACGAAGCATTGATTGAGAGGATGTGAGATCATTTGATGGTATGGACAGTATCGGGGATCATTGGTTTTGTCAACATCTCCCGGTCTTTTGGGCTCTGGCAAAATGAGTTCGTCATTTGCTAGGAGAGCCTCAAAGATTTCTTCAACATCTTCATCGAACGGATATTTCTTTTCTACACGTTCTTTGAAGGCATCAAAGAGTTCAGGTCTTTTACCTGCAGTTTTGTTTTCAGGTTTCTTTGGTTGCTGAGGAGCTAATTAGTCTGCACATTGAGAACCTCCTTTTTCTTTGGTTTTGAGGTTGTAACAGCAGTCGGCTCTTTCTTTGATGATTTCTGACTGTTGAGGTCTTTGATCACCATTTCAGCTTCCATGGAAGCTTCGAGGAGTTCCCCCAGGTTATTTGATTTGTTGCCGATAATCATGGAACGAATTTTTGTTCTCATATTATTACGGCAGATGTCGACTAGCGACGCTTGTGGCAGTACATCTGAGCATTTGTACGCCATTGCCTTCCATTTGTGAATGAAGTCATATGTTGACTCATTCTCTCCCTGTTTTAGGCTGTAGAGTTGAGCCATAGTAACAGGATGATCCTCACCTTGGAAGTGGGTCAGGAAGCAGGTCTCTAGCATAGCCCGGTTCTGGATGGAGTTCTCCGGCAGAGTGGAGTACCAATCAAAGGCTGTACCTTTTAGGGTACTTGCAAAGAGGCGAATCTTGAGGGCATCTTGATCCGTAATAGCTCCCGTCAGGATCTTGAAATGGATGACATGCTGTCTGGCTGAACCTTTCCCAGTATATGTCTGGAGAGTAGGTTGTTTGAATTTTGCAGGGAACGGAATCGAGTCCATCCATAAAGGGTAGGGTGGCTTGATCCCATGTTCCTTTAATGTATCCTCTTCTTTTACTTTTGCGAGGATATCGTCCACGTCCTTTCTGGTAAGGGCGCGAGACTCATTGTTTTCTGCATTACCCTCATCATCTTCATGATTCGGAGGGGTTTCATTGTTAGTGGTGGACGCTGTAGAGTGAGAATAAGGTTTTCCATCAGAGCCTCAATTCTCTGTTGTCCTTGCTCCAATTGTTAGATGCGTGCGGTTACGTCATCATGTTGTGGAGGCGGCTCAGAACTTGTAGCCAAGATGTTCATCCCTCAGGATTCAAACGAAGAAATCGTCCTGGTGACTGAGCTGGGGCTCATTCTTCTGGATGAAGAATTTGAGGAGTGGTTACTCTGGTGTCCTCGGCTTGGAGGAGTGGAAGATTCTTCCAGATGTGTTCGTATCCGGGAGACGCTGCGAGTCACTGGACGTCTAACACTGATTTTGGTTGCTGACTTCTGGCGTTTTCTGGTTTTGCCAACCCTATGAACAGCAACGAATTGGTCGGGTCTTTCTTTTTCGACTCATTTGTTTGAGACGTGGAGAGTAGAACGCTGGGTTCTTTGTTTCTCGGGTCTCTTTTGTCGATATGCAGTGCGGCGACGCATACGAAGAGCAATTTGAGCATCAGTCAGCTCTGGCTGGGCTCTGGCGATGAAGGATGTAGTCCCTCGTGCGCAGCAGCCGAGTTTGTCTTCTTTGAAGCTTGGCAAGGACAAAATCTGGACGCGGTCCTTTGCCTGTCGTAATGAAGACTTGAATTTTGCGAGCTCAGCCCCTGTTGAGATGAAGGGTCGACTCGCGGGAGTGCAGGCTTCAGCATGTTTTTGCATAGGCCTAACGATGCAGGATTTGATTTTGGGCTTGTAGGAGCAAGCCGGCTCATGATGATTTTTTTTGTTTTTTGGGTGGAGGGTAGGTTTCTCCTCTTTCATGTAAGAGAGAGGGTAGAACTGATTCTCCTTGAGAGGGGCCAGGTATGCTGGCTTTGCAAATGTTTGGGACCTTCGTTGCTTTGGTGATGATCTCGGGGACCAAGTTTTGGTGTAAACCTGGTTTCTTGTAGGTTGAGGCTTCGTGGGAACGCCACGGGCTTCAGGCTTCTTGGTGTTCGCCCTTGGTGCCATTTTAGTGACACGTTGCGGGGCAGTTTTCTGCTTCTTGGCAGGTACAGTGTCTTCTGCGGGAAGTGGGAATGGTCCCAGCGATCCGAAGACGATGGTCCGGGGAGTTGAAGTAGACCCGGTGTTTGGAGAGTTGTCGAGGGAGATGATGCTTCGGCAACTGGCAAGGCGCTTATGCTTGTTTTGCTTGTCTTGAAGCATAAGCTGGTACTTGTTCTCATCGAAAGTGATGGTCAATGAAGCTGCCATTGTTAGTTTTGGAAAACTTCTGAAACAAGACCAAATCCATTAGTAATCACAAGAATATGGTGATCATAAATGGAGAACAACTATGGTTTTGTCTTTTCAAATCACTTGAGGGGACATGGCCCAACCCAAGGACGATGAAGAAGGTAAAAAGCCATAGAGGATGCAATTGTTCTAAAATGCAAGTATAGTAGGCTCAGAGTGAGCGTTTCAGTGACTGGTAGAAGCAATTGTAGACCTTAATTCAAATTACCGAGAAGCAAGGCTCACTCGAGGTAAAATGATATAAGGTTGGAGATACAAATGTGTCGGTCGCGAATACAGTAGACCCGAAAGGGCGTACTAGCACCGCTAGGCACAAATGTTGCAAATCACATCCTTGGGAAGGACACGAGATGGGATTTTTTTTGAAAGGTCAAATTTGGGTTCATAAAGGAGAGCAAATGGTGTTCCAATCCGAACAAAGGCTCAACATTTCTGCGAGCGCTAAATTCAAAAGGGAAGGAACCAGAATTTCTCGGATGTGAATCCAGTAATGACGGAAGTTTTTTTTGAAAGGTTAAGATTGAATTCATCGAAAAGAGCAATTGGTGTTCCATTCCGAACAAGGCTCAACATTTCTGCGAGCGCTAAATCCGAAAGGGAAAGAACCAAGATTTCTCAACTCTGAACTCAAAGTGACGGAAGTTTTTTTTTTTGAAAGGTCAAGATTGAATTAATCGAAGAGAGCAAATGGTGTTCCATTCCGAACAAGGCTCAACATTTCTGCGAGCGCTAAATCCGAAAGGGAAAGAACCAAGATTTCTCATCTCTGAATTCAAAAGTGACAGAAGTTTTTTTTTTTTTTTTTAAGATTTTTTTTAGAGGATTTTGTTTAAAGGTGCACAAAGATTTCCAATTCGATCTTATGAAACCTTAGTGGATAGATCAGCCCCCAGGTAAGGGTAGGATTACTTAATGAACCCGTTTGGAGGACCCTTGCCTCGAACAGTCTAGCTGTCTCCACACTCTGGACAAGGCTTTTCTTAAATCCACTTTGGTCAAAGAATGCAACTGGTGGAACCTTAGCGTTTTTTTTTAAAACTCTTTTTTGAAAGGTTTTTTAATAAACTCATCAAAGAGAACGAATGGTGTTCCAATCCGAATAAAGGCTCAACATTTCTGCGAGCGCTAAATTCGAAAGGGAAGGAACCAAGGTTTCTCAAATTTGAATGCAAAAGAGAGAAAACTAATTTTCTTTTGAAATTATAATTTTCTTTTTGAAATCCCAATTGGACTCATCAAAGAGAAAAGATGGCCCAATCCCCGATATGAACGATAGCTGCGAACATTTCTATGAGCTATCAAGTTCAAAGAGGAGAGGATCAAAATTTCTCAAAGTTGAATCTTGAGAAAGAGAGATCATTTTTTTTTGAAAGAATTTGAATTGAAGGTGTTTTTTTTTTTTTTTTTGAAATCCCAATTGGACTCATCAAAGATAAAAGATGGCCCAATCCCCGATATGAACGATAACTGCGAACATTTCTGTGAGCTATCAAGTTTGAAGAGGGAATGATCAAAATTTCTCAAAGTTGAGTTTTTAAGAAAAAGAGATCAGATTTGTTTTTTTTCAAGTGAGAAAGAACAATTGAAATCCCATCTCATGTTTTTTTTTTAGATGCAAGATGCAACATAGGCCACCAACTATAAAGGACCCAAGTGATCAAATCATCACGTTCTCAAGTCAACGTGTCCCACCGGGTATGCCAACTTGATGGACCCGAAAAGGGAATCTTCCGTCCTCTCGCTCCGCACCCCGGGGGCTGACCTGGGTCTCAGCGGAGGAGGGAAAATCTCGGGCATCAACATTTTTGTACGGGTATGCCAGATTTACTTTCTACTTGGAATTTGGAATGGTGATAATCCAGAGATTCACCTTCACAAGTGGAAAGGAAATCAATCCTTTTTTCTAACTTTTCAAATTGCATTAATATTAAGAAAAGAGACAAGTTTGTTTTTTTAGAATGCCGTAGGAGGCGTTTTTGTTTGTTTGCTGTAAAAGGCGATTTTGCCGTGAAAGGCGATTTTACAAAACTCATCAAATGTGAAAGACAAGAATTGTGATTTCTTTTTGTCTCTTTAGGAAATACAAACTACAATAGAAAAGTAAGAAAAGGGATCTAACTTCTCAGGAGATTGTGGGGACACGTTGAGATCGACGGTCGCAAGTCATGTGTGGGCTTCGCCATCGTCCCTCAAATGAGAACATGTGATGCTTTGATTCTTTGGCTTAGCTCCTAACCTCGGTTTTTTAAAGGATAAGGACCAAGAGGAGGTCCTATATCCAATGAAAAACCGAGTAAACGGGCTGAAAAGCCGCGTTTAGGCCATGTTGGAGAAGGAGGTGACCTTGGGGGGGTGGCCCCCCAAGGGACGTTGATCACCTTGTGGTGCTTCCGGGAGCAAAGTATCAGGACTTCGTCTCTCTCTTGGATTTTCTGGATTTTCAGAGTTTGCACCTGGGATCTATTTTTGTCATTGCTTTCTTCTTGGAATGGACTTCCATTTATAGGCTTTTGGTAGCCATGAGGTATTTATTGGCATTGATGGCCATGATGAAAGAATTGATGAGGAGTTACAAATTGATTTTGTAACTCCTTTTTCATGGCTTGTGATTGGCCGATGAAGGTAGTGGGCTTTTAATTGCCTTTATGCTTCATGATGATGGGAGTTTCATGGGTTTAATGCCATGATTACTTGCATTTGTAGCTCCCAAATGCTTGAATCTGATTGGGCCGTCTAAAATAATGAGTTAATGACCGCATTAAGTTGTCATAAACGGGTCAATTAACGTCATTAAGTGGTCGCCCAGGCATATGAAGAGTCGCGGGCCGCGCTGCGCCTTTTGAGATTCTTCTTGCGATCATCACAGGTGGATCCACGTATTGTTTGATGTCGGATTGCGATGCAATTTCAGACATTAGTTGATGTTGGTGGGCCGGTGACATCTGTCTTGTCGATTTCACAATCGGTCGGACAGAAAGTGCACTTTCTTGGTCAGCCGGTTTGCGATCTTGAGGCAATCGGTGCTGATTTCATGCTTTTGACGGCGGATCCGAGATGTCGACGAAGATCAGTGGTTTTCAAGCACCAAACATTGGATTTTCAGAAAATCACAGAGGCCGGAACGCCCGAAACGCGAAAACCATCGAAAAACGGACATTTTGGTGCAAAATCTGGCGACCCGGATTTGCAGGGTCGCCGGCGACCTTAGGTTTTTTGCCCTTTTGTTGCCGAGCTCCGTTTTCGGCCGATTTTGCGTCTTTTTCATTCCTTTTTTCTTCTGTATTTTTCTTGAAATTTTTCCTCAATTATTGACTTCATTTTCTTGGAGAAAACTTGACGAGAACCCGCACGAAATCGGAGCACAGAGTTTCCCATTTTTCGGGAAAGCCGAAGACTTTGTAGCCGATTTTCCGTCAAGAGTCGAAACTAGGTCAAACGATGTCGGAATGACTTGAAAATTGAGGTGAAGCTTCTTGAGCAGTGGATAGGACCAACCATGGGCTTTTATTTGAGTTTTGAAGCCGTTTGGGGTCCTATCAATGCTTCACTTGATTTTACTGCGGGGAAAATGCCGAGCTTTGATATGTGGTCAAACGATGTCCGATTGACCTGAAATTTGACGGGGAGCCTATTGGAGTCATTTTGAGACGTTCCATGGGCTCCGTTTTGGATGTCATGGTCCCAGGTTGCTCCGTCGCCGGTAGGCTTGATTTTCTCTCGGAGCATCGAAACCTGGTCAAACGTTGTCGGAATGACCTGAAATTTGACATGCAGCCCTTTGGAGGCATGTTGAAGTCACTCATGTACTTTGTTTGATGAGTGATCGCTTCGGTGGTTCCCGCCACCGGGAGGCTTGATTTTGCTGCTCGAGCATTGATGGAGGGTCAAACGTTGTCGGTTTGACTTGAAATTTGGCGTGGAGCCATTTGAAGACATTCTGGAGTCATCCGTAGGCTCTGATCGAAGTTTTGGTGTCTTCGATGATGTCGCCGTCGGGAGTGCTTGTTTAGCTATCGGAGCAGTGAAGTTGGGCCAAACGATGTCGGAATGGCCCGAAACCTCAGGTGTACCCCTCTTTTGGCTACCTTGAAGGATCCTTCGGTTTCTGTCTAGTTCTGACAAAATCTGATGCTTGAAGTAGCCTTGCCTATTTTTAGCAGGATGCAGCTTCTGGAGGCTTCTTGATGTTGAAGAGACATATTGACTTTGTCGGTGTCAACAATGCATGTCTAAAATGATGAGGTTGGCCGGTAAATTGATATCTCCTAACAAAATCGGACAACTAGGGTAATAGGTGGTGCAAACAACATGTCTACCTACTGGTGTAGTAACAGTCAACATGAAATCCAATTCTGTATGCTGTGCATCAATCTTCTTTGCAAACAAAGGGGATAGAAAAGAGTGTGCGGATCCTGGATCAAATAAGATCTGTGCTTCTACTCCACAAACAAGAAGTTTACCTTCTATGACGTCACCTACTGCTTCAGCGTCAACACGGTTGATATTGTATGCGCGTCCCTGCTGGTTGGGCCTATTATGCTGCTGAATCTGCTGCACTGGTTGTTCCTGTTCTGTGGTGGACGAGTATTCTGATTCTTCACTTGCCTACCTTGCTGCTGCTGTTACTGTGGTGGTCTCATTTGGTTCTGAACTGGTACTGCTTGATTTTGTGGTGCCATCTGCCTTGGCTACTGATATTTGTTGGCTTGACTCTGAAGGTGTGGGCAATCCTTAATCGCATGGTCCATTCCCCCACACTTGAAGCAAGCACCCGTTGCCTTGCGGCATTCGTGGGTAGGGTGATTCTTGCCACAGTGATTGTAACCACTCTGTCTAACTTGATTCTGTTCCTGCCTTGGCTTCTTGCCACTTTGCTGCCTTTGGTTCTGTTGTTGGTAGTGCTGCTTTCTATCCTGGATTATCTCATTGTTGAACTCTTCAAACTTATATGCCCGACTAACTGCCTCATCAAAGGTAACTGGTGGAATCACTCCCGAGACATCCCTCTTGAGAATGGGATTCAGCCCTTCCAAAAACTTGACGATCTTCTTATGCTCTGTATCTATCAGCTCGGTAGCATAGCGAGCAAGCCTCTCAAACTTCGTAACATACTCTAGAACTGACATACTTCCTTGCTTCAACTGTTGGAATTCGATTGCCTTCTGTCTCTTGACATGAGATGGGACGTACTTGTCTGTGAAGTGTGTCTTGAAGGTCGTCCAAGATACCTCATCTGCCATGACCTGGTATGGCTCTTTGACTGTCTGCCACCAATCGTCTGCAAGCCCATAGAACAAAGAAGCTGTGAGGTTAACCCTCTCCCTGCACGTGCAAACAAAAACGTCGAATATCTTGGCAGTGTTTGTAAGCCAATCGTCTGCAGTCAAAGGGCCCTCTTGACCCGAGAACTCCTTGGGTCCCCTCTTTCTGAATCTCTCAAAGAGAGCATTTGGGTCATCAACCCTATTGGGGTACACCACATTCTGTGCAACTTGATGTTGGGTCTGTTTTGGAGGACTTCCAAAAGTTGCCTCTGAACTTGAGCCATCTCCTCATCTTTCTTCGCCATTTGCTCTTGGAATTTCGCTTGTGTTTCATTAGCCTGTTTTTGCTGATCGATCATGGCTTGCATCAATGCTTGGAATTGAGTAGCGGTAGGATTCTCAGACGGATCTGTCTCATTGTTATTACTACCCGAAGCTTGGTGGTTGGGAGCTTTTCTTGGAGGCATGATGCTGCAAGACAATTGGTTAGCACATATATAAGCATAATTGGGTTGGTCAACTTGGTCTAGACAAAAACGTTCTAACGAACTCACGAATCCTCGCCACGTTCCTAAGATTTTCTAGTTTCTTTTAAGTGCCTGAAACAAGTCCCGCTTTGATAACAGTCCTGTCGCGACCCCGGACCGAGGCCCGGGCCCGCGACTACGCGGCGATGTGATTAACCAACACAAAACACACCGCCGCTTTTATATTATTCCCACAGGCTTCCGCGGTGAGGATCCCAAGACACGGGTCTAGCTCACACGAATGGATATGCGGAAGCGTGTAGCAAAACATGTCACACAAATCTTAAACAATGAGGTTCAAGAGACATTATAAAATATCGAGACAAGTTATAGAAAGAGAATGTCATCAAAGTATTCCTAGCATGATTAACGTTTCAATGTTTAACAAAAGTATATTAATTCAAGTTACAAAACCCTGAGAGGCCAACAAAGGCCAATACAACAATTAAAATCCCACAAAATAACCCAGCTAGGCGAAACGAGAATCAAGATCCCGACCGGTGTCTAGATGACGTCGTTGGGCTGCTACTCGTGTGCTGGGGGTGGCTCAACAGCCTCCTCCGGGCACTCCTCGTCATGCGTGAACTCTCCTGTACCTGGACACCAAAATAACAAGCATCAAATACGACGGTATGACAAATAAACAATTTAGGCAAGAATATGAAAAAATAATGCTAAGACAGTTCAAGGCTTAAATACACATTTCAAGTTTACGAAACTAGCACGAATACTTGTAATATCATGAAAAGATAAATCCACATTGAGCTCATCCTTTCTCCGTCATACATGATGACAAGAGCAAGCATGCACGACAAGCACGACACGAAAACACGATCCCACGCCACACAAGGTAGACGGGGTATCCGGCCGCGGAACTGGATCACGAACACGCACGATGTGTAATACAATACACGACTAGTCTGCAGACAATCCACATGTTTAAGGACCCCCAGGTAGTGGATCAAGCTAAAAGGGCAGTCCAAGCTCAGTGGTATTTACTTATATCATGAATGCACAAAACACGGCAATACACGTTTGAGAACACGACAAAACAAGAGGGAAATCATTTAACAAGCACAACGTGACAAGACTAGAAAAATAGCATAGTATTAATGCTGACAGACTTAAGAAATGATTCCCATTTTTATTGTTGAGACACATCTTGAAAACGAACTTGCACTTGGAAATCAAACGAGAACACGATGATGCATGAAGCATCAAAACAAGAGTTCACACATAAATCTATCAAGCATAGGCTGAGACCAATCCCTGACCCTTGTGGAATTGAAAAACAAATGTCGGAATTCAATAAAACTTGGTGTCCCCGAAGGTATATTACATTTTGGAATTCCAAGTGCACAAGGTCAATAAAAAGGTCTAAAACCTAGTCTAGTTTTCATTCCCGCAAAAATCCTTCAAAAACAGTACTTTTTGTAACTGTCAGTCTGGGTCAAGCATCTCTACCGGTAGAACTACCTGTTCAAGCACTTCTACCGGTAGAACTACCGGTTGAAGCACCTCTACCGGTAGAACTTTCGGTAGACCAAGGGTTTTCAATTTCCTCAACTCTCTGCCAAAATTTGAGCCACTTCTACCGGTAGAAATTCCGCTTTAGGCACCTCTACCGGTAGAACTTCCGGTAGAAATAGGGGTTTGCATTTTCCTCAAATCTCTGTCAAAATTCAAGCAACTTCTACCAGTAGAACTTCTGGTTTAAACACCTCTACCGGTAGAACTTCCGGTAGAACTTAGGAAGTTCAACTTTTTTTCACACTTCTCTCCCTTCTTCACTTCCACATTTTTACCACCTGCACTCCCCAAGTCTACATGCTTTCCAAGGGATGATTTCCACATAAAAATCCACTCCCATTTCAATCAAAACTTCAAAAATCACAAACCCACTTACATTCAAAGTATATATCTAATAACTTGTAAAGCATTCCATTGAAAACATGCTTATCAAGATTAAAACAAGCTAAAAGAGATTAATAACATGAAAGAGAAGATAAGCTTGATGATGAAACAACATTTCTAAAGATGAGACACCCAAAACTCGTAATGTACTATAAGGGACTAAAAAGTCTACTTACCTTGGCCCAACGTCAAGAAAACTTCACAAAACCCAAATAGAAGGGGTGCTCCACGAAATCTACACAAAACCCCCAAAATAGAGCACATAAAAATCACCATTTTGGCCATTGCAAACTCCCATTTCGAAAATGGGTTTGAAATCATGATAAACAAGCTTTAGGTGAGCTAAAAGAACATCAATGAAAGAATGAAAAGGAACACCAACCAAGAGCTAGCTGAACAAGGAGGACAGAGCTTGGAGATGATGAATAGTGCAATGGTTTTGTTCCAAAAACACTCCAGACGAAGCTTGAGAAGAGAGGAAGAGAATGGCGGAGTCGGATCGTGGATTGAAGCTCTCTTGCTAGATGATGTCTAAGGGAGAAAGACCAAGGAGAAGCTTTCTTCTCTTCTTCACTCTAGGGTAAGCACAGTTGCAGGAAAAGAGAAAAGAATGGAGGAGAGAGAGAGTGGGAGAGTATAAATAGTGTCTGGAAGTGGGTCCCCTAAGCAGTGGAACTTGAAACGCTTAAAACATGGTTTTGTGGACCCCGGATGGAATCGACGAAGAAGGACAAAACGATCGTCGAAAAATCTAGTTTCGGAAAAGTATAATTTTGACATAGTTTCACGACTTCGAAAAGTTGTGCCCAGATTTAGCATGAATGGTCAGATTTACCCTTATTGGGCCAAAACTTGGTTTTCTGGGCCTCAAATGCATGCAGGTTAAAAACGAAAGTTGTCACAAATAATAAAACCATTCAAGATAAATAAAAATCACAACCATAACAAAGAACTAGAACAAGAACCCATTCTTACTCGTGTACTCAGGGCGTCCCTGAGCGTGTCTGACTCATACTAAACGTCCTCGAAATCTCCAAGCTATAATCCAGACTAAGTCTAATCACATTCTAACCCAACTAGTACTAAGACTCACTTAAGACTAATCGCTCACTTAATTAGTACTAATCGAGTTGGTCTGGGTCGGGGTCTAACACCAGGTTTCGATGCTCCGAGAGAAAATCAAGCCTACCGGCGGCGGAGCAACCCGGGACCATGACATCCAAAACGGAGCCCATGGAACGTCTCAAAATGACTCCAATAGGTTCCTCGTCAAATTTCAGGTCAATCGGACATCGTTTGACCACATATCAAAGCTCGGCATTTTCCACGCAGTAAAATCAAGTGAAGCATCGATGGGACCCCAAACGGCTTCAAAACTCAAATAAAAGCTCATTGTTGGTCCTATTCACTACTAAAGAAGCTTCACTTCAATTTTCAGGTCATTCCGACACCGTTTGACCTAGTTTCGACTCTTGACGGAAAGTCGGCTACAAAGTCTTCGGCTTTCTCGAAAAATAGGAAACTTTGTGCTCCAATTTCACGCGGGTTCTCGTCAAGTTTTCTCCAAGAAAATGAAGTCAATAATTGAGGAAAAATGTCAAGAAAAAGACAGAAGAAAAAAGGAACGAAAAAGACGCAAAATCGGTCGAAAACGAAGCTTGGCGACCAAAGGGCAAAAAACCCTAAGGTCGCCGGCAACCCTGGCCCAGGGTCGCCTGCGACCTTGGGTGCATGGTCGCCCAGCGACCCTGCAAATCCGGGTCGCCGGATTTTGCACCAAATTGATTGTTTTTCTATCCTTTTCGCATTTTGAGTATTCCTGCCTCTATGATTTTCTAAAAATCCAATGTTTGATGCTTGAAAACGAATGATCTTCGTCGACATCTCGGATCCGCCGTGAAAAGCAAGAAATCATCACCGATCGCCTGAAGATCGCCAACCGGCTGACCAAGAAAGTTTACTTTCTGTCCGACCGATCGTGAAATCGACAAGACAGATGTCACGGCCCACCAACATCAATCAATGTCTGAGATTGCACTGCAATCCGACATCAAACAATGCGTGGATCCACCTGTGATGATCGCAAAAAGAATCTCAAAAGGCGTAGCGCGGCCCGCGACTCTTCACATGCCTGGGCGACCACTTAATGACGTTAATTGACCCGTTTATGACAACTTAATGCGGTCATTAACTCATTATTTTGGACGGCCCAATCAGATTCAAGCATCTGGGAGTTACAAATCCAAGCAATCATGTCATTAAACCCATGAAACTCCCATCATCATGAAGCTTAAAGGGAATTAAATGCCCACTACCTTCATCGGCCAATCACAAGCAATGAAAAAGGAGTTACAAAATCAACTTGTAACTCCTCATCAATTCTTTCATCATGGCCATCAATGCCAATAAACACCTCATGGCTATCAAAAGCCTATAAAAGTAGGTCCATTCCAAGAAGAATGCATGATGAAAATAGAGCCCAAGTGCAAGCTTTGAAAATCCAGAAAATCCAAGAGAGAGACGAAGTCCTGCTACTTTGCTCCCGGATGCACCACAAGGTGATCAACATCCCTTGGGGGGCCACCTCGACCCCCCCCCCCCCCCCCCCCCCCCAAGGTCACCTCCTTCTCCAACATGGTTTAAACGCGGCTTTTCAGCCCGTTTACTTGGTTTTTCATTGGATATAGGACCTCCTCTTGGTCCTTGTCCTTTAAAAAACCAAGGTTAGGAGCCAAGCCAAAGAATCAAAGCATCACATGTTCTCATTTGAAGGACGATGGCGAAGCCCATACATGACTTGCGACCGTCGATCTCAACGTGTCCCCACAATCTCCTGAGAAGTTAGATCCCTTTTCTTACTTTTCTATTGTAGTTTGTATTTCTTAAAGAGACAAAAAGAAATCACAATTCTTGTCTTTCACATTTGATGAGTTTTGTAAAATCGCCTTTTACGGCAAAATCGCTTTTTACGGCAAACAAACAAAAACGCCTCCTACGGCATTCTAAAAAAAAAACAAACTTGTCTCTTTTCTTAATATTAATGCAATTTGAAAAGTTAGAAAAAAGGATTGATTTCCTTTCCACGTGTGAAGGTGAATCTCCGGATCATCACCATTCCAAATTCCAAGTAGAAAGTAAATCTGGCATATCCATACAAAAAAATGTTGATGCCAGAGATTTTCCCTCCTCCCCCGAGACCCAGGTCAGCCCCCGGGGTGCGAAAGGAGAGGACGGAAGATTCCTTTAAGATCCATCAGGAGGAGTTACAAGTTTTTATTTCTTGATTTTGTAACTCCTTTTTCTTGGCTTGTGATTGGCCGATGAAGAATGATGGGCATTTAATCGCCTTCAATATCCATGATGAGGGGAATTTCATGGCTTTAATGCAATGATTGCTTGGACTTATAACTCCCATTTGCTTGTTTCTGATTGGGCTGCCCAAAATAATAGGTTAATGACCGCATTAAACGGGTCAATTAACAGCATTAAGTTGTCGCAGGGGCATTTGAAGAGTCGCGGGCCGCGTCGCGTCTTTTGGAATTCTTCTTATGATGATCGCTGATGGATCCACAAGTTATTTGATGTCGGAGTTTCAGACATTGATTGATGTCAATGGGCCGGTGACATCTGTCTTGTCGATTTCTCGATCGGTCGGACAAAAAGTGTACTTTCTTGGTCAGCCAGTTGGTGATCTTGGAGCGATCAATGATGATTTCATGCTCTTGACGGCGGATCCAAGATTTTGGCGAAGATCAGTCGTTTCCAAGCATCAAATATTGAATTTTTGGAAAATCACAGGGGCTGGAACTCCCAAAAGGCAAAGAGGATCGGAAAACGGGCCGGTGGAAAATCCGGCGACCCGGATTTCTAGGGTCGCCGGCTACCATGCACCCTGGGTCGCCGGCGACCATGGGGGTTTTGTCCCCTTTGGTCGCCGTTTTTCTGCCGTTTCTTCGTCTTTTTCGTTCCTTTTTTCTCCTGTATTTTTCTTGACATATTTCCTCATTTATTGACTTGATTTTTCTGAAGAAAACTTGACGAGAATCCGCGCAAACCTGAGCACATAGTTTCCCATTTTTTGGAAGAGCCGAAGACTTTGTAGCCGATTTTCCATCTAGAGTCGAAACTAGGTTAAACGATGTCAGAATGACCCGAAATTTGAGGTGAAGCCTCTTGAGTAGTGGATAGGACCAACCATAGGCTTTTATTTGGGTTATGAATCCGTTTGGGGTCCCGTCACTGCTAGACTTGATTTTGCCGTTAGGAAGATGTCGCGCTTTGATGAGCTTTCAACCGATGTCCGATTGACCTGAAATTTGACGGGGAGCCTATTGGAGTCGTTTTAAGACGATCCATTAGCTCTGATTTGGATGTCATGGTCTCGGGGTGCTCCACCGCCAGTAGGCTTGATTTTGTTTCGGAGCGTTGAAGTCTAGTCAAACGCTGTCGGAATGGCCTGAAATTCGACGTGCAACCCTTTGGAAGCATGTTGAAGCCACTCATGTACTTTGTTTGATGATTGATGGAGGGTCAAATGTTGTCAGTTTGACTTGAAATTCGACAAGGAGCCTTTTGGAGGTATTTTGGGACCATCCATAGGCTCTGATCGAAGTTTTGATGTCTTCGACACTATCGCCGCCGGGAGTGCCTGTTTAGCTATCAGAGGAGTGAAGTTAGGCTAAATGATTTCGGAATGGCCTAAAACTTTATGTGTACCCTCTCCTTTGGCTGTTTTGAAGGATCTTGTAATTTTCGTTTGATTCTGACAAGATCTGACGTTTAAAGTGGCATTGCTTGTTTGTAGTAGGATGCAGCTTCATGTGGCTTCTTGATGTTGAGAAGGCAAAATGACTTTTTCGGTGTCAACAATTGCCCCCTCGAGGTACAGCGACGAGTAGCTTTTGGAGTCGATGTGCCTCGAAGAGAAACTTGAAGGAGAGCTTCTGACTTGACAAAGAGTCTTGAGCTTTTTTTTTTTTTTTTTATTTGAATGGTCTTTTGAGTTTCCGGGGGAATTTTATGGTAGTGAGAGGGATCATGTACCATCTCAAGGCAAAGTTTTGAAAATGACATGGGGGATTTGGATTTTTGGGTTTTGGATTTTCCCTTTTGACCTTGTGAACCTAAAGGCTTTATGTGACACATTAGGCGGTCAAGAAAGGCTTTTTTTTTTTTTTTTGGCCTTATGACCTAACAAACTGTATGTGGCAGGTTAGGGGGTCGGGGTTTGATTTTTTATTTTACCCTTGTGACCCAACAAGCTGTATGTGGCAAGTTGGGCGGTCAGATTTGGTTTTGACCCTGTGACCTAACAAGTTATATGTGACGAGCTAGGGGGGCAGGATTTGCTCTTTGGTTTTGGTTTTGGTCTTGTGACCTAACAAGCTGTATGTGGCGAGTTAGGGGATCTGGGTTTGTTTTTTTGTGGGATGTCAATTTCAAGATTTTGGCTTAATTTGGTTCATGAGGTTGGATGGTTTTGTTTTTTGGAAACTCATGAGGCTTTTTCTTCTTGCTTTTTGTTTTTTTTTTTTTTGTTTGAATGGTCCAATCAACTCAAAAGAGGCATGGAACCATTTTTTTTTGCTCTTGGTAAGAGGGTTTTTTTTTTTTTACTAAAAGCCACTTTTAGTGCCTAGGTGGTCAAACCTGGCTCATATGGGCTAACCTATGGGATCTAAGGCTTTAGAGATGGCCTAGACCTCATATGGTGTCATTTTTGTAGAGAATATCTAAAAATATCTCTTTTGAGTAGAGAATATCTAAAAATATCTTTACTTGGATAGAATCTCTCAAGTTTCCTTATTTTCGGGAGAGATTTTCTCGAAGTATCTTTCTTTTGGGAAAGTTACTAAGTTTTAGCACTTACCTCCTTTCTTTTCTCCTTGTTTCCTCTTTTGGTTTGCTCTCTTCTATAAAAGCAAGGGGGGGTTGGATCTCTTGCTCCATTGCTTCCTTTTTGCAAGAACCTCCAAGAGTACTCCAAGATCAAGAGCTCTTCTTCTTCTTCAAGGATTTTCAAGCTTTCTCTTCTTCTTCTTCTCCATCAATGGCTTTAAGTAAGTTTTCTTCCTTCACAAGAAACTCCATGTAGAAGTAGAAAAATTTCTTTTCTCTCTTTTTTTTTTCTTTTTCTTTTTTTTTTGTTCACGGTTTTTCTCTTTTTTTTCTTTTCTTCTCCACGGTGTTCTTTTTTTTCACCATTTTCTTTCTTAGCTGTACGGACCTGGCCGTACTACCACGTGGCAGTGGGCTACGGCCTGTGGGCCAGCCCAGAAATTTTTTTTAAGTGGTTTTTTCTCTTTTCTTCTTCTTTTTTTCTTTTTGCTCATCATGATAATGAGGTTATGCAATTTCAAGATGTTCATGTATTTTTTTATGCATCAAGATAGAAGGCTAGAGTCTCTAGGTCAAGCCCACATAATTTTTGACTTGGACAAAGTTTGATTAATTTTGAACAAATTGGGTTGGAATTGGTCAAACTTTGGTTAAGGTTTTCCTAGCATCTAATGCATGATGGTTTTCTTTTATGCATGATTTTTAATAAATTGACTTGGAAGCATGATGATGCATACCTGGAAATCTTTTGCAAGTATTGGGATTTGGAGCTCGCAGCGATATTGAGCCCTTCTTTAGCCTTGTGGGATTTTGAGGAGCTTTGCAAGTTTTGGAGTTTGGAGCTCGCAACAATGTTAAGCCCTTTTCCAATTTTGCATAGATTTGATAAGACTAGCCTGATCTCACAGTAATGTTTGAGTTCAAACCTTCTTTGAGAATCTTCCACTGACTATGAGCTTGCAGCGATGTTGAGCTCATCTTCAAGCTTCCTATATTTTTCGGGGTGTTTCCGTTTTCTTCGAAATTGCCCCGAAATCATGCCAAATTTTCGCTAGAATTTTTTTAGCAAAATTCTGTCATTTTGGTGATGATTGATCTTTGTTTTTTTTTTTTTTCCATCCTCGGCAGGTAGTTCTTCCAGAATGAACAAGGGTAAGGGGCCTATTACTGACGCACCTCGTCGGTCTGCCAGATCTTCTAATGCGGCCGTTCAGTAGGCTTAGGAGAAGGTCCAGTTTGTTGAGAAGAACTTGGAAGAGTGTGATTCCCTCAACCGTGATGAGATGAGACAACGATTGATTGCTCTCAAGGATGAGGAATTCTACAAGATTGCGGTAAGCAACCGTCCTTGGGTTACGGACGATCAGAGCGTTGTGCCCAAGCCTACCTATTTCTTTGGTGATGCAGTCCCTGACGACTTGACATACCAAAGGAGATGTTTTCAGTTCTCTTACACAGTAGATGGTGAGGAGAGAACTATTTCCACCCAGTAGACCTTCGATTGAACCATCTAGATTACGAGTCTTTCTCCCACATGCCCTAAGAGGGAATATCCTCCGAGCTGAGTGAAGAGGACCAATGTGATCAAGACCGGGGTTTTTGTTGGCGGCCCTTCCTGTTTTACAGAGAAGTCTCCTGTTTGTATGGAGATGTTGATGCCAGGCAGTGGCTACTAAGGTTCTGATCATCTGTCGGTCGATTTGAGACCGGTGGGCCTTGGCATTTTTCAGGGTGACGGCAGCAATTGGGTGAAGCCTTTTCGATTTCATGGTTGTGTTAGTGCTGACTCAAGCTGGGAATAATGGACTGATCACACCCTGAAGGTTGGTGGGGCCATTCTGTGGGAGGCAGTAATTTTTAACACGGTTCGCGCTTTTCGACAAATCGTGGTTTTCTCCGATGAGGCTTTCATGGCCATGCTGGAGTCATTCCTTCCACAAACCAACACCTTCAGTGTTACGAATGGTGAGATTGGTTTTTCTTTGAAGGAATTGAGCGCCATCACAGGGCTACCTATCCTCGACAAGCTCTATGAGGAGTTCATGCCTATCAACAGCGTCTTTGAGGAGCATTCTGAGGAGTTCAGGCTTTTGTACTTTCAGCTCATCTCCTTCTATGATTTTTTTATGGATAAGGAGGGCTCGAAAGTCAGGCGCAGCAGTTAGAAAAGTTATAGCTCCAACTTTTTTTACGGCGGTGAGTCTTCTGATAGCATGGCCTAGGATGCTAGGGCTAAAAACCCATGTTTGAAGAAGATCTCCGCCATGCGAGGAGATTTGAGGAAATTCTTCGCAAGCACAGACGCCATTTTTCCTGACATTGCATTACGGAGAGATCTTGCTGTTTACCTCACTTATTGGCTGGGTGAGGCTGTTTTTGTTGGAGGAGATGGAACGCACATCAGCCCGCATTGTATTTTTCTGGCTTGTGAGATGGCATTCGGAGAGCGGCTGGCTTTGGTGCCTGCTCGTTACCTCTATTTGAGTACCGAACTGCAGGCTGCTGCTTTTCTGGTTCGGCTTGGGCTCCCGATGAACAGGGTATTTTCAGCCCATATCTTCTATTCGTGGCATGTATACTACTATCCTAGCTTCCACTAATTGGGAGTTGCACAGGACGATGACCCTTTTATGATTCGTTTGGCTAGAGGGACAACCGTTTCCGAATCTCTTTTGTCTGCCCATTTGAGAATCCGACGGTTCAGGGACGTCGAGATTGGGCAGTCTTCAGTGAAGCTTTCTCCAGGTTTGCGGAAGAAGGCATTTGATTTTGGTGTCTCCCGTGATTCCACCAGGGCAAGGTCGGGAAGACACTATGCTTTGACAAACGCAGAAAAGATATGGCTTTTCAACATACGGGTTGGTACGATGGTGTACCGCAGACATCTTTTTGTTGATATCCAGCCGTATGTCCCCTCACGTTTTGCGCTGCAACTTGGCTTCTCTTAAGGCGTTGTTGGAGTGCCTTCGAGCATGGTGAAGCATTTTGGAGGTTTGCAAGATGGGAGGAATGCTTGGGCTTTTTACATTCCGGAAGACACTACCGCCAAGATTTCCTATCCTGAGTTGCCCACTTTCCGGATTGCTGGCTTCATGAAATGGTTAGTGCAGAGCTTTTCAGTATACCAGGGACTTTCCAAAAAGGAGCTCGATATCAAGCAATCTCCTGGGAAGGGTCTTGGCAGATCAGATGGTGTCCGTCGAGAGGAAGTTTTGGCTTTCCTTTCTCGATAGAAGCATAAGATAGGCTTTCTCAATGAGCAAGACGTCATCAGATCAGAGGCTGCACAAGGGATTCCTGGTGAGGTCTTGAAATAGCTGGAAGAGGAGGAGGCCGAGATCGACCCTTGGATGCAAGTGAAGCGCACGAAGGCTTCCATGGAGTCTACTAGGAAAAGCAGACCATCCAGTGAGGACTCTAGTGAGAAACCTGATTTTGATAGTGGGGCAGGTTCTTCGAGCAGACCATCCCATAGAAGTAAGAGGAAGAGAGGACAACGCCGTAGTATGAGATAGCACGAAAGTCCTCCTGATCTGGAGTTCCTCTCACCATTGCTAAGGAGGTGTCTGGGGATGCTGACGAGCCTTCAGAGAAGAAGAGTCGAGAAGAGGAGACTTCTGGTATGATTCTCCTTCTTTCTGTTTACGCTTCTTTTCTCATATGAGAGATTTTTTTTTATCCGCTGCTTTCTTTTCTTTTGGTAGACGATGATGATTTTGTGATGCCCGAGGTTCCGGCCAATGAGGCGATGACAGACCTAGTTGCGGCATCTGAGGGAGAGCCAAGGGAATCTGGAGTGGTTCCAGAACCTTCACCTGGTATGACTTCTTTTGTTTTTTCCTCCTTTTTCTGTTTGTGCTGCCATTTGCCAACATGTTGCTTTGTTTTCTTATTAGCCGACTTGCCAGAGGATTCTAACGACTTTGAGCCATCCATGGATGCAACCTTTGACGATGCTTCGGATGAGCTCATGGAAGCAGAAAGTACTCCGCCGGTCGTCGAAGAAGGTATTTTGTAATAATAATCTTGATATTGATTTTTGATAAGACTGTTGACACCAAAAATGTCACTTTGCCTCTTCAAATCAAGAAAGCTGCATGAAGTCGCAACCTGCCATAAATAGGCAATGCAATTTCTCCAAAAATTCAAATCTTGTCAGAATCAAACAAAAACTGCAAGATCCTTCAAGATAGCCAAGAGAAGAGTACACATGAAGTTTCGGGCCATTTCGACAACATTTGGCCTAACTTCACTTCTCCGACAGCTAAACGGGAGCTCCCGGCGGCGACATCATCGGAGACGTCAAAACTTCGATCAAAGCCTACAGATGACTCCAGCATGTCTCAAAAGGGCTCTATGCCAAATTTCAAGTCAAACCGACAACGTTTGACCCTCCATCAATGCTCGAGCAGCAAAATCAAGCCTCCCGGCGGCGGGAACCACCGAAGCCTTCGCTCATCAAACCAAGTGCATGAGTGGCTTCAACATGCTTCCAAAAGGCTGCACGTCGAATTTCAGGTCATTCCGACAACGTTTGACCAGGTTTCGATGCTCCGAGAGAAAATCAAGCCTACCGGCGGCGGAGCAACCCGGGACCATGACATCCAAAACGGAGCCCATGGAACGTCTCAAAATGACTCCAATAGGCTCCCCGTCAAATTTCAGGTCAATCGGACATCGTTTGACCACATATCAAAGCTCGGCATTTTCCCCGCAGCAAAATCAAGTGAAGCATCGACGGGACCCCAAACGGCTTCAAAACTCAAACAAAAGCCTATGGTTGGTCTTATTTATTGCTCAGGAGGCTTCACCTCAAATTTCAGGTCATTCCGACATCGTTTGACCAAGTTTCAGCTTCTGGCGGAAAATCAGCAGCTCTACGCGACAAAGTCTTCGGCTTTCCCGGAAAATTGGAAACTTTGCACTCTAAAAATGCAAGGATTCTCATTAAGTTTTCTACAGGGAAATCAAGCCAATAAATGAGAAGAAATGTCAAGAAAAATACAGAAGAAAACGGCGACGAAAAAGACCTCAAAACGACCGCAAAACGGGCTCCGAAGGGGAGAAATCCCCCAGGGTCGCAGACCCCTGCGACCATGGCCCATGGTCGCAGGCCCCTGCGACCATGGCCCATGGTCGCCGGTCCATGGTCGCCGGCGACCATGGAGGTCCGGGTCACCGGATTTTCCGCCGGTGACCCGTTTTTTTCGTCTTTTTTCGCGTTTCGCGCACTTTGGCCCCTGTGGTTTCCTGAAAATGTGATTTTTAGTGCTTGAAATTGACTCATATCCTCCGACATTCGTCAAAATCACGGGTCAACCTCCAAAAGCATAAAATCATCATTGATCGCTCCAAGATCGCCAACCGGTCGACCAAGAAAGTGCACTTTCTGTCCGACCGATCGTGAAATCGACAAGACAGATGTCACCGGCCCGCTCTTAGCTATCAATGTCTGAAGTTACATGTTCATCCGATGTCGATCAGCATGTAGATCCATCGATGATCATCGCCAGAAGAATTCCAGAAGACACGGCATGGCCCGCGACTCTTCGACTGCTCGGCGACCAATTAATGTGGTTAATTGACTAGCTTTATTGCAGTCATTAATTCATTTCTTTGGACGGCCCAATCAGAAGCAAGCATTTGGGAGTTACAAGTCAATTGATTCATGGCATTTAACCCATGAAACTCCTCCCATTATGGTAATTAAGGTGATTAAAAGCCCTTAATCTCCATCGGCCAATCAGATTCAAGGAAAAAGGAGTTACAAAATCAAGAAATAAATCTTGTAACTCCTCCCATTAAAGCCATTAAAGCCCATAAACTCTCCTAAATGGCGACCAAAAGCCTATAAATAGGAGAGCATTCCATTGAAATCCAGATCGATCAATCGGAGATCACTTCCAAAGCGCCACAGATCCAGAAATCTGAGAGAAAGAAAAAGAGAGAAAAACTCTGCTGAAGTTCTGCACCAGCCACCACTACAAGGTGACAAAAGTCCCTTGGGGGGCACCCCCCCCAAGGTCCTTGCCTTCTCCTGCTGCCTCCAATGGCTTAGACGTGGCTTTTCAGCCCGTCTACTTAGCTTTTTATTGGACATAGGACCTTCTCTTGGTCTTTGTCCTCTAAAAACCTGAGGTTATAGCCAAGCCAAGCGAATCAAGAGCATCTTCTGTTCTCATCTGCATGGATGATGGCGAAGCCCATACATGGCTTGCGACCGTCAATCTGAACGAGTCCCCCACGATCTCCGGAAAAGTTAGATCTTCCTTTTCTTGCTTTTCATTGTAGTTTGTATTTTTCTAAAGAGACAAAAATCACAACTCTTGTCTTTCATTATTGATAAGAATTGTAAATCGGCTATAAACGCCAAAATCGGCTATAAATGCCAAACAAAATCGCCTTTCACGGCAAACCAAGAAAATGTCTCTTTTCTTAAATATTTGTGCAATGGAAAACTTGAAAGAAGTTGATTTCCTTTTTACTTGCGAAGGTTGATCTCCGGATTACCACTTGCAATTCCAAGTAAAATAGAAAATCTGGCACACCCACACAAAGAAATGTTGATGCACGCTTCAGGCCCGCCAGGGCGCGAAAGGGCCGGACCCGACGGACTCCCACGTTCCGCCGACCCCGGTAGCCGCCCCACGGCGCCTCGGAGCGCGTTTCATCAAGCTGGCACACCCGGTGGGACTCGTTCATTTGAGAACACGGTGCTTGGAAATGAAATATTTGCATATCATACGTTTTGCTCTATGCTTATACTTCTTTTCCGGATTCCTTGGCTACTTTCTAGCTGGTAGCCTATGTTGGATTTTGCATCCTAAAAAAAACATGAGATGGGATTTTTTGGAAATTTCTATTTCTTTGAGTTTGTTTCCATTCTTTCTCTTTTCAAAAAAAAAAAATCAGTTTTCTTAGTTTGAATTCAAAATTGAGAAACTTTGATCCTATCCTATCGTTCTTTGGTGCTTGCAGAAATGTTGAGCCCGTTCGACTAAGGTTTTGGACCATCGTTTCTCTTCGATGAGTTCATTAGAGATTTCAAAAAAAAAAATAAAAAAATAATCAGTTTTCTTAGTTTGAATTCAAAATTGAGAAACTTTGATCCTATCCTATCGTTCTTTGGTGCTTGCAGAAATGTTGAGCCCGTTCGACTAAGGTTTTGGGCCATCGTTTCTCTTCGATGAGTTCATTAGAGATTTCAAAAAAAAAAAAATAAAAAAAATTAAAAAAAATCAGTTTTCTTAGTTTGAATTCAAAATTGAGAAACTTTGATCCTATCCTATCGTTCTTTGGTGCTTGCAGAAATGTTGAGCCCGTTCGACTAAGGTTTTGGACCATCGTTTCTCTTCGATGAGTTCATTAGAGATTTCAAAAAAAAAAATATTAAAAAAAAATAAAATAAAAAAAATTTAGTTTTCTTAGTTTGGATTCAAAATTGAGAAACTTTGTTCCTATCCTATCGTTCTTTGGTGCTTGCAGAAATGTTGAGCCCATTCGACTAAGATTTTGGGCCATCGTTTCTCTTCGATGAGTCTATTTGGGATTTTTATAAAAAAAAAAGGGGACATAGACCACTAAGGTTAAACCAATTGCGTTCTTTGATCACGATTGATTCAAGAAAAGCCTTGTCCAGAGTGTGGAGACAGCTTGACTGTTCTAGGCAAGGGTCCTCCAAACGGGTTCATTAAGTAATCCTACCCTTACCTGGGGGCAATTCTATCAATTGAGGTTTCATAAGACCGGGTTAGGAGGCCTATGTGTACTCTCTCGTCTTTAAATCTTAAAAAATTAAAAAAAAAATAAAAATTAAAAAAAAAAAGATTTTCAAAAAAAAAATCTTAAAAAAAAAAACAAAAAATTTTCAAAAAAAAAATAAAATAAAAAAATAAATAAAAAAAATATTTTAAAAAAAAAATAAAAAATAAAAAAAATAAAATAAAAATAAAATAAAAAAAAATCATTTCAAAAAAAAAATCTCCAAAAACTCGTCACTTTTTGGATTCAGATTCGAGAAATTGTGGTCTCTTCCCTTCTGAGTACTGGCGCTCGCGGAAATCGTTGAGCCCGTATTTGAATCGGAATGTCACCTGCTCTCTTTGACGAATCCATTTCTGACATTTCAAAACAAAGAATCCCATCTCATGGATGCGATCTCCAACATTTGTGCATAGCAATACTGGTACGCCCTTTCAGGGTCTACTGTATCTGTGACCGGCACATTTGTAACTCCTACCTTATATTCTTCTTATCTCGAGCAAGCCCTGCTTCTCGATAAGTTGAATTTAGGTTTACAATTGCTTCTAGCAGTCACTGGAACGCTCATTCTGGGCTCATCATACTTGCTGTCAGAACAATTGTACCATCTATGGCTTTTTGCCTTCTTCATGTCGCTTGGGTCATATCCCTTAAGCGATTTGAAAAGACAACCATAGGAATTCCCATTTATGATCATTATATTCTTGTGATTACTAATGGATGTGGTCTTGTTTCAGAACTTTTTCGAAACTAACAATGGCAGCTTTAACCATTATCTTCGATGAGAACAAGCACCAGCTCATGCTTCAACAGAAGCAAAGCGCGCGCACCCATAAGCGCCCTGTCAGCTGCCGAAGCGTCAACTCCCTCGGCAACTCTCTGAACTCCGGGTCGACCTCGACTCCCCGGACTATCTTCTTTGGGACACTGGGACCATTCCCACTTCCCGAAGAACAAACTGCGCCTGCCAAAAGGCAGAAGATCGCCTCTCAACGTGTCACTCCCGTGACACCAAAGGCGAGCGCCCAAAAGCCTGAAGCCCGCGGCACCCCCGCGAAGCCTCGACCCACAAACAACCAGGTCTATCCCAAGACTTGGTCTCCAAGACCTTCCCCAAAACAAAGAAGGTCTCAAATTTCCACCAAGCCAGCATACCTGGCCCCACTCAAAGAAAACCAGTTCTACCCTCTTGCCTACATGAAAGAGGAGAGACCCATCTCCAACTTGACTCCCAAGTCAACCCAGCATGAGCCGGCTTGTTCCTACAGGCCCAAAATCAGATCATGCATCACTAGGCCTCTACAAGCACCTGCTAGGGCCTACACCCCTTCAGTTCGACCCTTTATCTCTACAGGGGCCGAACTTGAAAGGTTTAAAGCTTCGCTGCAACAGGCAAAGGACCGGGTCCGCATCCTGTCCTTGCCCAACCACAAAGAAGACAAGCTCGGCTGCTGCGCCCAAGGGAGCACATCCTTCATCGTCAGAGCCCAGCCGGAGCTGACCAAAGCTCAAATCGCTCGTCGAGCACGCCGCCGTGCGTCATATCGACAAAAGAGACTAGAGAAGCAAAGGACCCAGCCTCCTACACTTCAAGTCTCCCACAAATGGGTCGAAAAAGAAAGACCCGACCAAGTTGCTGCCATCCATATGGTTGGAAAAACCAGAAGACGCCAAAGGTCAGCATCAAAAATCCATGTCCGACGTCCGGTGACCCGTAGCGTCACCAGGACACAAAGACATCCCGAAGAATCTCCTGCCCCTTCCAGCCAAGGACGGGAGAGTAATCCTTCATCAAGCTCTTCATCAAAAAGAATGAGCCCCAGCTCGGTCACCAGGACGATTTCTTCGTTCGAATCCCGAGGGATGAACGTCTTGGCTACAAGTTCTGAGCCGCCACCTCAGAATCCACCTCGAGATGATGCGCTCACACGCATCCAGCAGTTGGAACAAGGCCAGCAGAGGATTGAAACTCTGATGGAAAACCTTCTCCTTGTCGTCCAAAATCAGGTGAACAATGAGCCTCCTCCAAATCATAGCAATAACGAGGGAAATGGAGAAGAAAATGAGTCACGCGCCCTCACCAAAAAGGACGTAGACAGTATCCTCGCCAAAGCTAAAGAAGAGGATATACTCAAAGAGCATGGGATCAAGCCACCATATCCTTTATGGATGGACTCGGTCCCGTTCCCCACAAAATTCAAACATCCTACTCTCCAAACATATACGGGGAAAGGATCGGCCAGACAGCACGTCATCCACTTCAAGATCTTGACGGGAGCTATCGCGGATCAAGATGCACTCAAGATCCGCCTCTTTGCAAGTACCCTCAAAGGTACGGCCTTCGATTGGTACTCCACTTTGCCGGAGAACTCCATTCAGAACTGGGCTATGCTGGAGACACGCTTCCTGACCCACTTCCAAGGTGAGGATCATCCTGTTACTATGGCTCAGCTCTGCAGCCTAAAACAGGGAGAGAATGAGTCAACTTATGACTTCATTCACAAGTGGAAAGCAATGGCGTACAAATGCTCAGATGTACTGCCACAAGCGTCGCTAGTCGACATCTGCCGAAACAACATGAGAGCTAAAATCCGCTCCATGATCATCGGCAATAAATCAAAGAACCTGGGGGAACTCCTGGAAGCTTCCATGGAAGCTGAAACGGTGATCAAAGACCTCAACAGTCAGAAATCATCAAAGAAAGAGCCGACTGCTGTTGCAACCTCTAAACCAAAGAAGAAGGAGGTTCTCAATGTGCAGACTAAGTCAGCTCCTCAGCAACCAAAGAAAGCTGAAAATCGAGCTGCAGGTAAGAGACCTGAACTCTCTGATGCCTTCAAAGAGCGAGTAGAAAAGAAATATCCGTTCGATGAAGACGTCGAAGAAATCTTTGAGGCTCTCCTAGCAAATGGCAAACTCATTTTCCCAGAGCCCAAAAGACCTGGAGACGTTGGCAAAACCAATGATCCTCGGTACTGTCCATACCACCAGATGGTCTCGCATCCTCTCAATCAATGCTTTGTTGTGAGAGAGAAGATAAACGAGATGTGGAAAAACGGAGTCATCACCTTTGACAAAAACTATGGGACTGCCTCCGTCAACATGGTGTCATATGGACAAACACCAAAGTCACCGAAGAAGAAGATCACTACTTCCTTCAAGGTGATAAATAGAATTCAAACGTCCGAAGTGTTGGTTCCTTGCCCGACACCAGACGGACAACCCATATGGGTACATCCCGATCTCCTGGAAGATAAAAATTGGGAGATCGTCAAAACAAAGCCGACCGCTCAGCAGCGAAGGCAAGCCAAGAAACATCTCCTCAAGCTCAAACGACAAGAGAAGACCCAGCCAAAACAAGAAGTCCATGAAAAGGCAGAGGCCTCCTCTACCACTTCACTCGGGGCAACAAAAACGTCCCTTCCAGAGACTTCAAAGGCGGTAAGAAACTTCACTCTCAGTGATTTCATGCCACCTCATTTCAAAAAAGAAGCCATGCAGGGGGCATTATACTCTTGCAACTCGGTAGTTGGATTCTCCATTGATGGATACGAGTCCAGCGACACCGACGATGGATTCGAGCCCAACTACACCGATGAGTGGGAGGAATCTCTTGAAACAGGCGAATATCTCTCCGATGAAGAATGGGTTCCTGAAACTCACCTTATGCCAGTAATCTGGTATAACCCCTTGCAACCACAAGGATCCTGGTCTGATGATGAAGAAGACCAAGAGGCTGCACAAGAAGATGCTGTTAACCCAGCACCTGTCATTGCTCCAGTGGAAATCAACTATGTTGAGCCACACGGAGAAGACGAAGAAGAGGATCTGGCTCCCATGCCTGATCTTGAAGAATATGCAAGGATCTTGCAGCGTCTCGCTCTAGAACAAGAGCAAGACCGCGTCAACGAGATTCCTCACAATCCAGAGCCGGAAGTCCCTGAAGCCCATCAGGTACCTCCTCCCTCAACTCCTGAAAATGGAGAACATTGCTGGATTGACGATCCTCTTACATCCGAGGATGAGTCTGACTCCGAGCAGGCAACATCTTCTATCAGAGCTTCCTGTAATGTAATATATCAGGATTATAGCTCTTCTGAAGCGTCGTCTGATGAGATTACCTACACTCCGACGACGCCTAGCAATGTATCCTCTGGAGCTACCTCGTCTCACGTGACTTTCACAGAGATGACACCCTCTCAGGTTTCTTCTCCTGAGACTGTGACTTCAGGATACACATTCTTCCCGACTCATCATCATGAAGAAAACCCAACTTGGGGTGATGGATGGGTCAACGAAGAAGAAAAGCTGCTGGATGCTGTTCAGGACTTGCTCCCGGAAAATGCTCCGTGCAACACAATCACTGAGGATGGCAACTCTGCTGCAGATACATCCCCAGTAGATGAAAAACGACAGCCTCTTGATCCTGAAGACAATCTTCCAAACGAAGATCCTTCTCAAGAAGCTCTCGAAGTTGGTAGAGGCACCCGTTCGGGCCGGGACTACCACAAAAATTACAACCAATCTTCCTTTACTTATGTAAATCCTTCGGGAAAAGATGTTGTAAGCGCCCCCAGTGGCAACAATGATGAACATGCAGGCCCTAAGGAGGCTTTCAAGTATGACTTGGTTGAGCACTTCAAACACATACCTGCACATCTTCACATCCTGGATTTATTACGAATGTCTCCACGCACTCGTGATAATCTCATCTCAGAATTACAAAAACTGAATGAGGATGTCGACAAACATGCCCCACAAGTCCTCCAAATTGAAATGGACTACCGGGTCAAAAACTCTGAAACCTCCTTAAAAGAAGAAAAAGAGAAAAGCGAGGGATCATGCATCCAATGCCTCTCGGTTCAAAAGGCAGCCAGTGCAACCATCGCCTTCACTAAGGAAGACCTCCTACTTGGCGAAGCAAGGCACAACCGACCCCTGTACTTCACAGGGTACATCAAAGAAATGCCGATACATAGAGTTCAGATCGACCCAGGTTCTGCACTCAACCTTATCTCCACTTCGACTCTTGAAGAGTTGGGCATCCCACCCAGCAAGCTAAGCCACACATCTGTATCTATCTTTGGATACGATGGGAGCACTCAAAGGCCTATCGGCAAAATCAGGTTCAAATTGCAAATCGGTGATCTTATCTCTGAGGTCACTGTGTATGCAATAAAAACCCCCTCATGCTACAACATCCTTCTCGGACGTCCTTGGATACACGAGAACGGTGTTGTCCCTTCAACTCTACATCAATGCATCAAGTTCGTCGGCGACGACGGCATGGTACATCGTGTCTTTGCGGACAGAAAACCCTTCAAAGGTAAAGAAGTCCACTTCGCAGACTCCCAGATGTATGAAGGAGAAAAAGAAGAAGAGGAAATAGCACCCCCTGCTGAAAATCTCCAGAAAGATAAAGGCAAGGCTCCTCAAAAATCACCGGAAGAAAACAAACCCTCCGGCAAATTAGAAGAGAGTAGTCAATCTCCCTTCGTTATCTCCCTCAAGAATTCAAAACCTTTGGTCATCATGACTAAAGTGAAGAAGGCGAAACAAAAGCCTAGGGGCAAATTTGTTGTTTCTCTCGTGTCTATCATGCAAGACACAGACTCGGACTCAGAGCCAGAAGACGATGCATCGTCAAGCCAAGCTGACACTCAGCAAGTTCAGCCTGCTCTCACTCCGATGGAGACACTTGCTGATGTAGAAGATCCTACGTCTGCTACCTTTGTTGTTCCGGCAACATCACCAAAGCAAAGGCCGATCTTCTTCCATAGATCGGACGCTTCTTCATCAAATTCCATGCTGGAACCTTTCCAAAATGAAGGTATGCCTCAGCTATCTCTATATAGTCCTGTGGCACAAGCAATTATGAAGAAAATGGGCTATGACGCTCAAAACCCAGTCGGTTTGGGAGGAAGACGCGGTATTCTCACGCCATTGGAGCCCGCCTTGACCAAAAGCCAGCTGGAAGATTGGAGACTCTACGGTCATGTAGAAAAGTCTTCATATGGGTTAGGGTATGATCCCGACACTCCTCTGAGACAGTTGACACAAAGGCTTAAAAGTCGTTTTACCGACCAAGCCTCAACATCTCAAGTCCATGAAGACATCGATCTCCCTGGATATCTCTTTAAAGAGTTACCTGACAAAGATCCAGGAAGCTCATCCAATTGGTACGATTTCTCTGATGATAAAGAGGAATCGTCCGATAATACAGACTTGTGCTATTCTGACCCAGAAGAACCCTCGTCTCCAAAAGAAATACCAGACTCAACAGGCGATTGGGACTATCTCATAGCAAGCCTTGAGGAGATCACCAATCAAGAAAATCCATGGAAAGGAACAGAGCCTTGGTCTGGTAATGCAGTTGAAACTCCAGAAGGTTTCGTTGAGTTGGAAGCCTCCGAAAATGTTGTGGAGGAACCACCTTCGAACCTTCCGACAGAAGATCCTGTTCAAAAGATAAACTTGGGAACACCTGATAACCCACGTCCTGTATTCATAAGCAAGAATATAAAGGATGATGAGTTACCCGAGTATATCGCTTTTCTTCATGAGTTCGTTGATTGCTTTGCATGGTCCTATGCTGAAATGCCTGGTTTAGACCCCAAAATAGCAGTCCACAAACTCAATCTTCAAGAAGAAATCAAGCCTGTCAAACAAGGCCAAAGAAGATTCCGTCCAGATGTGATGGATAAAATTGAACAAGAAGTTCAAAAACTCAAAAGCGTTGGCTTCATCCGTGAGGAACAACATCCAGAATGGTTGGCCAACATTGTCCCCGTGACAAAGAAAAATGGGCAGATCAGAGTCTGTATTGACTATAGAGACTTGAATGGCGCTTGCCCTAAAGATGAATTCCCGCTCCCCATACCGGAGGTGATGATTGATAATACCTGCGGATTCGAGCGAATGGCATTCATGGATGGCTTCTCTGGTTACAATCAGATAAAGATGCATCCCGAGGATGAAAAACACACTTCATTTCGGACTCCATTTGGCGTGTATTGCTACACTGTCATGCCATTTGGTCTGAAAAATGCTGGTGCCACATATCAGAGGGCTATGATGAAAATATTCCAAGATATGCAGCACAAGACGGTCGAATGTTACGTTGATGACCTCGCCGTCAAAAGCAGAAGAAAAGAAGACCATCTCAAAGATCTTCGGGAAGTCTTCCTCCGACTTCGCAAACACAAACTGCGGATGAATCCTCTAAAATGCTTCTTCGGCGTCTCGTCGGGTAAGTTTCTCGGATTCCTGGTTCGGAAAGCTGGAATAGAACTTGACCCCATAAAAGTCAAGGCTATTCTAGAAATGCCCTCTCCAAGAACCTTGAGAGAACTAAAAGGGCTCCAAGGGAGATTGGCCTACATCAGACGGTTCATCTCCAATCTTTCGGGGAAATGCCGTCCATTCTCTCGATTGATGAAAAAAGGTGTAGACTTTGTCTGGGATACCGACTGCGAAGCCGCATTTCAAGATATCAAGTCATACCTGACCAAACCTCCAGTGTTAGCTGCCCCTGCCACTGGAAAACCATTCATCTTGTACACAAGAGCTCTTGATCATTCTGTAGGCGCTCTGCTTGCACAAGAGAATGGTGAGGGAAAAGAAGCTGCTCTGTACTACCTCAGCCGCATGCTAGTAGGTGCAGAGCATCGCTACTCTCCAGTCGAAAAAGAATGCCTTGCAGTGATGTTTGCCGTACAAAAGCTACGTCACTACTTGCTTTCCAACACAGTCTACCTCGTCTCAAGGATCAACCTCTTGAAGGTCCTTGTCACAAAGGCAGGTTCTCTTAATGCCCGACTGGCAAAATGGTCCATCCTCTTGTCACAATTTGATATTAGGTATGTGCCACAAAAAGCAATCAAAGGCCAAGCTCTAGCAGATTTCCTCGCAGAGCATCCATTGCCTAAAGATTCACCACTCAGAGATGATCTCCCAGACGAACCTGTCTACAACGTGGAGACTTCCTCACCAAATGCCTCCTGGGACATGTACTTTGACGGTGCAACCAGGACAAATGAAAACAGAAAGCTGATCTCGGGAGTTGGCATCCTCTTTGTTAGCCCCGACAAATACATGATTCCACATGCTTTCTCGCTATTGGAACCATGCACAAACAATGCAGCTGAATACCAAGCTCTGATCCTAGGATTGGAACTCGCCATCGAATCTGGTATCACCATGCTGGAAGTCTTTGGAGACTCTCAACTGATCGTCAACCAGATGAATCAGAAATATGAAGTCAGGAAGCCCGATCTGCTGCCTTATTACAACAAGGCACAATCGCTTCTGCAAAAGTTTGACATCTGCAACATCACCCACATTCGTAGAGGTGAAAACATCCGTGCAGATGCCCTGGCCGGACTTGCCGCATCAATGGCGATCCAGGAAGGGGAAAACATGCAAATTACAGTGTGCGAGAGAAGGATCCTCCCTCCTCTTAACACACACCAAGCAGTTGCCGAATGCCACCGAGTGGTTGGAAGTCGGATCTCTATCCTTCAAACTTCAATCGGCGATTGGAGGGATCCGTTCATTGATTACACTATGTTCGGAATCCTACCTGAAGATCCAAAAGAACGGGTAAGCATCCAAAGGCGAGCCCCAAACTTTCATTTGGATATTCCTTCAAAAATCCTCTACAGGAAATCCTTCAACGGAGTACTTCTACGCTGCTTGTCACAACAAGAGGCCGAAGAAACACTTAAAGAAGTTCATGCTGGTCTTTGTGGAGCCCATCAGGTAGGTCCTAAGCTCTATGATCAGATAAAAAGGTTAGGTTACTATTGGCCTACCATGGTTGCTGATGCAATGCAATTTGCCAAACGCTGCCAGCTATGCCAAGTTCACGGAGATTACATTCACATGCCTCCGGAATGGCTGCATGCTACAGCAATCTCATGGCCTTTTGAAGCATGGGGCATGGACATCATAGGTCCTATCTCTCCCCCTTCAAGCAAAGGTCATCGCTTCATCTTCGCCGCAACGGATTATTTCTCCAAGTGGTCAGAAGCATTTGCGTTCAACGAAATGAAGACCTCATCAGTTCTTCAATTCCTACGCACCAACATCATTTGTCGTTTCGGCATACCCAAGAGATTCGTCCATGATAACGGACCACAATTCCGGGATCATCGATTCTACAGGTTTTGCGACAAATACAAAATCCAAAGCTGTCCTTCGACTCCATACAATCCGGCAGCAAACGGATTAGCAGAAGCCTTCAACAAGACACTCTGCAAAATCCTCAAGAAAATGGTCTCTAGTCACAAAAGAGACTGGAGCGATAAACTGTCTGAAGCTTTGTGGGCCTATCGAACCACCGTTCGAGGACCAACCCATAGCACACCATTCTCCTTGGTCTATGGATGCGAAGCTGTCGTGCCCCTAGAGGTACAAATTCCTTCTCTGAGGGTATCTCTACAAAATGACATGACTCAAGAAAGCAATGTCAAATTGCGACTCCATGAGCTGGACAATTTCGACGAGAGACGGCTCGAAGCTCGACAAAGCATTGAACTTTACCAAGCACGCATGGCAGGATCTTTTGACAAAAGGGTCCGGCAACGCGCCTACAAAAAGGGTGACTTGGTTCTTGCGGTAAAAAGACCAATGGTCTTCGCACACAAATCCAAAGGCAAATTTGGACCAAAATGGGAGGGACCCTACGTCATCGACAAAGTCTTCTCCAACGGCGCATATGCCCTCCTAAACATGGAAGGCGACAGATGTATGCTGCCTATCAACGGCAAGTTCTTGAAGCGGTACTACCCTTGAAGACTTACCCAACTGGGTAAGAGCAATGCCTGTATGGCCAAAACCTATTCTCAGGTACTCGCTCGTCAAACCCACTCTCTTTAGAATTTTCATATCAAATGTCAAAATTTCTAGAGATTCAAAAACAATGCTTACTTTCATCGTTTCATTGTTCAAAAACAAAAAAAAATCCAAGTTTAGGAGCCTCTCCCAGACTTGACCAAAGCTTTCGATCCTTGAACCAAAATTCATGGTTTGAAACAAAAATCCGGATTCAGGGATTTCCACCCTAGTCCACCTTACCTTTTACCGCCAAATGGTTCTAGGTCAAAATTTACGACCCTCGTGTCTTTAAACAAAAAAAATGGTTTTTCAAAAATCGTGGGGAAACGACATCAAAATCAGTACCCGCAAAACAAAAAATTTTGAAAAAAAGCAAGGATGCGACATTCCATCGATACTTGCACCCAAAATCGCAGGGAAGCGACATTTCGTCGATACTTGTAAAATCCAAAAACCGTGGAGAAGCAACAAACCAGTTGATATCCACAACCCAAATTTCAATGGTTCGAGAAAACCTCAAATTTCAAAAATCGCGGAGAAACGACATCAAGTCAGTACCCGCAAAACCAAAAGTCTTGGGAAAAGCAGGGAAGCGACGCTTAGTCGATGTTTGCACCCCAATTCGCGAGGAAGCGACATTCCATCGATACTTGCAAAACCTAACCCGCGAGGAAGTGACATTCCATCAATACTCGCAAAACCGAATGAGCAAGGAAGCGACATTCCATCGATACTTGCAAGACCATTCAGCGGGGAGGCGACATTTAGTCGATACCTGCATTTTGAAAACCAAAACTCGGCTATAAATGCCAAAATCAGGCTATAAATGCCAAAACAAAAATTTCCGGCTATAAACGCCAAAACCGGCTTTCATGCCAATAAAACAAAACTTGGTTTTCAAAAAAAACTTGGCTACAAATGCCACACAAAAAAAAAACCTGACTCTCATGTCAAAACCGGCTATCAATGCCACAAATTGGCTATCAATGCCACCAAACCGGCTATAAATGCCACAAATTGGCTATCAATGCCACCAAACCGGCTATAAATGCCACCAATTGGCTATCAATGCCACCAAACTGGCTGTAAATGCCACAAAAATCCGGCTATAAATGCCACAAACCGGCTATCAATGCCACGAAAAATTGGCTTTCACGCCGACAAACCAAAACTTGGCTTTCAAAAAATGGCTATCAATGCCACAAAACCGGCTATAAATGCCACAAATTGGCTATCAATGCCACCAAATTGGCTGTAAATGCCACAAAATTTCGGCTTCCATGCCAACCCAAATTTTGGCTTTTACGCCATAAAATTTCGGCTTCCATGCCATCTCAAAATCGGCTTTCACGCCACAACCAAAATCAGGCTCCCATGCCAAAACAATTATTTGACAAAAGATTTTCACAAAATGACAAAGTTTTTGATCAAATCCCATTTAGCAATTGCTTTCATCACAAAAAGATTTGAGTGAGCGTAGGGAACAAAAAAAAAAGGTACCAAAAAAATACATGTGGTACCAAAGCAAAAAAAAAAAAATAGAAAGTGTTCACAAGCACTACAAAAAAAAAGAGAAAAGTACCAAAAAAAAATACATGTGGTACCAAAAAAAAAAAGAAAGTGTCCACAAGCACTACAAAAAAAGAGTACCAAAAAATACATGTGGTACCAAAAAAAAAGAAGAATGGTTTCTGCTATAAAAAATCAGGAGCTCAGCCAAAAATGGTCTCCAGCCAAAGCTTTAGCTCCTCAAGCAAACTTTTGGCATCAGCCGTCAAAGTTTCCAAGGCACGCTTCTTCAGGAACTTGCCATGAGATGCTGGCGAATGCCGTAACCCTTCTTTTACACCGGGAAGCTCTTCCCCAGCAGTTTGCCATCGTTCGTTTTCTAGAGTCCTCCTCTCGAGAACTTGACCGGCATCTGCAACCCTGCGGATCAGAGTACTCTCCCTGTCACGAGCCTCTGTTATAGCAGCCCACTTAGCATCGACTTGTGCCTTCAAATGCTCAAGACGTTTCCTGGCCTCCTCAACTTCCCTATCAAGGACGTTAAGGTCATGCCTCAATCCGATGATGGCTAGCTCTTCCTTGTTCTTCTCCCGAACTAGCTGCTTCTTGCTTTGTGTAGCCTCATTCAGGTCAGACTTAGCCTTATCAGCAGGGTCCAAGAACATCTTCTTGAAGAATTGGTCGTCAGGGAAACCCATGGTCTCAAACCACTTGTCACCCAGTGCAATGATCCTATCAACGATCGCCTTGGTACCTGTGACATCCAGACCAACCTCTTCGGTGTCAGTCAGAATCTCCTGTACATGTGGGATCATGCCAAATCCTGCCTCCAAGTGTCCAGAAAGGAGAGTCTTGACCCAAGAACTCAAAACCCGAGCCAGCACCTTCTTCGCAAATTGAAGAGACGAACTGGATGAAGATTCAACCTTCTCCGCTGATCGGCTGCTCATGTCATGTCCCATTGGAAGAGGAACAAAAGAACTCTTTTCACTTGGAACCACTGGAGAGGGAATCTCAACACGAGGCATCTCCTCAATCATGTCAGAACTGGTCTCTACCTCCGGATCGACCTCTGGCATCCCTTGCTCTGGTTCTGAAGAAAGCGATGGACTCTCTTCTGTCACTTCAAAACCTGCAAATGAAACACAAAAAGGTATGAATATGATCCTGTTCAAAAAAAAAATCATCAGGGTCATCACTACAAAGTACCTTCTTCGACGACTGGCGGAACACTCTCTTCCTCCATGAACTCATCAGAAGCATCATCAACATTTGCGTCCATTGATGGTTCAAAGTCATCGGAATCCTGTGGCAAGTCAGCTGACAAGAAAAATGTTAGCAAATCAAGTCGCAGGCAAAAAAAAAAAAAGAGAAGAGACACACGTGAAAAAAAAAAACAGAAATCACGTGGAAAAGAAAAAAAAAAGAGAAGAAGAATAGAAAAAAAAAAAAAAAAGAGAAGACACTTTTTTCATCCTATTCTCTACATGGAGTTTTCTTGAAAGAAAAAGAGAGAAAACTTACTTGAAGCCATTGATGGAGAAGAAGAAGGAAAAAGCTTGAAGATCCTTGAAGAAGAAGAACTCTTGGTCTTGGAGCTCCCTTGAGATTGTTGCAAAAGAAAGCAATAAGAGCAAGAGATCCTACCTTCCTTTGCTTTTATAGGAGAGAGCAAATCAAAGAAGGAAACAAAGAAGAATGGTAAGTGTTACTAATTAGTAACCTTACCAAAAGAGAAGGAATTAGAAAGATTCTTTCCCAAAAAGAAAGATGTCTTTGAGAGATTTTCTCCCAAAATCAATCAATGAGAGATTCTCTCCAACAAAATAGGAGATTGGAGATTCTTTCCCAAAAAGAAAGATATCTTGAGATATTCTCTCCCAAATTAAGGGAATATGAGAGATTCTCTCCCACAAAGCTATTTTTAGATATTCTCTATCCAAATGAGATATCTTTAGATATTCTTTACAAAAATGACCCCACATGAGATCTAAGCCATCCTAAAAAGCTTAAGGTCCCATGGGCTAGCCCATATGAGCCAGGTTTGACCACCGAGGCACTAAAAAAAAAAAAATGGGCTTTTAGTCAGGAAAAAAATCCCTCTTACCAAGAGCATACAAAAATGGTTCCATGCCTCTTTTGAGTTGATTGAACCATACAAAAATTCCAAGCCCCATGAGCTTCCAAAAATCAAACCATCCAGCCTCATATACCAAGTTGAGCCAAAATTTTGAAATTGACATTCCACAAAAATCCAAACCACTCCAATGGACCCACACAGTCCCAAAGAGTGACCAAAAACCAAATCCTGGTCCCCTAACTTGCCACATACAGCTTGTTAGGTCACAAGACCAAAACCAAAAACCAAATCATGATCCCCCAACTTGCCACATACAGCTTGTTGGGTCACAAGGTCAAAACCAAAACCCGATCCCCTAACCTGCCATATATAGCTGGTTAGGTCACAAGATCAAAAACAGAAACCCAAATCCACATCCCTGATGTCATCTTCAAAACTTTGCCTCGAGATGGTGTGTGATTCCTTTCACTACCATAAAATTCCCCTGGAAGCTCAAAGGCACCTCTACCAAAGGAAAGATTGCTCAAAGACTCTTGGTCAAGACACAAGCTCTCCTTCAAAAATCTCTTCGAGGCACATCGACTACAAAAGTCAAGCAATTCGTCGCTGTACCTCGAGGGGGCATTTGTTGACACCAAAAATGTCACTTTGCCTCTTCAAATCAAGAAAGCTGCATGAAGTCGCAACCTGCCATAAATAGGCAATGCAATTTCTCCAAAAATTCAAATCTTGTCAGAATCAAACAAAAACTGCAAGATCCTTCAAGATAGCCAAGAGAAGAGTACACATGAAGTTTCGGGCCATTTCGACAACATTTGGCCTAACTTCACTTCTCCGACAGCTAAACGGGAGCTCCCGGCGGCGACATCATCGGAGACGTCAAAACTTCGATCAAAGCCTACAGATGACTCCAGCATGTCTCAAAAGGGCTCTATGCCAAATTTCAAGTCAAACCGACAACGTTTGACCCTCCATCAATGCTCGAGCAGCAAAATCAAGCCTCCCGGCGGCGGGAACCACCGAAGCCTTCGCTCATCAAACCAAGTGCATGAGTGGCTTCAACATGCTTCCAAAAGGCTGCACGTCGAATTTCAGGTCATTCCGACAACGTTTGACCAGGTTTCGATGCTCCGAGAGAAAATCAAGCCTACCGGCGGCGGAGCAACCCGGGACCATGACATCCAAAACGGAGCCCATCGAACGTCTCAAAATGACTCCAATAGGCTCCCCGTCAAATTTCAGGTCAATCGGACATCGTTTGACCACATATCAAAGCTCGGCATTTTCCCGCAGCAAAATCAAGTGAAGCATCGACGGGACCCCAAACGGCTTCAAAACTCAAACAAAAGCCTATGGTTGGTCTTATTTATTGCTCAGGAGGCTTCACCTCAAATTTCAGGTCATTCCGACATCGTTTGACCAAGTTTCAGCTTCTGGCGGAAAATCAGCAGCTCTACGCGACAAAGTCTTCGGCTTTCCCGGAAAATTGGAAACTTTGCACTCTAAAAATGCAAGGATTCTCATTAAGTTTTCTACAGGGAAATCAAGCCAATAAATGAGAAGAAATGTCAAGAAAAATACAGAAGAAAACGGCGACGAAAAAGACCTCAAAACGACCGCAAAACGGGCTCCGAAGGGGAAAAATCCCCCAGGGTCGCAGACCCCTGCGACCATGGCCCATGGTCGCAGGCCCCTGCGACCATGGCCCATGGTCGCCGGTCCATGGTCGCCGGCGACCATGGAGGTCCGGGTCACCGGATTTTCCGCCGGTGACCCATTTTTTTCGTCTTTTTTCGCGTTTCGCGCACTTTGGCCCCTGTGGTTTCCTGAAAATGTGATTTTTAGTGCTTGAAATTGACTCATATCCTCCGACATCCGTCAAAATCACGGGTCAACCTCCAAAAGCATAAAATCATCATTGATTGCTCCAAGATCGCCAACCGGTCGACCAAGAAAGTGCACTTTCTGTCCGACCGATCGTGAAATCGACAAGACAGATGTCACCGGCCCGCTCTTAGCTATCAATGTCTGAAGTTACATGTTCATCCGATGTCGATCAGCATGTAGATCCATCGATGATCATCGCCAGAAGAATTCCAGAAGACACGGCATGGCCCGCGACTCTTCGACTGCTCGGCGACCAATTAATGTGGTTAATTGACTAGCTTTATTGCAGTCATTAATTCATTTCTTTGGACGGCCCAATCAGAAGCAAGCATTTGGGAGTTACAAGTCAATTGATTCATGGCATTTAACCCATGAAACTCCTCCCATTATGGTAATTAAGGTGATTAAAAGCCCTTAATCTCCATCGGCCAATCAGATTCAAGGAAAAAGGAGTTACAAAATCAAGAAATAAATCTTGTAACTCCTCCCATTAAAGCCATTAAAGCCCATAAACTCTCCTAAATGGCTACCAAAAGCCTATAAATAGGAGAGCATTCCATTGAAATCCAGATCGATCAATCGGAGATCACTTCCAAAGCGCCACAGATCCAGAAATCTGAGAGAAAGAAAAAGAGAGAAAAACTCTGCTGAAGTTCTGCACCAGCCACCACTACAAGGTGACAAAAGTCCCTTGGGGGGCACCCCCCCAAGGTCCTTGCCTTCTCCTGCTGCCTCCAATGGCTTAGACGTGGCTTTTCAGCCCGTCTACTTAGCTTTTTATTGGACATAGGACCTTCTCTTGGTCTTTGTCCTCTAAAAACCTGAGGTTATAGCCAAGCCAAGCGAATCAAGAGCATCTTCTGTTCTCATCTGCATGGATGATGGCGAAGCCCATACATGGCTTGCGACCGTCAATCTGAACGAGTCCCCCACAATCTCCTGAAAAGTTAGATCTTCCTTTTCTTGCTTTTCATTGTAGTTTGTATTTTTCTAAAGAGACAAAAATCACAACTCTTGTCTTTCATTATTGATAAGAATTGTAAATCGGCTATAAACGCCAAAATCGGCTATAAATGCCAAACAAAATCGCCTTTCACGGCAAACCAAGAAAATGTCTCTTTTCTTAAATATTTGTGCAATGGAAAACTTGAAAGAAGTTGATTTCCTTTTTACTTGCGAAGGTTGATCTCCGGATTACCACTTGCAATTCCAAGTAAAATAGAAAATCTGGCACACCCACACAAAGAAATGTCGATGCACGCTTCAGGGCCCGCCAGGGCGCGAAAGGGCCGGACCCGACGGACTCCCACGTTCCGCCGACCCCGGTAGCCGCCCCACGGCGCCTCGGAGCGCGTTCCATCAAAGACCATGTTCATACCTTTTTGTCTTTTATTGACAGATTGCGAAGCAACAGGTGAAGTTCCTCCGTCTTCCTCAGGGCCAAAGCAGGAGATACCTGTAGCCGATCTAGAAGTAGGGGCTTTTTTTACTTTCAATACGACAGGTGTGAAACCTTACGATGAGTCAGCTTCTTTAATTGGAAAGAGCTTATTGATTACTCCTCCAATGGGGCATGACATGGGCAGTCGGGCGCCGGAGCATGGCGAATCCTCATCTGGGCCGCACCTTCAATATGCAAAGAAGGTGTTGAAGACTATTTTGAGCTCATGGGTTGAGACTCTCTTTTCAGGTCACTTGGAAGCTGGTTTCGGCATGATCAAGCATGTGCAGGACATTCTTGCTGATAGTGAAGAAGTCGGTCTGGACATTACAAGTGCCAAGGCTTTTGTTGATGAAGTCATTACTTTGGGTAACGAGTGGATTGAAACCAAGAGTTTCCCAGATGGTGACTTCTTTAACGAGATGTTTGTGAAGCCTTCCGGCAAGGTCAAATCTGAGCTGAATGAGATCTCGTGGACTCGGAAGCAGTTCGTTCGGGAGAGGAACGTTACCGAGTTGGCCATCATCGAGTTATCACAAGACCTGAACCGCCTTGATAAGGAGGTTGTCGAGGCTAGGAGTGTCTTGAGCTTTTGGAGGAAGAAGCTGCTGCCAAATGGACCGCCATTGTGGAAGATCATGCTAGAGAGGGGGCTCTTATTCGCCAGGTTGAGGAGGCTGATAGCAATCTCCGGAGGAAGACTCGGGAATATGAGCAATGACAAATTCTCTGGGAAGAACTTCCTCGTGCTGCAAATGGGTCACGGCGTTCTGCCGCATTTTATGGAAATGTTTTGAAGAAGCTTGGGGAGTTGAATCTTTGGTGGCCTGAAAGCTTTGGAGGCTAAGGCTAAGAGTCTGCTTGAGGAGTTGAATCTTTGGTAGAAGACCATGTTAGATTGAGCTCCTGAGTTGTAACAAACTCATTTTCTTCTTTTCTTTTTGGTACCTCCATGTATAAACATTTTTGGTGCTATATTTTTTTGTATTCCCCATTTTCACTTAAATTATTTTTTGATGAAAACAAATTTAAGCAAGAGCTGAATGGGAATGTTTGTTTGAGAATTTGATCAAAATGTTGTCATTTTGTGAAAATCCTTTGTCAAATGGTTGTTTTGGGCATGAAAGCCATATTTTGTGGCGAAAGCTTGGTTTTTGATGGCTTGAAAGCCAAAATTTGGGATGGCATGAAGCCGAATTTTGTGGCATAAAAGCCAAAATTTGTTTGCGGCATGGGAGCCAAAATTTATTTATGGCATGGGAGCCAAAAATTTCAGATGGCATGAAAGCCGAATTTTGTGATGGCATGAAAGTCAAAATTTTGAAATAGCATGAAAGCCAGGTTTTGTTTGTTTGTGGCATGGAAGCCAAAATTTGTTCGTGGCATGGAAGCCAAAGTTTTTGGGATGGCATGAAAGCCGGTTTTTGAATTGGCATGAGAGCCAGGTTTTGTTTATTGTTTTCGGCATGGGAGCCATATTTTTTGAAAACCAAGTTTTGTTTTGCTGGCATGAACGTCGATTTTTGGCATTTATAGCCGATTTTTGGCGTTGATAGCTGATTTTGGCGTTTATAGCCGATTTTGGCGTGGGAGCCGGATTTTTGGCATTTATAGCCGGGTTTGGAATTTGATGAGAATGCAAAATATCATATTTTTCTCCCTTAATGTTTAGTGCTTTATACTTATTTTATGCCTAAATGTACTCATTATTCTTATATTTTTTATTTAGGTGCAAATGGAGGCATTAAGTGCAAAACGAAGCTAATTGGGCGATTCTGGACAGTTTGGACATCACTTCGTAATCTGGGCATAACTCTCTCATATGAGCTCCAATTGAGATGATTCAAGATGCTATGGAACGCCAAGAAAACGATCTACAACTTTCATGTTTTGAGTTTTGAGAAATACTAGCTGAATCAAGGTTGAAATCGGGCTTGAAGTTACTACACGTGCACTGCTGACATTCTGGATTGTTCTAAAGCCTGTAAATTTTAATACGCGGATCTGACGCTGTTTTAGGAAGCATCAAGATCTGAGTTGCAAGAGAGGTCTTCGTACCTAATGCTAAATGGATGAAAAATCAAGAAGAATGGCATTATTGTAAATTTGAAGAAATCAGGAGTTCGTCGAAACATATCCAATATTAGGCTCATATTGTGCAGAACGAAAAATAATGCAACTTTAATTCTTGGGTTGAGTCCAACAGAAGCCTGAGTGAAAAGATATGGTCAAAAAGAAGATTTTGACTAAGTTTGAATTTAAGTGATTATTTTATTTACATCTCCAATTCCACTCC